>OY720463.1:5778524-6046024 GCA_963082715.1 Harpalus rubripes
TATATTTTATTATGTTTTTCCTCGAAAATCTGTTAAGAGCTCCAAATTAAGTACCACTTCCGGTTTATCATATAGGTATAGTCAAAATCTAATGTTGTTTCAAATTATACACGTGTTTTAAATACCAAATTTGAGAAGTTTTGGATCATGTTTTAATATATTTTTTCAAGAAAATCTGTTTATAGCTTCCTGTAAAGTAGTACTTCCGGTTTATCAATTTTAGAAAACATCTAATATGTCGTTGCCATTACTATAAAAGTCTTAAATACTAAATTTGAAAAGTTTTGGATTGTATCAATATATTTTTCGCGAAAATCTGTTCAGAGCTTCAAATAAAGTATCACTTCCGGTTTATCAATTGTATCCAAAATCTAATATGTTGTTTCCCTTCATATAAAAGTCGTAAATACTAAATTTGACAAGTTTTGGAGTATATCATAATATATTTTTCACGAGAATCTGCTCACAGCTTCAAGTAAAGTATCACTTCTGGTTGATTAATTTTAGCCAAAACCTAATATGTTGTTTCCCATGATATAAAAGTCTTAAATACTAAAATTGAAAAGTTTTGGATTATATTTGTATATAGTTTTTCATTAAAAACTGTTATGGGCTTCAAGTAAAGTATCACTTCCATTTATCCAATTTTACCCAAAATCTAATCAACTCGTTATATGAATGCAAGAAGCTTAAATATGAAAAATAGATATATTTGGAAGTTTGTTATAAGAGTTATGGTGGACGAAAAAATCGTCACACACACACAGACATCATCGTAAAAATAGTAAAAACGTGTTGTGGGGACCCTAATTCGTGCTTATTTACTGAAAACTCTACATCGAATATTTGGCACGATTACATTACCTCCCTTACCTACGGTATGACGGGAGGTAATAAATAAATATTGATAATAAACAAAACAATTAAACAACATCCTTAGCAACGCCAAAGCTTAAGCATTATTGTAATCAAAATTATTATAAATGAAAACATATTTCACATAATCTCGTGAGACATAAAATCTTGTATGCACCACGAGCGTTACTAGATGATAATGCCCATCGGACGACATCTGTCCTTCGGGCTAAATCCTCGTCGCCTTCCTGGCATTATCATCATCGTAACGCCCTTGGTACATACAATGATTCGGGCATAATAGTCATTATTCCTTATATATTACATTCTCTCGTTTTTGCTACTTGGAATAATGAAATGTAATAAAACAATAAATTATGTAAAAACATTCATTATCTTGTTAAAAACTACTTAATTGTAAAATTGCAGATAATCTTGTAATGTCCTTGTGTTTGTAACTAGGATTACATTATTGTAAGAAACTAGATTCATTTCATTCGTATAATAAAAGTCCAATATATCATAACATGTCAACGTTTGCCCTTTGAACCAAAAACTTAATTAAAGTTCATATAAATTCTTTCGGGTATGAATCATATTAGTGTATTTTTTACAGACTTGTTTTGTTTTAAATCTAATGGGGTCCACCATTATTATTTTTTAAATGAAACTTTATCTAAGATGAAAGCGATTTCAGATAGTTTCAGAAAGTTTAATGTTATTCGTTAAGGTATTGTCTTGGGTCAAAAAATTCGGTGGTGAGTTTTTAATGAATAAGCACGTTTTAAGGTCCCTAGAATACGATTTTACTATTTTTACGATGATGTCTGTATGTGTGTGTGTATGTGTGTGTGTGTGTGTGTGTGTGTGTGTGTGTGTGTGTGTGTGTGTGTGTGTGCGTGTGTGTGCGTGAGTGCGTGCGTGTGTGTGTGTGCGTGAGTGAGTGCGTGCGTGCGTGCGTGCATGCGTGTGTGTGTGTGTGTGTGCGTGTGTGTGTGTGTGTGTGTGTGTGTGTGTGTGTGTGTGTGTGTGTGTGTGTGTGTGTGTGTGTGTGTGTTGGATTCACGATAACTCAAATACTATAAGACTTAAGATATTTTTAACTACGGATTCCTCAAACTAACAATAATGGGAAGAGTCGAGTCAATTTTGGTAACAATTGGACAACCGGAAGTAGTAGTTACAAGAAAAAAATCATCTAAATATTATTTATCAAAAATTTATGTAAATACTTATATTAAAGAACGTTATATTCTTTATTCGATAAATATAAATTCATTATTATATCTTCTATAGATTTAGAGATAAAGAAATGCATATAAAATAATTTGATGTAAAAATTCTTAGATCAAACTACTTCAAGGCAAGAAATTGAAATGTTTGTAATTGACACATAAATGTCACTGTCAAAAATATTTGTATGCCACTGTCAAAAATATTTGTACATCATTATGAAGATTATGAAAATAAAGAAAAGTCAACAACGCAAAAGAATATACGTAAAAAAGAATATAAAAGGAATTTGCGAAAAAATGACGAATAAAAGAAAAAGAAAAGGAAAGTAGAGAAAAAAATCAGGATATTGAATATAAAGAAAATGTATGTATTGTACATAATTTATATTAAAATAATTATTTTGTAGTGAGACATGAATATATGTATTTGTATTTAAAAATATTTTTCGTTTTATGCGTACAACCAGGTAGAATATCTGGCGAGAGTTTATATGCTGGCCACATCAGATTTTTATTATTTATTTGGAACCACTTTAGGGGCCCGAATAAAAAATCCTGGGAACGCCACTGTCCTTAACATACAGATTTAATGTTCAGTTTAATGCAAATGACCCAAGTTATAATTTGATACGGTCGAGGACCATATTATTACCTGCTGGTACACTTTAAAAAATAAAGAAAAAAGTTTGACACGCCTATAATTTCTTATTGTTTCAAAATCAGACCAGACGCCCCAAACTTGATGAAACTGATTCAAAGCAGTTGAGTCTGCGAGAAAATGATTTAAAATAGATTATCTTTATACGTTACCTTTTTCAATAAGTATACTAATAATTTCAGAGTCATAATTATTATTTCAAATTCAATGAGACGTGTATACATAAATTATAGTAAAAAGATTTTAAAATAGATTACTATTATCTAAAAAATTAGGTCATTACTTTTCTTTTACTATTTTCATTGATCTATTTTTAGGTATATGTTTTGGCATGTGTACTGATTGTGACGTCATGCGTTGCATGCGTAATAGGAATATTTTAAACACGTGTAAAAGTATAGTAGTCAAGAAAAAATTCAAATTGATTTCCGACAGTTGAGAATTTTTACCTCTCGCTAATAGCTGGTTTATGATGGATTTAATTTACAAATTTAGATTTACGAATTTAAATTTATAAATATAAATTGTACATATCTGCCTTTACTTGTTCATGATGAATTTAATAAATTTATAATTTAGAATTTACATTTAAAATATCACCATATTTTATATTCTAAATGTAAATTTGTAAATGCGTCCAATCATTTCAGTACTTCAAACAATGATTTTTGGTGGGAAAAAATGACAGTTTCAAGTGACAGTTGAAACATTTTAATTTTGATTTGACAAATGGATTCTAAAAATATGGATATATTAGTAATATTATCTGTAGAACAATACAGATTGATTATGATAAAAGTGATAAATATCATATAACTGTCATCCCATCTGTGTCAAACCACGTGACCTAATCTAAGTTGATTGGGCAAATTTCATATCTTTAAATTCACTATAAACCAGCAAGATAAATCGTAAATTTCAAATCTAAATTTATAAATTATATCCATCATAAACCAGCCATAAGAGAGGTATTGAATTCATGCTAAAAATCGCATATCCAGATTTTAGTGAATAAGCACGTTTTAAGATCCCTACAATCCGATTATAACATTTTTACGATGATGTACGTATGTGTGTGTGTGTGTGTGTGTGTGTGTGGATGTTAGATTCACGATTTCTCAAATACTATATTAAGACATTTTAACTACGGATTCCTCAATCTAACAATAATGGGAAGAGTTGATTAAGTTTTGGTAACAATTGGACAACCGGAAGTAGTAGTTACAAGAAAAAAATCATCTAAATATTATTTATCGAAAATTTATGTAAATACTTATATTAAAGAACGTTAAATTCTTTATTCGATAAATATAAATTCATTATTATATCTTCTAAAGTTTTAGAGATAAAGAAATGCATATAAAATAATTTGATGTAAAAATTCTCATATATAATATCATAAGTGGTAAATTTTTGCCGGAAAATTTTTCAGATTGTTACGAGAGCTGGTTGCCTAGCAATTTATTGAGTGACATTGACAAAAAAAATCACAAGTTGTCAAACGAGTGATTTTTGATCAATGCCACAGCAACAGGCTCGAATAAAGCAATCGGAATTTTTTTCCAGGATAAAATTTAACCACGAATGGTATTCGGATGACTTTCCAAAATAAAAATCAGGTAATCACTTAAAAAAAAATTTCTTGACAAAAATCTTCTAATTTTTATTGTGTTTTGAGGTGTTATATTTAAGTTTGCTTTTTCAACGTTTTAAATAAATTCCTGTCCGAATCGACTCGTTTTTAAAGAAAACTGATAATATTTGCGCGATTAGGTATTGATAGTTCTTGCGAAACATTCATATGAATAAATTATTATTACCTAATCGCACTAATATTAATAATAAACAGTTTTAGTTATTGGCTAATGCAAACTACTATCCATTATTGCAATTGTTTCTTAATAAAAACACAATTTCCATAGCATACTAGATTTAATTTAAATAAATTTAGACAAAAATAGTGAATAATTCCGAAATTATTGGTTTTAGGCATAGGATACCCGTAATAACATAGAAAGATAACATAAAAAGAAACCCAA
The DNA here is from genome assembly GCA_963082715.1 of Harpalus rubripes. Classification (NCBI taxonomy): domain Eukaryota; kingdom Metazoa; phylum Arthropoda; class Insecta; order Coleoptera; family Carabidae; genus Harpalus; species Harpalus rubripes. Next base: position 5,783,312 of record OY720463.1, read on the forward strand.
CTAAATAATAAAATATAGGGTGTTCCACTTGAAAATGACGAGTTATAGTCATTTGAAATTGAGTAAATTTGATTCGCTTTATTGAACAGCCTGTATAATTATATATTTTTTTAAATTATATGAGAACATAGAGTATAGTTATAGTTGTACAGAATTTTTATTTTTTTTATTTTTACTATTAAAATAACTTTAGTGCGCCTTTATAAAGCAATGCGTGTATTAGGTCATTTTTAGAGAAAAAACTGGTGTGGCCAATACAATACCTCCCGCCATTTAAAGCCCGGGTCACAAAAAATATTAAGTTAATCAGTTAATCCTTATTTTTGGATTAGCGAATTTTACTCTAATTTTGACAGTTTATTTCTTAAAATGTAGTCTAATCTAATCCAAGTAGCTACCTTTTTTGAAACCCCTCAACAGGATTAAATCCCAATCACAGATTCACACACATCCATGCGTTAGTGGGATTCGAACCCAGAGCTCCGAGGGCACTCATGACATGAGGCGTTGCTCTAACCATTGTGCCACCGGAGCTATAATAAAATGAAGATTAAATTTTAAATACCGGGATAGAATAGAATTCTCTAATACAAAAATGAGGATCAGCTTAAACATTTTTGTGAATCGTTAATTTTTATTAATCTAAATACATACCTAAATATTTACTTATGCTGGAAATTGTATTGAATTCCTTTTCTATTGTTCTATTTAATTTTTCCTTTTTAAAACGTTACTAATATTATTTTGAAATGATTAGTTCTTTGATAGTGAAATTTATCTGTCAGTTACATACATTTGAATAACTACGTTTTGTTTGTTTAAAACGTAGGCTCTGGGATTTAAATTATAGATAATTTTATAAATTTATCCACAAAATATATAGAAAAAGTATTAATGCAAATCTATAGAAAATCTAATAATCTTTAATTTTTATAGTAACATTAATCAAGAAAAAATAACATTTACAGGTATTTTTCTAAGAAAAACTATTTTGAGCTTTTAGTAAATTGCCATTTCCGGTTATCCGATTTTCACCAAAATCTAATGGGCTCTTTCCATTACAGAAAAAGTTCGAAATACAAGGTTTCAAAATTTTCTGAATGATAGTATTTGAGTTAGAGTGGAGGATCCACACATACATACACACAGACATCATCGTGAAAATGTTAAAATTGGATTCTAGGGACATTAAAACGTGGTTATTTACTAAAATCTCGATATGCGATTTTTAGCACGGTCCCTATACCTCCGTTACCAAGGGTAGCGGGAGGTAAAAAATATATATGTGCGTATAGGTGAATAAAATACAATTCAAAATATATGAAAATATATAGGTTGTTCTATTTAAAAAAAGAGAAACAATCCTCGCCGAGTCGTAATGCAATACCCTGTATATGTGAAAATAATTTTGGGTTATACTCCTTGAATAGACGAATAAATTCTGTTAATAAATTTATGCTCTATATCTTACGACAAGGGAGATATCGAAGACGGTCATTTCAAAGACAGCCTGTATATGTTAAAAATATTAAAGAAAATTAATATTATAAACATAAAATTAAACAAATGATTAAATCTGACTGATGATTTCATTTGTTTCATAGGGTAAACCCTTGCTTCTGAAACAAGTGAAGGTTGACACATGGTTAGAAAGCTAAAAAAATGTCTTTTCAGTGATGTAACATTCCAATATGGCGTCCATATAAAAATTAAAACTTTGACATCATAACCCGAAAACTAATAGTGGTAAAAAATTAGCATTGCCATTCGAAACAACGTAAAAAAGTGCCTTAAAGATGTACAGGTGTCTCATTTTCGATGTACCTCGGGTAATATTAATGATAGAGCGAAAACGTTTGCACATTGCAGGGTCAACTTTTCGTGAAAAGTTTTATAGTTACCACAGGAATTTTCGATCTTCTTTTGTTTCTGAGCTACAGGCAAAAACTCGTTTTTCGCACATTTTGAAAATATCTCATAACTTATTTATTATGATAGTTAGAGAAAAAATGTTTTTATAAAATTTTTACAGTTTTTCAAATAGAATGAAATGGCGTAATTAGATTTTTTGAAAACTTAATGATTATCGAGATATAACACAAACTTATGATTTTTAAATGGGAACCTATGTTGAAAATAGTCTCGTCTTTTTGTTTATTTTATAAGCTTTTCAATGATATATAACAAGTCTACATTCTTTTGTTTTAAACATTAATAAAAGACGAATTATTAATTTATTGAGGTGAAAATAATGGAAATTATTAAGAAACAAATGAAAATTTTTATTTCAAATCATTATTTGTTTATTTTGATTCAATATCTATTAAATTTGTTCTCAAAATTATTCTTAACCAATTATTTTCGGGTTATTTAAATTACTATTTATCGACGTTATAGTTGGCTTTGACACGATCCGAGAACAAAATAGTTTAAAACATGCTTTTGAAATAAATAAATTGAAAAAATTAGTAAAACAGAAACAAATACTATTAGAAATATGCAAATGATGATCTGGAATAGATTTTTTCATTTGTTTCTTAATAATTTCCATTATTTTCACCCCTATAAATTAATAATTCGTCTTTTATTAATGTTTAAAACAAAAGAATGAAGACTTGTTATATATCATTAAAAAGCTTATGAAATTAGCAAAAAGACGAGACTATTTTCAACATAGGTTCCCATTTAAAAAATCATAAGTTTGTATTATTATCTCGAGAATTATTAAGTTTTCAAAAAGTCTAATTACGCCATTTCATTCTATTTGAAAAACGGTAAAAGTTTTATAAAAACATTTTTCTCTAAATATCATAATAAATATGATATTGTAACATGGGACGCCCGCCGTCGCCGCCACTGTAAGCGAGTGTCTATTTATAGCGGTGACATAATCGCGCTAGTTGCAGGCCGATGTAAACAGACTGGTCGCGACGTGTTTAATTACTTCCGGTCGCCTGAAACTTTTGTGTTCGTTGTTATTATGTGTTCGAATATTCTAGACTGCTCTAGAAAATAATGGCAGCTGTATATAAGGGACGTAACTATGCTCGAGAGACAGTTAGTTCAGTTGAGTCCCTGATTACACAACATTAGTTGTGTGATCGGGAGTTAACACAGTTAGTTAGTTACATGGAGAGACATAGAGATGTTCATATAGAGTGTTAGTGAGTTTGAGAAGCACAGCAGTATCGTAGTGAGTGTATGCAGTTGGTGTCGAGTAGGTACTCGGGAAGTTATAGTGTACGAGGACAGTAACGGCGAGTCTGGAAGTTACTGGTATATTGGGATAGCTGTGAAAGTGAATACTCGGCAGTGTGGACGAGTATTGTGAAGCTAGGTATACAAGGACAGTAACAGTGAGTTGGAGTGGATACTCGGCATTGGTGTTGAAGAATTGTGGCATACAGATAGTTGGTGATACTGAGGCTGTGGAAGAGAGGGAGAGAGAGAGAGTTACGAGGTGTGTTCAAAAACTATCGCGAATTTTGAATTTTCGCGGGTTACGTATATTCGAATTTCGATCTTTTTGTGGCTTTATGTTGGTACTCATGTCTCTCACTTATGTCGACAAGCTCGGCCATTTTGAATGTTCACTTAATTGTTGACAGCTGCTTTGCTTGCACGTGTTTTGGATCGTCTTCGATTTTTACCTATTCAAAAAAATGGAACAAAGAACCTGTATCAAATTTTGTGTGAAAAACGAAATTAAGTGCGCGGATGCATTCCGAATGTTGACTGTGGCATACGGAGAAGCTACCTTGGACCAAAGCAACGTTTATCGGTGGTACAAAATGTTCTCAGAAGGCCGAGAAGATGTGAACGACGAAAAGCGTGCCGGACGCCCGAGCACTTCAACAACAGACGAAAAAATTAATGAAGTGGAGAAAATGATATTGGCCAATCGTCGAATCACCGTTAGAGAAGTTGCTGAGGACCTAAACATATCGATTGGCTCGTGCCATTCGATTTTTATCAATGATTTGGGCATGAGACGGGTCGCCGCGAAATTTGTACCAAAATTGCTCAATTGCGACCAAAAACAGCATCGCATGAACATTGCTAATGAGATGTTGGACTCTGTCCGCGACGACCCAAATTTGCTCCAGAGGGTCATAACTGGTGACGAATCGTGGGTTTATGGTTATGACGTGGAAACCAAAGTTCAATCATCTCAATGGAAGCTGCCGCACGAACCAAGACCGAAAAAAGCGCGCCAAGTTCGGTCGAATGTGAAAGTTTTGCTGACAGTTTTCTTCGATTGCAGGGGCGTGGTGCATCATGAGTTCTTGCCACAGGGTAGAACGGTCAATAAGGAATATTACCTGCAAGTTATGCGCAATTTGCGCGAAGCAATCCGCCAGAAACGCCCGGATTTGTGGAAGAACAAAAATTGGCTTTTGCACCACGATAACGCCCCTGCTCACACATCGTTGCTTGTGCGCGACTTTTTAGCCAAAAACAACACACTAATGATGCCGCAGCCACCGTATTCCCCAGATCTGGCCCCCTGTGACTTTTTCTTGTTCCCATGAAAGGACGACGTTACGCTACGCTTGACGAGATAAAGACGGCATCGAAGGAGGAGCTGAACAAGATAAAAAAAAATGATTTTTTGAAGTGCTTTGAAGATTGGAAAAACCGTTGGCACAAGTGTATAATATCTCATGGGGATTACTTTGCAGGGGACAAAATAGATATTCATGAATAAATAAATAATTTTTGAAAAAACACAAAATTCGCGATATTTTTTGAACACACCTCGTACATAAATTAACAGACAGTGAGGTGAAAGGTGTGACTTCTGTCCGAGCAGTTGAATATACAGACGCTGTTGAGTCAGTTGAGCATATAGACGCTGTGGAGGTCGGTAGGCGGACAGTTGAACATGATATAAGTATATAGTGATATAAATATAGTGATATAAATATTGCGTAAACAGTCTACAAGAGTCTGCAACAGACCGGCAGTCTAAGATTAGAATGCGTAGTGAAATAAATAATTTGTAATATCGTTGAAATAAATAGTAGTGTTAATTATAATAATATAATAATTATAGAGTTAATTATAGTTTTAATCTTAATTATTTTATAATAATTGTTTAATATTAGTAATAGTAACTTTCTTTAGAGTTTAATAAACACTTAATTTTAATTAGTAATAATTGTCTAATATTTACACTTCACCCAGCTAAATAAAAACGTTACAATATATTTTCAAAATGAGCGAAAAACGAGTTTTTGCCTGTAGCTCAGAAACAAAAGATCGAAAATTCCTGTGGTGACTATTAAACTTTTTTCGAAAAGTTGGCCCTGGAATGTGCAAACGGTTTCGCTCTATCATTAATATTACACGAGATACATCGAAAATGAGACACCCTGTACAAATTAAAATCTAGTATTATTCTATATTTAATTTAGGCCCGGTATTTTCACTTCCGAATAAAGTTTCGAGTAAGTATTCGTTAAATAAATTTATTCTATATATTTATCCAACGAATAATTCCATTGCGTCTTTTCAGACATTTTATACAAACAAATAGCTATCTGTCGAATAACTTTAACGTTCGTGAATTGGTAGCCTTGCAGTGTGAATATGTGCCAGTAGAGAAGGATGGAGTTTGGCGTAGCCACGTTAAGCAGACAAGGATGAAATGTGTCAACTACTTTTGAATCCGTAGTTGTCAAAATTTTGTTTGACATCTTTAATGTCAATGTGATCTATATTATGCATTTTTAACCCCGGGAGACTGTAATTTAACAAGTGTACCATCTAATTCAGCACTCATATGCGGTAAGCGGGATATGTATATTGTAAAATTGTTCTTGTACTTTTTGTATATTTGTTTCAGTTCAAAGTAAATGTTTGTCAATATATTCAACAAAAGTATCCAAAATTCGAAAATATGTTGGCAGCGTCAAATGACAGGATCTTTATAATGATTTACCTATTTACTGGTTGAGATCAAATGCGATCCCCAATATGTGATCCTAAATTGTTTTCATAATCGGAACCTGTCAAAAATTATTTCATTTATGTGGTTATGTTGCTGTCTGATGGTGTGTGATCGATTTCTCACGTTATTTATTAATTCATAGTTGAAAATATCATCATAATATTTAATATATCCATTTTGTTAATAAATCTGCACTATGTGGAAATGTAATGAACTTACGAATAAACGGTTATTCGCTACCCAAGTACCGAATAATTTATCTCGCGAATAACAGATGTTATTCTTTCGAATAAATTTATTTGCAAGTGAAAAGACGACAAAAATATTTATCCGAAGGATAAATTTATCTAAACCTTTATTCGCAAGTGAAAATACCGGCCCTTAATGAATTTAACCGATTTCGTATCTCTTATAATTCTCGAGTTTCCTGGACACCCTGTATATCAATTAAACCAATTAACTAAAATTAATATTACTTACCACACCTCGAACTGTTTGTACGAATCTGCCATTCCCACATTTTAATTTCAATGTCAATATACTTTACGGTCGGGTGGTAAAAAACCAAAACAACATACGGCAACGTTGCAATCGTGTCAGTCGACTGTTTCTCAGAATATTATTGGTGGAGAAAGGAGAACGCCGATTAGAAAGAGACGCACATATGTTATTTCCTTTGGTAGTAGTCTATCTCAGTAACAGTAAGCTTAGTATGTGGAAACAAGTGAGCAGCGAAAACAGTTCGAAGTTGGCTGTGAAGAATGAGCTGTGGAACAATTGAATAAAAAATATTTTGGCGGGAAAGTGACACTTTCTTGGATTTTTAAATGAAAGTGTGTTTCAGTGTAGATTATTTTAAATAAAGGTACTGGTTATTATTTTATTTATTTGTACGTATATTTATATACATAAATATTATTATTTTTATGTTGTTTTGAAGAAAACTTTTTTTTGAGACAAATTTGTAATCGTGCTCAAAATATCTCAATATAATTGTGTTCAGAACTATCAAAAACTGTGTTAATACTTCTCAACTGACTAAATTTTATTCGGAATCGATCAAAATCCCTTAAACCCACTTTAGTTAAATTTTAAAATCAAAACAATCTGATGTGGCCAGCACATTACCTTCCGTCAGATCTATTTATGTTATACAAATTCTATATTTTAAGTAAAATTATAACACCAATATATGTCAATTGCACTTAATACTGACATCTACCAGTCAGAATTTTCTTAAGATGATAGCTGTTTTCATGGTTATAACACAGCTGGCTGCTTTATGAAATTTAATTTCTTTATAATTTTTACTTCTCGCTAAGAGAGGTATTGAATTCATGCTAAAAATCGCATATACAGATTTTAGTGAATAAACACGTTTTAAGGTCCCTAGAATTCGATTATAATAATTTTACGATGATGTCCGTGTGTGTGTGTGGGTGTTGGATCTACGATTTCTCAAATACTATATAGATTTAAGACATTTTTAACTACGGATTCCTAAATCTAACAATAATGGGAAGAGTTGATTAAGTTTTGGTAACAATTGGACAACCGGAAGTAGTAGTTACAAGAAAAAAATTATCTAAATATTATTTATCGAAAATTTATGTAAATACTTTTATTAAAGAACGTTAAATTCTTTATTCGATAAATATAAATTCATTATTATATCTTCTATAGATTTAGAGATAAAGAAATGTATATAAAATAATTTGATGCAATAAATCTCAGATCAAACTACTTCAAGGCAAGAAATTCTAATGTTTGTAATTGACACATAACTGTCACTGTCAAAAATATTTGTATGCCACTGTCAAAAATATTTGTACATCATTATGAAGATTATGAAATTACCTTCCGTCAGTTTCATATATTTTGTACAAAATCCATACAGAAAGTTTCTTGCACAAATTCCATATTTCAAGTACATTACTTTCTGTCAGTTTTATGTATTTTGTACAAATTCCATACAGAAAGTTTCGTGTACCCAAGAGATTCTATATTTCCAGGAAAATTATAACACAAACATGTCAATTGCACTTGACACTGATATCTGTCAATAAGCATTTTCTTAATATAGTAGCGGTTTCCATGGTTATAGCATAGCTAGCTGCTTTATGAAATTTAATTTCTTTATAATTTTTACCTTCCGTCACCTTTAGGTAAGGAAGGTATTGTCTTTGGTCAAAAAATTCAGTGGTGAATTTTTGATGAATAAGCACGTTTTAGGGTCCCTAGAATACAATTTTACTATTTTTACGATGTGTGTGTGCGTCTGTGTGTGACAAAATTTTCTAATGCTATAACTCTAATTCTACAATTTCAAAAATTATAATTCTTTCGTATTCTTCTTCATTACATCCATGTGAAGAGCTGATTACATTTTGGTTATAATTGGTCAACTGGAAGTACCCCTATTTGAAGATTTTAACAGTTTTTCTTGAAAAAACGATGTTAAATATCATTTTTTCACATTTAATGTTATTATAAATATTAAAGAATATTCTCTATACGATTTGAATACATTTTATATCACATATTAGCCAGCTATGCTATAACTCTGGAAACAGCTGCTATATTAAGAAAATTCTGATTGAAAGGTGTCATTGTCAAGTGCAGTTGACAGTATGTATGTGTTATAATTTTACTGGATATATAGGATCTTTTGCTAGAAACTTTCTGTATAGAATTTGTATAAAATACCTACAACTGCCTTAAGGTAATGTACAAGAAATAGAATTTTTGCAAGGAACTTTCTGTATGACATTTATACAAAATACATAGAACTGACGAACTGACGGAAGGTAATGTGCTGGCCACATCAGATTTTTTAACTCTATATGCATTGAATATGAAGTATAAAATGTAATCAAATCGTATAGAGAATAAAATATTCTTTAATATTTATAATAACATTAAATATGGAAAAATGATATTTAACAGTGTTTTTTATGGGGTCTCGTGGCCGCGTGCCTGAATGTCAGGTCGCGAATCTGAGGAACCAGGTTCGATCCCGACCGACGCCAAATATTTCCAATTTTAAATGGCACAAAATTTACCCCTGTGATGCACTCTCCACGCCAGCAATGAGTGCCCGTGAGGTGACGCCTGGTAAGCGCCCGCACAGTACAAATATTTCATCATTACCGATATCTGCGTATGAAGCAGATTGGCACACCCAGCAATGGGTAATAAGCCGTGATGATATATTTATTTATTTTTATTTTAACAGTGTTTTTTCAAGAAAAACTGTTAAAACCTTAAAATGAGGGTACTTCCAGTTGACCAATTATAACCAAAATCGAATCATCTCTTCACATGGATGTAAAGAAAAGGAATACGAAAGAAATATAATTTTTTAAATTGTAGTATTTGAGTTAGCTCCCTAAATTTCCGCGAAACGTAAGAAAGAACATTTAATAATGAAAAATAAACTATATTATAAGACACTGCATTTTCAATTAATAATTACAGGAAAACCTGATGTTATTTTTGGAATTTTCAAATAGGTTTAGTGGGTTTTGCCGGAATTTAATGTGGTAAAAGAATTCATTAAAATAGATATATTAAATTGTTATTGTAAATATCTTATAAAAATAAAAATCTGATGTGGACTCCACACTTCTTTGTACGCAAGACCAATATGAAGTATAGACCCAATTATAAAATTGCACGTATTTAACGTAATTTGACATTAACATCTATTTTTTTTTATTTTTTATTTTTTTTTTGTCCTAATCAATAGCAAGCTTCATTACAAAAACCAAAAAGTATATGTTTTAAATTTACATTTCTCGCTTATACAAATGGCTAATTTAATAATACTTGATGTGCTAGACGCAGAATTTAATTCTCTACAACTACTATTTGAAGCATTTATTTCTAAAATCAAAATGAAACCATTTTATTCAAGAAAAACTGTTAACAACTTCAGGCAATACATCACTTCCGGTTAGTCTGTTTTAACCAAAATCTACTATGTTATTCCAATTGACATAAAAGTCTTATACCGAGTGTCCCATTTAAGGTACGAATGCATTGGGATCTCGAGAACCGTAAGAGCTACGAAGTTGGTTAAATTAGACCAAAGTTGCCCCATTAGGAGACCATTTTAATGGTATTTTGTTATTTGCGAAAAAATGCATAGGTCACTAGATATAGGCGAAAATGTAAATTTTGCAGTTTTTTATTTTTGCAAATAACTTCGAAGTGTGAAATTATACTGGATTTTGGTTTGCACATCTTTAGGGCACTTTTTTATGTTCTTTCGACTGGCGATGCTCAATTTTTTTTATCAATGTTGGTTTTCGAGGATTGATGTCAAAGTTTTAATTTTTATATGGACGCCAGATTGGAAAGTTTCGCCATTGAGAAGAGAATTTTTTTAGCTTTACAATAATATAAAATAGTAATAATTTATTTTTATAATTAACAGAGAAATTAACAAAAAATGTTATTAAGACTAAAAGCATCCAGCAATGGGTAATAGGCCGTGATGATATATTTATTTTATTTATTTATGTATAATAATTTTGTCTTTACGAATAAGAGCATTTTATAAAAATTTACTATTATTTACTGTCTTGAAACAGCGCCCCTCAAAGTCAGACGCCTTTGTGCGGGACACAATCTGCCCACCCACACGGCGCGGCCCTGATAATGCCCATCGGAAGACGTCTATCCCTCGGGCCCAAGGCCCTCGGGCTAGATCCTCGTCACCCTTCTGGCATTATTATCATCATCGTAACGCCCTTGGTACATAAAATACTATCATGATAAATTACGACCATCCTATTTAAAGGTCGCAATTTAAAAAAATAAATTATTAAATAACTGTCATTTTAAGTTATAAATAGACCACTTTTTGAAGTTTACAGTTAGTTTAAAACGTGAAAAGTTATATAACATAGATAAAAAACAGATAGATATTTTCAAGGTAAACGAATATTTGAATACTGTTAACATATCAATACTTATTTCTGCTTTCTCCGCGTGTACTTTCAGGTAAACAACAATTATTGTAATATTTATAAACAATTTTCACTAAAATCGTTTAATTTTACTCTTAACACACCTGTACAATACACTGAATAAATAATGTATTATGTTTGTGACCTACATCTGATGCGGCTGGCGCATTACCTCCTGTCAATTTTATTTATACAGAGTGTCCCATTTAAGGTACGAATGCATTGGAATCTCGAGAACCGTAAGAGCTACGAGGTTGGTTAAATTAGACAAAAGTTGCCCCATTAGGAGACCATTTTAATGGTATTTTGTTATTTGCGAAAAAATGCATAGGTCACTAGATATAGGCGAAAATGTAAATTTTGCAGTTTTTTATTTTTGCAAATAACTCCGAAGTGTGAATACTGGATTTTGGTTTGCACATCTTTAGGGCACTTTTTTATGTTCTTTCGACTGGCGATGCTCAATTTTTTTTATCAATATTGGTTTCCGAGAATTGATGTCAAAGTTTTAATTTTTATATGGACGCCATATTGGAAAGTTACGCCATTGAAAAGAGATTTTTTTTAAGCTTTATAATGATATAAAATAGTAATAATTTATTTTTATAATTAACAGAGAAATGAACAAAAAATGTTATTAATAGATACTAAAATTTACAGTACAATATTTAAATATTAGATTTGGAGGACAATGAATGAAGTGGCCTGCTAGATCTCCAGATTTAACACCTTTAGATTTTTTTATGGGGATACTTAAAACATAAACTTTTTATTCGGGAATATCAGAATGAAAATGAATTAAGAAATGCCACAGTAAGAATTATAAATCAAAGTAGGCCAAGAATGCTGAGAAAAGTTATAGAAGGAACAGAACGAAGGGCGCAGAAGTGCGTAGAACGAAATGGTGGGTTAATAGAAAATTTATTGTAAAGTTTTTGTAAATTATTTTTGTATTTTTAACTGTTTATTAAATAGTTATTTTCTTAAACAGCACCCTTCGATTTACTTTTTTCAATTAAATTTTAGTATTAATAATATTTTTTGTTAATTTCTCTGTTAATTATAAAAATAAATTATTACTATTTTATATCATTGTAAAGCTAAAAAAAATCCTCCTTTCAATGGCGTAACTTTCCAATATGGCGTCCATATAAAAATTAAAACTTTGTCATCAATCCTCGAAAACCAGCATTAATAAAAAAAATTGAGCATCGCCAGTCGAAAGAACATAAAAAAGTGCCCTAAAGATGTGCAAACCAAAATCCAGTATAATTTCACACTTCGAAGTTATTTGCAAAAATTAAAAACTGCAAAATTTACATTTTCGCCTAGATCTAGTGACCTATGAATTTTTTCGCAAATAACAAAATACCATAAAATGGTCTCCTAATGGGGCAACTTTTGTCTAATTTAACCAACCTCGTAGCTCTTACGGTTCTCGAGATCCCAATGCATTCGTACCTTAAATGGGACACTCTGTATACTTGGATCGTTTCGGAACCAGCCAGTGTTACACACAAAACTTATTTAGTTACTCAAAACGACAAAATTTAATAATTTTTAATTGTTTCTTAAAAATACAAAACGAATTCAGGAGTTCAGTTTCTAAAATTGATAAACCGGAAGTAATACTTTAATTCAAGCTCTAAACAGATATAAGTGAAAAATAAATTGATAGAATCCAAAACTTTTCAAATTTGGTATTTAAGACTTTTATATTAATGAGAACGACATACTAGATGTTTTGTAAAATTGATAAACCGGAAGTATTACTTTACAGGAAGCTATAAACAGATTTTCTTGAAAAATATATTAAAACATGATTTAGAACTTCTCAAATTTGGTATTAAAAATTGTGTATAATTTGAAACATTAGATTTTGATTATACCTATATGATAAACCGGAAGTAGTACTTAATTTGGAGCTCTTAACAGATTTTCGAAGAAAAACAATAAAATATAATCTAAAATTTGGTATTACAGACTTTTCTATTTATTGGAACAACAAATTAGATTTTGTTTACAAACGATCAACCGGAAGTGATACTTTACTTAAAGCTCATTGCTATTTCAAACATGGAATTGACGGGAGATCATGTGTTGGCCATATCAGATATTTTTTTTTTACTTTCCGACAGGGTTGCAAAATAACGTAACGATACCCGATAACGTTATAATAACGTTTCATTTATTATTTTTTTTTTCAATACCGTAACAATAACAAAATAACGTTATGTAACTGTAACGTAACAAATAACGATTCACTATAACGTTATCCATATTTACAAATTTAAGATAGAGAATATAATTTTCTAATTTACCGATGTTTTGTTAATTTTGTTAATATATTATTTATAATAAAATACTTGCCACCTTTTATTTATCCGTTTTTATTTAAATTTAATTATTCGTTGTTCTAATTTTGTATTTACAAATCAGTAATTTTTTTATAATAGATAATTTTCAATTCTAGAATAAAGACACATTATTCTAGAATTGAAAATTTTTATTTTTGATTTTTAATGCATATTTATTACAAATTTGAGAAAGAAAAGTTATTTAATGTTATAATAACGACGTAAAAATACCGTTATTATAACGTTATATAACGTTACTTTGTTTTTCTAAAAGTTATTTTTAACGTTATGTAACGAATTGTTATTTTTATAACGTTACGAAATAGCGTGACGTTTCGTTAACGTTATTCCATCCCTTCTTTCCGTCACCTTTAGGTAAGGAAGGTATTGTCTTTGGTCAAAAAATTCGGTGGTGAGTTTTTGATGAATAAGCACGTTTTAGGGTCCCTAGAATACGATTTTACTATTTTTACGATGATGTCTGTCTCTGTGTGTGTGTGTGTGTGTGTGTGTGTGTGTGTGTGTGTGTGTGTGTGTGTGTGTGTGTGTGCGTGCGTGTGTGTGTGTGTGTGTGTGTGTGTCTGTGCGTGTGTGCGAGCGTGCGTTCGTGCGTGTGTGTGTGTATGTGTGTATGTGTGTGTGTGTGTGTATGTGTGTGTGTATGTGTGTGTGTATGTGTGTGTGTGTATGTGTGTGTGTGTATGTGTGTGTGTATGTGTGGGTGTGTGTGTGTGCGCGTATGTGTGTGTATGTGTGTGTGTATGTGTGTGTGTGTATGTGTGTGTGTGTGTATGTGTGTGTATGTATGTGTGTGTGTATGTGTGTGTATATGTGTGTGTGTGTGTATGTGTGTGTATGTGTGCGCGCGTGCGTGATTCGATTTTCGTTATAATTGGTCAACCGGAAGTATCCACATTTGAAGATTTTAACAGTTTTTCTTGCAAAAACGATGTTAAATATCATTTTTTCACATTTAATGTTATTATAAATATTAAAGACTATTTTATTCTCTATACGATTTAAATGCATTTTATACTTCATATTAAATGGATATAGTTAAAAAATTATAAAGAAATTAAATATCATATATTAGCCAGCTATGCTATAACTCTGGAAACAATCAGAAAATTCTGATTGAAAGGTGTCAATGTCAAGTGCAGTTGACAGTATGTTTGTGTTACAATTTTCCTGGAAATATAGGATCATTTGCTAAAAACTTTTTGTATGAAATTTGTATAAAATACATACAACTGCCTTAAGGTAATGTACAAGAAATATAATCTTTTGCAAGGAACTTTCTGTATGACATTTATACAAAATACATAGTACTGACGGAAGGTAATGTGCTGGCCACATCAGATTTTTTTTTGGCTGGTAAGCCCTATTTTACTACAAAGTCCATTCATATAACTGGAATAAAGTACAGTCTCTATTAACATTCATGAATTTGGAAATTCAATTTGACACTTAACATATGCTAACCTAACTTCATTCCTTACATTCCGAAATTTATTCAAGATTCCTGTGAACTGTTTTCAATGAATATAAAAACAATGTTTTTTTAAAAAATAAATATACACGTTATTTTCTGTAACATACACAATGCAATAATGCTGTAAAGGAATAGATAATGTACGATGGCCTTGTGTTAAAAATATACAAGTTCTTCTTTCTACGTCAGATCCACAGTAAAATTTAAATTGTATAAAAAGAATTTCCCACTTTCGTATCAAAAAGCTATTCATGCTTCGAAGAAAACCTTGTTTATAATGAAACAATGTTGTAGCACATTTTTTCTTATTCTTCTAGCCATTTTTTGTGCCTTCTATTAATTTCTCTTGCAGTTTTATTTCTTTATGACTAAAAATAATAGCACAAGACCAAAGATTCATCTTCAAAACAGGTTTACAACAAAACAAAATAATAAAACATGACAACCTTGACAGATCTCCAATAATACAGGGTGTCCAGAATAATTTGTCCAAAATGGGGATCTCGAGAATTATGAGATACGAAATCGATTAATGGGTCGATTCTGTTCACATCTGTAAATCTTACAGATCTGTAAATCTGTAAAAACCTGACAAAAACGCATCTATTTTTGTTGATTAATATAAAATTATACATAAGAGTGCAGTTTTCGTTGCGATCTTGTTCATTATTTACAAATTTACAGATCTGTAAGATTTACAGATGTGAACAGAATCGACCCATTAGTCAAAAGTTGCCCCATTACGAGATCATTTTAATGGTTTTTGTTATTTGTGAAATATGCATGCATAGGTCTCTAGATATAGGCGAAAATGTAAATTTTGTAGTTTTTACCTCCCGTCACCTTTAGGTAAGGAAGGTATTGTCTTTGGTCAAAAATATCGATGATGAGATTTTAATCAATAAGCACGTTTTAGGGTCCCTAGAATACGATTTTACTATTTTTACGATGATGTCTGTATATACACTATTATTCACGAAAGATGACTATTCAAGGTCATTTGTTCAAAGAAAGAATACACATCACTTTATAGCAGTAGCTTAGCAACATTTTGTATTAGAAAGAGAAAGATTATTTGACCTATGTCTATTTAATTTATGTGGTGTGACATATATACGTAAATAGTGGCATTACTTTCTAACACACTATAAATAATAATGACATATGTCGTAGAATTACAGATACCTAATTATCTACTACACTGCCCTCTGTCCTAATATTTACCCAGTGGCGTTGACGTTTAAATCAAATTATTATTCCTTGATTTATAAGTTAAGTCTATGTTTTTGTATTTTGCAGAAACATAAGTGAAGAACATAACTCTTTCAGAAAGACATTATTTAGAAAGAAACATAATTATCAAATGAATTATTCTTATTTTTTCAGTTAAATTGTGTCTATAAATATTTTATGTTGCACGCCTATGCAAACGAAATGCAATGAAGTTATCTGCAAGTAATATTATATCAGACGGCTCACAAATGACCCTGAATAGTCATCTTTCGTGAATAATAGTTTATGTATGTGTGTGTGTGTGTGTGTGTGTGTGTGCGTGCGTGCCTGCGTGCGTGCGAGCGTGCGTGCGTGTGCGCGTGTGTGTGTGTGTGACGATTTTTTCGGGTCGCATAACTCCAATATCACCTTTCCAAAAATTATAATTTTTGTGTATTTCTTTTCTTTACATCCATATGAAGAGCTGATTAAATTTTGGTTGTATACTGGTCTACCGAAAGTACCCTAATTTGAAGATTTTATCAGTTGTTCTTGAAAAAAAACGCAGTTAAATGTTATTTTTTCACATTTAATGTTATTATAAATATTAAAGAATGTATTTTATACAAATTCCATACAAAAAGTTTCTAGCAAAAGATCTTTTATTTCCAGTAAAATCCTAACACAAACATACTGTCAATTCAATCAGCTGTTTCCAGAGTTATAGCATAGCTGGCTAATATATTTTATTTTTTTTATCATTTTTACCTCCCGTCATACCGTACGTAAGGGAGGTAATGTAATCGTGCCAAAAATTCGATGGTGAGTTTTCAGTAAATAAGCACGAATTAGGGTCCCCGCAACACGTTTTTACTATTTTTACCATGATGTCTGAGTGTGATTTTTTCGTCCACGATAACTCTTATAACAAACTTCCAAATATGTCTATTTTCGTATTTAAGCTTCCTGCATTCATATGACGAGTTGATTAGATTTTGGGTAAAATTGGATAACTGATACTTTACTTGAAGCCCATAACAGTGTTTAATGATAAACTATATTAAAATATATTCCAAAACCTTTCAATTTTAGTATTTAAGACTTTTATATCATGGGAAACAACATATTAGATTTTGGCTAAAATTAATCAACCAGAAGCGATGCTTTACTTGAAGCTCAGAACAGATTCTCGTGAAAAATATATTATGATATACTCCAAAACTTGTCAAATTTAGTATTTACGACTTTTATATGAAGGGGAACAACATATTATATTTTGGATACAATTGACAAACCGGAAGTGATACTTTATTTGAAGCTCTTAACAGATTTTCGTGAAAAATAAATTGATACAATCCAAAACTTGTCAAATTTGGTATTTAAGATTTTTATATTAATGAGAACGACATTTAGACGCTGTAAAATTTGGGCGCTATGAAATTTAGAGGTTTGAAATTTAGGTGATGTGACATTTAGTCGCCATGGAATTCTTCGATTACAATTCACTCTAACACGATCTGGTACATATTTTGTTTTATTTTAAATACTTCAAATATTTTATGTTTATTTATGGATGTAAATAAAAGAATTTTTGAATGTTTATTTAAAAGATTAATAAACAATTTCGATAATATTTTATTTACTATTACTGTATCTAAGTTTATAAATATTGACACTATTAAGATAAAAATTAATTTTAATGATAATGCCTCTCATTAAATAGTGAATATTAATTTTTAAATTCAACTGTGTTCTTAATGGGTCCTCCACATTTTTTTGTTGATTAATATAAAATAATACGTAAGGTATGTAATAAAAGTAAATAGTCCTTGTCAAATTTGCCAGAAAAAGTTTTGAAAGGTTTTGGTAATTTTGCAAAATATAACTCCACGACGTTTTCCAAGTCATCATTTGATAAAAAGCGACGCCCTCTCAAATGTTTTTGAGTTTTGGAAAGAGTTAATATTCACAGGGGGCGAGGTCGGGACAGTAAGGTGGATGTTGTAATTCCTGAAAGCCGCATTCATTGACTACTGCTTGAATAATTCGTGCTTTATGCACCCTGCAGTTGTGAAGAAGCAGAGTTTTCTGAGCTTCCAAGTGCTTCACTATAAAATGTCACAGAAACTTGACATAAGAAAATTGTCGCGATAGCATATTGTTATCATAGCTAGGTAGATAAAATAACAAACTCCCATAGTATTGACAAACTGCGTCATACAGAAGATAATCGTCCCCTATCAGTGTTTATCACAATGTTTCAATAAAAAAAATCTGATGTGGCCAGCACATAACCTCTCGCCAGATATTTTTTTTCTTTTTCTTTCTATTCGTCATTTTTTCGCAAATTCCTTTTTTACGTATATTCTTTTGCGTTGTTGACTTTTTTATTTTCTTAATGATGTACAAATATTTTTGACAGCGACATTTATGTGTCAATTACAAACATTTCAACTCAATTAAAACGTTCTGAATTTGAGAAAAAACGTGTACTCAAAGTTGTAAGAAAACAAGGACAAGCAATTTTTACAACTTTGAGTACACGTTTTTTCTCAAATTCAGAACGTTTTAAATTTTTAGAAAAGTTGTTTGAGTTTTCTGAGTTCCAGCTTAAAATTATTTGACTTGATATATTATATAAATACAATATATTTAATAAATTTCAATTTGTTATCTCCATTGGGTCATATGGGGGATCCCCACGTTACCGTTTATAATCATTGACCATTTCTAGCCCTGAGGAAGACTGTAGTAACAGTCGAAACGAAGGCCAGGAAATAAATTATTTACATTAGACTGCGTGTCCGATCATTTCCCAATTTTCCAATTTATACTATATCTTTTCTAGTGTTAGGTGCATTCACAAATGAAAATTATGTTTAGATTTATGGTTTATACTTTAGATTTAAAGACTATAGCCGTATATTATGTAATTGCAAGGTCCAAACTTTAGGTTTATGATTTAGTTTGACGTCACAAACTTCACCAATGAGAACGAGTCTGAAATGATATAGATATACAGGGTGTAAATGAAATAAGTGCATTAAATTTAACCAGTAATATAACTCGGCGAGAGCAACAATATTTCTTAATAACTTTTTCTAGAAATCGCATATTTTTTTAGCATTTTTACCACCCCGTAAATTGACGAGTCGTTCCAAATATTTTTGTGATAATTGAATGCAGTAGCAATAGCTATGAAAAATTTTGTTTTAGCAATTGCAACAATTGACGTCCTGTCAATTAAATTTTGACATTAGTAATAAATTTGTTTATAAAGTAAAATTCTGTCAAAATGCGAGTACACAGACATTGTAATTACTTACCTATGGTTTATTTATTTATTTTTTTACTCGTATCTGTACTACATTTTACTTGACATCACGGTTGACATAAAGACAGTGTCATGGAGTTGCCAACGCATTTACACGGAGCGTTTCCAAATCATCACCAAATCATTCTGTTCTTAATATTCGCACATTTGTTAATCTTGTACATCTTTATCACATCACAATACGGAGTGTCACATATGACAATTTTTAAAAAAGCAACAGTTATATCCATAACATGTGCAAAAAGTTCTATGTTTTCAGCACATAACACACTTCAATTTTGGGAATGGCTCATAATGTTCATTAATGAGACTGAATTTACTTGGGAAGGTGTATTTATTATGCACAATACACATCTCGACAGACGAAAATGCTGTAAAATTTTTTATTAAAAAATGTTTGGGCGGGAACAATAAATGGACGACTAATTATTGGTACTCATGTATCTCTTTTAAATGGACAAAAGTTTGTACTTACATTTTTTGAATAACGTATTTAAACTATTATGATTTATCGACGATAAATAATCATCTTATAACCTAATAATTTTGCTTTTGTCCCTCTTCTCGTTACCTCGCCCCTTCTTGTCTTCCACTATTCACAGGTGATTAAAATCCTGGTTTAATACACAACTTTATAATTTTGTTATCCAAAATTTAAATTTATTTATTTTAAAAATCTGATGTGGCCAACACATAACCTCTCGCCAGATATTTTACCTGGTTGTACGCATAAAACGAAAAATATTTTTAATACAATTACATATATTCATGTCTCACTACAAAATAATTCTCACATATATTTGCAAAATCTATGGGATATTTTAAAATAAATTGTGTACAATACTTACATTTTCTTTATATTCAATATCCTGAAATTTTCTTTTCCTACTTTCCTTTTCTTTTTCTTTATATTCGTCATTTTTTCGCAAATTCCTTTTACATTCTTTTTTACGTATATCTTTTGCGTTGTTGAATTTTTTTTATTTTCATAATCTTCATAATAATATACAAATATTTTTGACAGAGGCATACAAATATTTTTGACAGTGACATTTATATGTCAATTAGAAACATTTGCATTTCTTGCCTTGTAGTAGTTTGATCTGAGATTTTTTACATCAAATTATTTTATATGCCTTTCTTTATCTCTAAATCTATAGAAGATATAATAATGAATTTATATTTATCGAATAAAGAATTTAACGTTCTTTAATATAAGTATTTACATAAATTTTCGATAAATAATATTTAGACGATTTTTTTCTTGTAACTACTACTTCCGGTTGTCCAATTGTTACCAAAACTGACTGGACTCTTCCCATTATTGTTAGATTGAGGAATCCGTAGTTAAAAATGTCTTAAGTCTCATAGTATTTGAGATATAGTGAATCCAACATCCACACACACATCCCCCCCCACACACACACACACACACACATACGGACATCATCGTAAAAATGTTATAATCGGATACTAGGGACCTTAAAACGTGCTTATTCATTAAAATCTGGATATGCGATTTTTAGCATGAATACAATACCTCTCTTAGCGAGAGGTAAAAATTGTACTATGACGTAGTAATTAATAATAATGTTAATTCCCTTGATTCGTTTATTAATTACTGTGACTGTAAGTGTAACCGATAACCGATAATTTTTGAGCTGTTTGTATCCCACTTGAATACGGCAGCAGCCATTTGTTCTCCATAGGCGGGTAACGAAATATGCAGCAAATCTTTAAACAAAAGCGAGAACATGGAGACTGTCAATTGTTGAAATATAACCAGTTGTACAATTTATTTTATGTATATATTTAAAAACAACTTGGTTGTATCTACGGGGTGGAGTTTACCACTTCTACTTATTCTGTGCACCCCCACCCTTATCATGCTAAGAGTGGGAAGTCTTACTCAGACCATCGTGGTAAACAGTCTTAACCAAAGCGCTCAGACCGAAACAACCTTAACTGGTTTATAAATAAATTTAATAATCCCAATACACGTATTTATTATTTTGGTTAATTTATTATTCATAAACAATGGTCCTTCGAAGTCACAACACCAGTAATGCCAAAATAATGAAAGTTACACGGCGCACGGGTATCTTTTAAGTACTACTCTACCGATATTTTAATATTGTTTTTGAAGCATTTGCATAGATGTAACTAAATTAAAATTAATTTAAACTTTCATTTATGACTGACTTACTTAAACCTTAACAAAAACCATGAACCTAATTTTCATTTGTGAATGCAGCTTTAGAGATATCATTGCAGGACACTTTAATAATTAGGGCACTCTGTATCTCGAGGGGTCTACAAAAATGTAAAAGTAACAATAATGATCTAGAATCGATAAAAATTAGAGCAAGGTTGCACGTATCTCGAAATTAATCGGACATATGTAGGTATGTGCTTCAAGAATGGTGTTAATTTCTTCTGACGTCATTAGAATCTTCAATTTGAACAATTGGTTCTCGACATCTCGACTGATAACATACATTCAACTATGTTTGAATAAGTACAATAAATATCCATTACATACATTTAAAATTAAAGTGATGCATGTAGTGCATTTTCATAAGATAATGGTACAATCGGAACTAATGGCAATGTCCTTGAAAAATTATGTGGTATTACATCAAAACGAGAATTTATTATTTCAAATTTCAATAGTTTAATAAGGTCTTACGGGCATGAGGAAGCTCTAAGCAATGAAAAAGAAGATAAGCTCTCAAAAAGGGAGCGTTGATTGAAATTGATGGTGTATAATTATATTCGTGAAAGTATTGTGCTTGCGTTAACGTATGCGGATGATGTACAGTAAAATAAAATGAAATGAGTACCTATAATTAGTCGTCCATTTATTGTTCCCGCTTAAACATTTTTTAATGAAAATTTTTACAGCATTTTCGTCTGTTGAAATGTGTATTGTGCATAATAAATACACGTTCCCAAGTAAATTCAGTCTCATTAATGAACATTATGAGCCATTCCCAAAATCAAAGTCTGCTGAAACCATTGATCTTTTTGCACATGATATGGATACAACTGTTGCTTTATTTAAAATTGTCCTATGTGACACTTCGTATTGTGATAAAGATGTACAAGATTAACAAATGTGCGAATATTAGGAACGTATGATTTTGAAACGCTCCGTCTAAATGCGTTGGCAACTTTATAATACTGTCTTTATATCAACCACAAATTAAAATGTAGTAAAGATACGAATAAATAAATAAACCATAGGTAAGTAATTACAATATCTGTGTACTCGCTATTTGTAAACGTAAGCATTTTGACAGAATTTTACCTGATAAACAAGTTTATTACTAATGTCAAAATATAATTGCAACAACTGACAAAACTGTCAATTGCTAAAACAAAATTTTTCATAGCTATTGCTACTGCATTCAATTATTAGAAAAAAACGTGGAACGACTCGTCAATTTACGGGGTGGTAAAAATGCTAAAAAAATATGCGATTTCGAGAAAAAGTTATTAAGAAATATTGTTGTTCTCGTCGAGTTACATTACTGGTTAAATTTAATGCACTTATTTCATATACACCCTGTATATATATATATATATATATATATATATATATATATATATATATATATATATATATATACCGTGTGTCTATCTTAAAGGTGTACATAGGAGATTAACATGGGAAATCAGTTTTTTGCAACTTCCTGCTCGCCTAATTATTTTAAGCAAAAACGCGTCAAATAAAAGTTTTAGAGCATAAAATTCTGCATCTAAATCAATAAACAGAATTACCTTTGCATGCTTTGTAACGACAGAAATTAAATTTGAAAATGTCGAAAATTACGTTAAAAATATCAACAGCCATGGAATTGAACAAAAAAATAAATAAATGCTTGACGTTTTATCAAATTGTCAGAAACGTCAAATGAGTTAACTTACGTTGTGACAGATAAAACGTCAAGCATTTATTTATTTTTTGTTCAATTCCATGGCTGTCGATATTTTCAACGTAATTTTCGAGATTTTCATAATTAATTTCTGTCGTTACAAAGCATGTAAAGGTAATTTTGTTTATTGATTTAGATGTAGAATTTTATGTCCTAAAACTTTTATTTGACGCGTTTTTGCTTAAAATAATTAGGTGAGCAGGAAATTGCAAAGAACTGATTTCCCATGTTAATCTCCTATGTACACCTTTAAGACAGACACACGGTATATATATATATATATATATATATATATATATATATATATATATATATATATATATATATATATATATATATATATATATATATATATATTCTGTATTTAAGCTTCAAATAACGAGTTGATCAGATTTTGGGTAAACCAGTTTTTAATAAAAAACTATATTAAAATATAATCCATAACTTTTCAATTTGAGTATTTAAGACTTTTATATCATAGGAAACAACATATTAGATTTTGGCTAAAATTAATCAACCAGAAGTGATACTTTACTTGAAGCTCTGAACAGATTCTCGTGAAAAATATATTGATACAATTGAAAACTTTTCAAATTTGGTATTTAAGACTTTTGTATTAATATAAATGACATGTTAGATTTTATCTAAAATTGATAAATCGGACGTGATACTTTACTTGAAGCTCTGAACAGATTTTTGTGAAAAAAATATTATTATATATTCCAAAACTTGTCAAATTTAGTATTTAAGACTTTTATATAACGGGAAGCAACATACAGTGTGTTCAAAAAAATTCCTAACTCGGAGTAGGCTATGAACAGATAAACGAATGTCTGATTATTATTCAATTCAAAAGTCAAGTTGTCAAAATTGATCTTGAACTGTAATTTTAAGGAGAAAAGACAATAAAGAAGGATACAGTGTATTGACACTCTTTTTTAATTTAATTCCTTTTCTAAAATAAGATTGAAGAAAAACTTTGATTTCTTTAGATAACTCTAACAATGTCTCATGTCAAATTGACATTTAATTAAATATTTTTAAATTGGCATACGTTTCTTTGTTCATAGCCTACTCCGAGTTAGGAATTTTATTGAACACTGTATTAGATTTTGGCTAAAATTGATAAACCGGAAGTGATACTCTATTAAAAGCTCTGAACAGATTTTCGTGAAAAATAAATTGATACAATTTAAAACTTTTCAAATTTGGTATTTAAGACTTTTATATTAATGAAAACGACATATTAGATGTTTTCTAAAATTGATAAACCAGATGTACTACTTTACAGGAAGCTATAAACAGATTTTCTTGAAAAAATATATTAAAACATGATTCAAAACTTCTCAAATTTGGTATTTAAAACTCGTGTATAATTTGAGGAAAAGCAAAATAAAATATAATCCAAAATTTGATATTACAGACTTTTCTATTTATTAGAACAACAAATTAGATTTTGTTTACGAACGATCAACCGGAAGTGATACTTTACTTAAAGTTCATTGCTATTTCAAACATGGAATTGACGGGAGGTCATGTGTTGGCCACATCAGATTTTTTGTTATGGTGCAGGACCCGATTTTCTGTAGGGGTCGTAGAAAAAATATATATCAAGTGAATTCAAATTTTCTATGGCGCGATTATGACAAGCATCCGATATTGGCATCTGCAGCGAACTTCAGCGTCTAAACATACGTGTTCATAGGCAGCTATTTTCTTGTTTACAACTTTGAAAAAGAAAACGTAAGTAAACAAACATATATCAAACAAATACGTATTAATTAACACAAACAAAGTGAAAAAAATATTTAAAAAATACACGCGCGTATTAACTACTTGCGCCATCTGTGTTTCTAACGGCATATATTCACTCTGAAATGAGCAACGTATATATTGAATCTACGTCACAGTTTCATTAAATTAAAAATAAAATTTGTGGAATCAACATTTACCTCCCGCTACCCTTACTAAGGGAGGTATAGGGATCGTGCTAAAAATCATATATCGAGATTTTGGTAAATGACCACGTTTTAAGGTCCCTAGAATCCAATTTTAATATTTTCACGATGATGTCTGTATGTATGTGTGGATCCTCCGCTCTAACTCAAATACTATTATTCGGAAAATTTTGAAACCTTGTATTTCGACCTTGTTCTAATATATAGAAAGAACCCATTAGATTTTGGAGTAAATCGGATAACAGGAAATGGCACTTTACTTGAAGCTCAAATTAGTTTTTCTTCGAAAAATACCTTCAATGTTATTTTTTCGAGATTTGTGTTATTATAAAAATTAAAGATCATTCAATTTTCTACTGAATCCCGGAGCCTACGCTTTAAACAAGCACAACTCCTTGGTTACACAGTTCATATCTCAAATGTATGTAATATGTAACTGACAGATAAATGTCACTGTCAAAGAATTAATCATTTCAAATTAATAATAGTAACGTTTTAAAAAGAAAATAGTAAATAATACAGTTTCCAGCATAACTATACTCTATCCGTTTTAACTATAGAGCGTTGGGTGAGGTAGGGCTTAAGATTCTAGCTAATTGGTTCAAACGTGAACCGAGTTTACACAGTAAAATAATTGACGCGAAATTTAAATTTGCTTCACAACTGTGTCAATTATTTTGCCGTCTGACATAAAATATATAAATGTCAACAAAGTTAATAGTACACGATTAATTACATATTATCAATTTCTGTTCAGTTCTGTTTGTTTGTTTTTTTCGTTTATATAATTTTCATAGTGTTTCGTCGTTATATTTCATATTACATAGTTTTTATTGTGCGCGTTTTCTTAGTTTTTAGTTCGTTAGTTTTGTTATTGTTCTCTTCGTTAATATTATGGAGAAAAATCCTGAACCTGACTCTGCTAATGTTTTAAAATATTCAAAAGGAAAGGTCCTCCGAAGCGGGCAAAAAAGGGGCGTATAATTTATACTGCACATATCGTGCCACGAATGCATATTCTAAATTAGCAAGTGTCCAAATTGTGGCATCAGAACTGGGCATAGGACGATGTAATATTTGGAAAGCTATAAAAGAACATGAGGAAAAAGGGTCATTCGGATCACCCCAGGAACAAAGAAATTAGTTTGGAACATTATTTTGTTCATATTTAACGGTTATATAGTTTATACATATAATGTATATATTTCAGAGTGTAAATATTTATATTTCAAATGTGCATTATATTTTTATTTTACGTTGTTTTCTTAAAAATTTATTTGAATAATGTGGTTTTCATTTATGCATGCCCCTTTCGCCACAATGTAGAGAAAGGTACGGAGATTATAAGTAAGTATATGCATACATGTACGTACAAGACAAAATTACTGAAAAAATGTCAATTAGAAAGAATTTCTTTAAATCCAGGAATGGCGCCAAAATTTGATTTTTTTATTTAATACATGTAAAAACAGCGCCATCTAGTCTATAGTTAAATATATATATATATATATATATATATATATATATATATATATATATATATATATATATATATATATATATATATATATATATATATATAAATATATAAATAAATAAATATGTATGTATATTTTAATTTAAAAAAAATTAAATAGCGGGAGATATTGTGTTGGCCACATCAGATTTTAAAATTCAAACAGCTTGCAAATATTAATATAAGAAATGATGATGTGTTTATTTTAAATAATGTTTGTCAAATATCAATATTTTCATAAAAAATATATTTGACGTATAAATGTTCAAACAATTAACACCACACTTGTTTAAATAAAAAATATTAATTAATAATCATGAAGAAATATTTACAATACTGCAATGTATACAAAAATAGTTATTTGTATCACTAGTCCAGAAACTGAATATTTGCGAGAACGAGTTTATTTTGACAGGCCGAGCTGAAAGCGAGGCCTACAAATACGAGATCTCGCAAAACAGTTTCTGGGCGTGTGCTACACAAGATTTTTTGTACCGACATCTCCAAAAATTCTTCGTATATTTCTCAACACTTTATTCTATTTTATATAACCTAAAAAAAATGAACATATATTTTTATCGGTTTTGCATTGCCAGTTTAATTATAATTACTTACATTTGAGCTTAAAATGCGTAATTATTTTATATTTATTGAAAATATATCCTGCAAACATTAGTTATATGTATGTATATATATATATATATATATATATATATATATATATATATATATATATATATATATATATATATATATATATATATATATATACAGGGTGTTCCGCGACTCGACCGACAAACTTATATCATATATTCCGGGGGTCATTACGATCAAAAAATGTTATATGACCTATAGGTAAATTCCTCTTTGTTTCGGAGATATCGAATGAATTTAAAAAATATATAATTGAGTTAGCCTTGACGAATGAACGTATGTTTGTTAAATGAATGATTTTTGTGTTGTCTTATTAATTTAACCCATTATGTCGCATTTTACTAATGCAGAATATTTCCAGATTGGTCACCTGACTTGTCGCCTTTAGATTTTTTTCTGTGGGGTTGCGTCAAATCTCTTGTGTATAGTAATGGTAAACCAGATATACGCGAAGATTTGACTGACGGTAGTTGAAGATACTAATTTTCTAAAGAATGAATTGGCAGTAATTAACTGGCAACATTCTATGACTCGCAGGATAGCTGTATGTTTAGAAAATGGCGGTTCTCCTTTTGAACATTTGCTGTAATTTTGTATTATTAGCTATCCATTGATGAATAAATTTTCTTTTATCATTTTTTTTAATTCCTTTGATATCTCCGAAACAAAGAGAAATTCACCTATAGGTCATATAACATTTTTTGATCGTAATGACCCCCGGAATATATGGTATAAGTTTGTCGGTCGAGTCGCGGAACACCCTGTATATATTTAGCGGAAACTCAATTGTATCACGTGAAGTTAGTTGTAGTCTCCTTGGTTGTAGTTACAAAACAAACGAAACAAATTAGCCCTAAAGTTGGAACTTATAATTAATCTATACGAGATGACAGCAATGACAGCATATTGTTATTTTTATGACAAAATTTAGTAATTTAAGTTACAATAATTAAAGATTTAGCTCTGAAATTTGTAAACATTTTGCTAATTCTGGTGTTGAAAATAATCTTAAATTGACATATCACCAGAACAGTAATGCCAACTCCTTTTGTTGGCCTAGGTCAGTAAGAGCGCATTTCTGGACGATTCTGAGTTCTGTAATACTAGTCAAATTGGACGGAGGTACGAAAATAATATTTGAAGCAACACAATCATGATATACCGTGTGTCTGTCTTAAAGGTGTACATAGGAGATTAACATGGGAAATCAGTTTTTTGCAATTTCCTGCTCGCCTAATTATTTTAAGCAAAAACGCGTCAACTAAAAGTTTTAGAGCATAAAATTCTGCATCTAAATCAATAAACAGAATTACGTTGACGTTTTATCTGTCCCAACGTAAGTTAACTTATTTGACGTTTCTGACAATTTGATTTTATCTCTAGTTTTATTGTCTGAAATGATTAAAAAATGAACATTTATACGAATGAAGGGCTAAATTCGTGACAAAATTTGAAAAGACTGCTAATGTGTCTTCAAAAAATACACGTGAGCCGCGTAATCAGAATATATGACGAGCAGAACATGCGTTACTCTCAGAAAGAGTGTTAGGAATGATAAATGCAGACCCCTTTTGTAGTACTAATTATATTTTGAGTTGAGAATACATAACAGCATCATACATAATAATTTTGTTACGCAATGTGATATATTCATATTATTTAAACAATTGTTATTGCCATAATTAATGATATTTGTTCAAATCAAATTGTCAGAAACGTCAAATAAGTTAACTTACGTTGTGACAGATAAAACGTCAAGCATTTATTTATTTTTTGTTCAATTCCATGGCTGTCGATATTTTTAATGTAATTTTCGACATTTTCATATTTAATTTCTGTCGTTATAAAGCATGGAATGGTAATTCTGTTTATTGATTTAGATGCAGAATTTTGTGCTCTAAAACTTTTATTTGATGCATTTTTGCTTAAAATAATTAGGCGAACAGGAAATTTCAAAAAACTGATTTCCCATGTTAATCTCCTATGTACACCTTTAAAATAGACACACGGTATATATATATATATATATATATATATATATATATATATATATATATATATATATATATATATATATATATATATATATACAGGGTGTAAATGAAATAAGTGCATTAAATTTAACCAGTAATGTAACTCGACGAGAACAACAATATTTCTTAATAACTTTTTTTTCTAAGTCTTTTAGATTTTGAGTTAAAATTCTTTAAAGATTTGCTGCATATTTCGGCGCGCGCCCATGGAGAACAAATGGCTGCTGTCGTATTCAAGTTAGATACAAACAGCTCAAAAATTTTCGATTATCGGTTACACTTGCAGTCACAGTAATTAATAAACAAATCAACGAAAATAACATTTATTATTAATTAATTCGTAATAGTACAATTTTTAAAATAAAGAAATTTAAATTTTGGATAACAAAATTATAAAGTTGTGTATTAAACCAAGCTTTAATCATCTGTGAATAGAGGAAGACAAGAAGGAACGAGGGGAGGAAGAGCAAAAGCATAGTTATTAGGTTATGAGATGGTTATTTATCGTCGACAAATCATAATAGTTTAAATACGTTATTCAAAAAATGTAAGTACAAACTTTTGTCCATTTAAACGAGGTACATGAGTACCAATAATTAGACGTCCATTTATTGTTCCCGCTCAAACATTTTTTAATGAAAATTTTTACAGTATTTTCGTCAGTTGAAATGTGTATTGTGCATAATAAATACACCTTCCCAAGTAAATTCAGTCTCATTAATGAACATTATGAGCCATTCCCAAAATCGAAGTCTGCTGAAAACATTGATCTTTTTGCACATGATATGGATACAACTATTGCTTTATTTAAAATTATCATATGTGACACTTCGTATTGTGATAAAGATGTACAAGATTAACAAATGTGCGAATATTAAGAACAGTATGATTTGGAAACGCTCTGTCTAAATGCGTTGGCAATTTTATAATACTGTCTTTATATTAACCACAAATTAAAATGTAGTAAAGATATGAATAAATAAATAAACCATAGGTAAGTAATTACAATATCTGTGTACTCGCTATTTGTAAACGTAAGCATTTTGACAGAATTTTACCTCATAAACAAGTTTATTACTAATGTCAAAATATAATTGCAACAACTGACAAAACTGTCAATTGCTAAAACAAAATTTTTCATAGCTATTGCTAATGCATTCAATTATTAGAAAAATGCGTGGAACGACTCGTCAATTTACGGGGTGGTAAAAATGCTAAAAAAATATGCGATTTCGAGAAAAAGTTATTAAGAAATATTGTTGCTCTCGTCGAGTTACATTACTGGTTAAATTTAATGCACTTATTTCATTTACACCCTGTATATATACAGCGATATATTTTCCATGTTCCGATATCGTAAGTAGGTTATTGTCAGAAAAATTGACTATCTAATTAAGCAACTGGAACCCGCAGAATAGCATGCGACATCAGCTGCCAAACAAGATTTATAACATTATGATGATTGTGTTTATTTTAAATTATGTTTACCAAAGGTCAATATGTACATAAAAAATATTCTCTGACGTATAACTGCATAAATAATTAACATCATACTTGTTTAAATACAATACGTATAATAATTATATACTATTATACCCTGTTTTTAAATTGGAACAGCTACAACTGACAAGTGAAGTTGTTACCGAATGAAAGTTGACGTTTAGATTATTTAATAGATGTGGTTTCTTTTGAAAACATTTCCCTATATTTGATTTGAAAGGAAACTGACTCTTATGTATTCCGTTACAGAAGATTAGAATTGTAATCTTTTAAAATTATCTTAGCAACAGGATTCAGGGATGTATTTAAAAAATTTAATACCGCAAATTCTATTTCGTTCGTCTCAGGTGTAAGCAACCCTCGAGTCGGAATTACTGTTAGAAGAAATTAAAAATAATCCTATTTCATAGAATTGCCAAACTAAATAGTTTAAAGAACAAAATATTTTGTTATAATCAACATAAACGAAAAATGTTTAAAATATTTTAAACGCACCCCTGTTTTGATATTCAGTTACCCTAGTCGGCCATCTATTTTCAGCCAGACATAGTAATGTATTTCTGTGCTTTCCTAGTCCAGTATTTAAATGGGTTCATGCAAAAATTTCATACCTGAATGTTTCGTACAATTCTATTCTTCTCTAGGGTTTCAAAAGAAACTACATCTATAATAATAATTAACGTATCAAGGGTGTTATAAGGACAATAACGCCTGAGGTCAACAGTGTACTTTTCGAGGGCCTCTGGCCCGAGATATGTACGTTGACCGAAGGCATTATTGTCCTTTTAACTCCCGTGGTGCGTTCAACGTTTAACGTCCGACTATAATTTTTAATATTCTACGAATTACGGATCAGAAAGTTTTAATTAAATTTGCTGAGTAGGTAGGCTATGAATGCATTTGCTTGTTTTTTAGGCTTTATTCCAGTATCATTATTTATTTATTTACAACATTACCATAGCAACAACTAATAACACGCTCTAGGGTATTATTTAGTATATAACTACCCTGAAAGCAGGTGTGTTATGATAATAATAACATACCAGTCGGACGTTAAATAATTTAAACGTCAACTTTCATTTGCTAGTCATACCATAGGAAGCCTTGACATTGACATTGATAATGGCCGCGTTCAGTTTCATTCCAAAGGCTTTTAGTGCAGAGCATTAGGAATCTATTTACAACAAAATGTGCACATAATTTATAAGTAATAAATATTCTAATACGATAAGAGTGTATTCTTTGAACATACATAGTTCAAGTTTTGATTCTGTTGAATCCAAGATTATTTTCTTATTCTTCGTGTACCACTGGACAAAATAAGTATTGTTCTAATTGTATTTTATGTCTCACTAAAGTATTATGAACTGTTTATTGCTAGAATACGATGTATATAAACATATCTATAACAACCGGGGCGTTATATGCGGGCATAGTAGTTCATTATGCCCTCATTATAATCCGATCATCGTTTATGGACTTTAAATTAGAAATAATATGAACGGTATATAATGAATTTATTTTCTTTTTGATTATAATTCATTAAAATAATAATGATTGATTACAACAATTAATACATTAATTGATTACAACAATTAACATAATATGAAAACAGCTTTCAAAGCACAACACAGAAATCATTTTTAATTTTATTATAATACTTAAAATTCCTTATGAAAAGGGCTTTAAAAAGCAATTTACTTTCACCACACATGTAAATAGTACGTAGGTACGTCGAATTGCAATGTTTCGCATTGATTTTTGACAGATGACTAATTTTTTTGGGGACGATATTTATCCACGTTTGAATTCATTTTTGTTATTATTTACCGTCACATCTGACACATCGAAAGCAGTACAAACTCTCTAAAATGTAATAATATTCAGAAATAAGTGCATAAGAAATAAAGAACTGAGATCTGTCATGTGAAAACAAACCTCAAATTATTATACATACATCTTCTACAGACGAGAATGGAATAATTAGGGGTACATTTATGCGTTTGTCTTCCTTAAAGTATGCAGAAGCATTCAAAATAATTTCTTTATACCGTTTCGATAAAATATCTTCCGAAACATCAAATTCACCCATTCCATCATCTCCAACGATATAGAACGTTGATGTTTTAAAAATAAATGTTGATAATAAATAAAACAATTAAACAACATCTTTAGCAACGTCAAAGCTTAAGCATTGTTGAAATCAAAATTATTATACATGAAAACTTAATTCACATATTCTAGTGAGACATAAAATCTTGTATGCACCACGAGCGTTACTAGATGATAATGCTCATCGGACATATATCCCTCGGACCCGTCATCGTAACGCCCTTGGTACATAAAATACTATCAAATTAATTTGTATTTCTACAATAACTGTTTATTTTTACCTCTCGCTAAGAGAGGTATTGGGTTCATGCTAAAAATCGCATATCCAGATTTTAGTGAATAAGCACGTTTTAAGGTCCCTAGAATCCGATTATAACATTTTTACGATGATGTGTGTGTGGATGTTGGATCCACGATTTCTCAAATACTATAAGACTTACGGCATTTTTAACTACGGATTCCTCAATCTAACAATAATGGGAAGAGTTGATAAAGTTTTGGTAACAATTGGACAACCGGAAGTAGTAGTTACAAGAAAAAAATCATCTAAATATTATTTATCGAAAATTTATGTAAATACTTATATTAAAGAACGTTAAATTCTTTATTCGATAAATATAAATTCATTATTATATCTTCTATAGTTTTAGACATAAAGAAATGCATATAAAATGATTTGATGTAAAAAAAATTCAGATCAAACAACTTCAAGGCAAGAAATTCAAATGTTTGTAATTGACACATAAAAGTCACAGTCAAAAATATTTGTATGCCACTGTCAAAAATATTTGTACATCATTATGAAGATTATGAAAATAAAAATTCAACAATGCAAAAGAATATACGTAAAAAATAATATAAAAGGAATTTGCGAAAAAATGACGAATATAAAGGGAAAGAAAAGGAAAGTAGAAAAAGAAAATTTCAGGATATTGAATATAAAGAAAATGTATGTATTGTACATAATTTATATTAAAATATCCCATAGATTTTGCAAATATATGTGAGAATTATTTTGTAGTGAGACATGAATATATGTATTTGTATTTAAAAATATTTTTCGTTTTATGCGTACAACCAGGTAAAATATCTGGCGAGAGGTTATGTGCTGGCCACATCAGATTTTTACATTTTACCTCTCGGTAAGAGAGGTATTGGATTCATGCTAAAAATCGCATATCCAGATTTTAATGAATAAGCACGTTTTAAGGTCCCTAGAATCCGATTATAACATTTTTACGATGATGTCCGTATGTGTGTGTGGATGTGTGTGTGGATGTGTGGATGTGTGTATGTGTGTGGATATTGGATTCACTATATCTCAAATACAATAAGACTTAAGACATTTTTAATTACGGATTCCTCAATCTAACAATAATGCGAAGAGTCGAGTCAGTTTTGGTAACAATTGGACAACCGGAAGTAGTAAGTAGTTACAAGAAAAAAATCATCTAAATATTATTTATCGAAAATTTATGTAAACACTTATATTAAAGAACGTTAAATTCTTTATTCGATAAATATAAATTCATTATTATATCTTCTATAGATTTAGAGATAAAGAAATGCATATAAAATAATTTAATGTAAAAAATCTTAGATCAAACTACTTTAAGGCAAGAAATTCAAATGTTTGTAATAGACACATAAATGTCACAGTTAAAAATATTTGTACGCCACTGTCAGAAATATTTGTACATTATTATGAAGATTATGAAAATAAAAAAAAAGTCAACAATGCAAAAGAATATACGTAAAAAAGAATATAAAAGGAATTTGCGAAAAAATGACGAATATAAAGGAAAAGAAAAGGAAAGTAGAAAAAGAAAATTTCAGAATATTGAATATAAAGAAAATGTATGTATTGTACAGAATTTATATTAAAATATCCCATAGATTTTGCAAATATATGCGAGAATTATTTTGTAGTGAGACATGAATATATGTATTTGTATTTAAAAATATTTTTCGTTTTATGCGTACAACTAGGTAAAATATCTGGCGAGAGGTTATGTGCTGGCCACATCAGCTTTTTAATTTGGAAATATAGAAAAAATGTATGCATTATTTCGAACGATATACCTAGAAATGTTAAAAAAAACTTTCATGACGTGTATCGTGTCCCATATTGATTAGTGCTAATTGACATAGTTTATAACTTTTACAACTAAATGTCGGTCATTTCGCGGTTCAAGGACGATTTTCATTGATCTTTTTACCTTCCGTCACCTTTAGGTAAGGAAGGTATTGTCTTTGGTCAAAAAATTCGGTGGTGAGTTTTTGATGAATAAGCACGTTTTAGGGTCCCTACAATACGATTTTACTATTTTTACGATGATGTCTGTATGTGTGTGTGTGTGTGTGTGTATGTATGTGTGTGTGTGTGTGTGTGTGTGTGTGTGTGTGTGTGTGTGTGTGTGTGTGTGTCTGTGTGTGACAAAATTTTCTAATGCAATAACTCTAATACTACAATTCCAAAAATTATAATTCTTTCGTATTCCTCTTCGTTACATCCATGTGAAGAGCTGATTAGATTTTGGTTATAATTGGTCAACCGGAAGTACCCTCATTTGAAGATTTTAACAGTTTTTTTTTAAAAAACGATGTTAAATATCATTTTTTCACATTTAATGTTATTATAAATATTAAAGAATTATTTATTCTCTATACGATTTGAATGCATTTTATACTTCATATTAAATGGATATAGAGTTAAAAAATTATAAAGAAATTAAATATCATATATATTAGTCAGCTTTGCTATAACTCTGGAAACAGCTGCTACATTAAGAAAATTCTGATTGAAAGGTGTCAGTGTTAAGTGCAGTTGACAGTATGTTTATGTTATAATTTTACTGGAAATATAGGATCTTTTGTCAGAAACTTTCTGTATGGAATTTGTATAAAATACATCATACAACTGCCTTAAGGTAATGTACAAGAAATATAATCTTTTGCAAGGAACTTTCTGTATGACATTTATACAAAATACATAGAACTGACGGAAGGTAATGTGCTGGCCACATCAGATTTTTTTTAAATGAATTATTGATGATTTCCATGAAAATATTGTAATACAAGTTAACAAGTAAAACACATATAGCCACTTAAATTAATACGCATTTAGAATGACGTCATAGTAAATCGTTTCTATTTAAATAACATGGTATCATGCAACCAACCATACGATAGTGTATTGCACATAACAATAATATTTTTTATTAAAAATCGTCTGTAAAATGCACAAAAATTGTTATTAAGCCTCCATCCGTCGGGTACCCTCGTTGAAACACTTTCGATCGGGTGTGGTCTGTGGTAGTGATGCACGGCGAGGCGAGAGTACTCTCGCATCTTGTCTCGTCTCGTTGCGTTGTGCGAGACGAGAACGAGAGCGAGATTGCAGTTTAAAATTCGAGGCGAGATCGATATAACAACTACGAGAAGCGAGAAATCTCGCGAGAATCTCGCAATAAAAAGTATTTGTAACTTTATAGCTTTGATTCATGAATTCAATGAAAAATGCACCGTCCAAGGAGTAGAGTCAACGCTAATTCATGCATAGAACACGTAAATGTGAAAATTATATGAATTCACAGTATTTTTTGAGTCTATATGGGGTCTCGTGGCCGCGTGCCTGAGTGTCAGGTTGTGAATCTGGGAAACCGGGTTCGATCCCGACCGACGCCAAATATTTCGAATTTTAAAATGGCACAAAATTGACCCATGTGATGCACTCTCCACGCCAGCAATGAGTGCCCGTGAGGTGACGCCTGGTAAACGCCCGCACGGTACAAATATGTCATCATCATTACCGATATCTGCGTACAAAGCAGATTGGCACACTCAGCAATGGGTAATATGCCGTGATGATATATTTATTTATTTATTTATTTTGAGTCTATTTAGAGTCGATTAGTATCGGTCTCTGAGCGAGAAATTGCAAAAGTTAAGACAAAATCGGTATTGCATCCAATAGAATTAGTTTTCTCTAATATTCCAGCCCCTAAATCAACCCAGTTAAAACCACGGTTAATAAAACTCTTGTCGTCACTGAAAAGTAAAGGATGTTATATTAAGCGTCGATGGGAGCCCACAGGGGGAGAAGCGGAGTGATTGGTTGCCAGCGGGTTAACACTGTTAACAGTGTAGTGGTTATTTATGACAATCTTACTTAAATAGTGGCATATATTTAATGAAAAAGTGTAGATACTTTTAGTTACAAAAAATAACTTTTTAATGTTTAATTCGTTTTACTGATGACAGAATATGTTCGTATTGAAATAGTTTAGAGATCACAATTTGATGATAAATTGGATATTTTAGAGGTAAATTAAATTATTTACTAACATATCACATTTTCTGGTTTAGGGGCTGTCCTTAAATTACGTAACGCTTCAATGGGGGGGGGGGTCAAGAGTAGCGTTACGCAGCGTTACAAGGGGGTGGGGGAGGGTTAATGTGTGCGTTACGTAACGATAAAATATAAAAAAATATTGCTAAACTTGCTTTAATAGTTTTGAAACATTCAAATTTCGCGGTACAATTCGTATATGTAGGCAGTCGTTTGTTTTCAATAAAGCTACGTTTCCAGCTCTTAACATAGTCACTGTTTTTGTTATTTGTCATAACCTTGAAAGTTTGTCATACGTATAATGGCTTGAGCGTTTCCAGCTACTGTTTTAGTCTTTAGTCTTTGTCTTTGTCATAGCGCATAAACACAAAGTTTGCATGCTTCATACTTTCGTCATAGTCTTTGTCGCTGTTCTGTTGGAAAGAGATAAGTGATGTAAGCGCTATCTCTTTTTATGTTGCGCAGTAGTTCTACGCGTTGTATCTGTCATTATTTTGGTGGTTATGTTATTATTTTTGTGTTGAGATAATATAAATATGGACAACAGAAAGAAAAAAAATATAGGTTCAATTGTGACAAAAAGAAGAATTGCTGGGATTTCATATCTTATGGATATACAGACAATATTGAAATTTAAAGTGGAATATTAGAAATATTGTGGTCCGTTCACCATATTAATTTCGTGCCTTATTTCAAATGTTATTTTGGAATTATACAAAATAATTACATTATTACTTAATTTGAGTAATGATTACTACTCATCATTAATATCATTAATAACTATATAATTTTTGAAGCATTGTAAAGAGTTTTATAAATGTGTTCCTTTTTTGAGTGAACAAACATTATAAGTACAAAAACTTAAGACTGTGCTTATGTTAACAGCTGGAAATGGCCAATATCTTCTAACAAAAACATAAGACAAAATACAAAAACAAAGACTAAAACAGTGACTATGTTAAGAGCTGGAAACGTAGCTTAACAGTCAACATAATATGTCGGGCACGGTTCAAATTCGGGCCAGTGGTCTTTCATTCGTGCAATGCAATTCATATTAAAACATGAATTCAAGTAGTGTTGATAAGGAAAAACTTTTCAATAGTTTGTTAAAAGCATATGGAAATGCATATGCTTTTAATTTCTGTGCTGTTATTTTTTCATCTTTATGTACATTAATTTAATTAGTTTCTGTTTCAAATTTTAACTGAATATTAAGGAGGCCATATACTTTTATATACAGTAAAAAAATTGGGGTGACAAGCCCTAGGGCAAGAGTAGTACATTATTTTTTATCTGTACATTAATTTAAATAGTTTCTGTTCTGTTCTGTTATTTTTCATCTTTATGTACATTAATTTAAATAGTTTCTGTTTCAAATTTTAACTGAATTTTAAAGAGGCCATATACTTTTATATCCAGTAAAAAAATTGGGGGGGGGGGGGGCAAGTACTGCGTTACGTAATATATGGAGGGGGGTTCATATTTGCGTTACGGGAGCGTTACAAAGGGGGGAGGGGGTATCAAAAATTTCCTAATTTTGCGTTACGTAATTTAAGGACCGTAAATGAATAAATATTATGTTCGTATTGAAATAATTTGGTGACCAGAATTTAGTGTTTCATCCCTTTATTATAGTTATAAGACTGCAAGTACATGGAAGACGGTGCTTTTGTAGTTAAATAGTTACGTAAATACGTAGTGCGCAAGCGCTTATTTTTATAGCGAGACTCTCGTGCAAGAACGAGATGAGACCCAAAAAAATGTGCGAGAACGAGAGCGAGATTGCAGATCTGAAAACGAGACGAGATCGATATTTTATATTTCCCGTCTCGTCTCGCCTCTGAAGGGCACCAACATTTCCAGTGCTTATTTCGCTTAAATATGTTTTCTACGAACCTGTTTCTATATAATGGCTAATTCAGGACTAATTCCAAACACATTTTTCTTGTGTCAGTTCAAATTGAAAAAAAGCTTACAATTTTACCGCATATTTTCTAAAATTTGAGAACAACACCCAAATAAATGAAAATAAAATTGCCTTATAAGAATATTTATATAAAAATATACAAACTATTATAAAAAATCTGGTGTGGCCTACACAATACCTCCCGCCATTTGCAGCCCGAATTACAAAATAGATTAAGTTAATCCTTATTTTTGGATTAGCGAATATTACTCTAATTTTCACAGTTTATATCTTAAAATATAGTCTAATCTAATCCAAGTAACTACCTATTTTTAAACTCCTCAACAGGATTAAATCCCAATTACAGAGTGGGTTCACATTCACACACATACATGCCTTAGTGGGATTCGAACCCAGAGCCCCGAGGGCACTCATGACATGAGGCGTTGCTCTAACCATTGAGCCACCGGAGCTATAATAAAATGAAGATTAAATTTTAAATACCGGGATAGAATAGAATTTACTAATCCAAAAATGAGGATACTTATGCTGGATACTGTATTGAATTATTTTCTATTGTTCTATTTACTTTTTTCTTTTTAAAACGTTACTAATATTATTTTGAAATGATTAGTTCTTTGATAGTGACATTTATCTGTCAGTTACATACATGTGAAAAACTGCGTTTTGTTTGTTTAAAGCGTAGACTCTGGAACGTAAATTATAGATAATTTTATAAATTTATCCATAAAATATATAGAAAAAATATTAATGCAAATCTATAGAAAATTTAATAATCTTTAATTTTTATAATAACATCAATCGAATAAAAACTATTTTGAGCTTCTAGTAAAGTGCCATTTCCGGTTATCCGATTTTCACCAAAATCTAATGAGCTCTTTCCATTCCAGAAAAAGTTCGAAATACAAGGTTTCAAATTTTTTTGAATGATAGTATTTGAGTTAGAGTGGAGGATCCACACATACATATACACACACATACACACAGACATCATCGTGAAAATGATAAAATTGGATTCTAGGGACCTTAAAACGTGGTCATTTACCAGAATCTCGATATGCGATTTTTAGCACGATCCCTATACCAAGGGTACCGGGAGGTAAAAATATAAAAACTAAAAAATAAAATTCTATGCATATATACAGGGTGTAACAGCTAAACGAGCTACCTCAAATAATTTCTATATTATTAAATATTCGATAAAATACTATAAGACAATCTTATAGAAAGAAGACCAAGGGGGACATCCGAATACAGAATAATAGCTATCTATTATATAAGTGTTAAAAGTGGCATTTTATTTTGTGAGAAGGAAGTTTGGAACACTCTGTTCCATTTATGCCATTCAGCAGATGGCGCTGACATTAGCGCTAGTTTCAAGGAGCCGAAATTAGATTGGTTAATCTTGTCTCCAATTTCAGCCAATCAGAGGGTTCAAAACTGTGCCCTATGCTCTACAAAACTGAATGCCTTAAAAGGAACAAGATAAAGCCTAAAATTAACGGTGTTTCACAATTTTTGAATTTTTTACTTCCCGCGTCATACCGTAGGTAAGGGAGTACCTAATGTAATCGTGCAAAAAAATCGATGGTGAGTTTTTAGTAAATAAGGACGAATTAAGGTCCCCACAACACGTTTTTACTCATTTTACCATGATGTCTGTGTGTGTGTGTGTGACGATTTTTTCATCCACGATAACTCTTATAACAAACTTCCAAATATATCTATTTTCCGTATTTAGGCTTCCTGCATTCATGTTACGAGTTGATTAGATTTTAGGTAAAATTGGGTAAATGGAAGTGATACTTTACTTGAAGCCCATAACAGTTTTTAATGAAAAACTATATTAAAATATAATCCAAAACTTTTCAATTTTAGTATTTAAGACTTTTATATCATGGGAAACAACGTATTAGATTTTGGCTAAAATTAATCAACCAGAAGTGATACTTTACTTGAAACTCTGAACAGATTCTCGTGAAAAATATATTTTGATATAATCCAAAACTTGTCAAATTTAGTATTTACGACTTTTATATAACGGGAAGCAACATATTAGATTTTAGCTAAAATTGATAAACCGGAAGTGATACATTATTAGAAGCTGTGAACAGATTTTCGTGATAAATAATTTGATACAATCCAAAACTTTGCAAATTTGGTATTTAATACTTTTATATTAATGAGAACCACATATTAGATGTTTTCTAAAATTGATAAACCGGAAGTACTACTTTACAGGAAGCTATAAACAGATTTTCTTGAAAAAATATATTAAAACATGATCCAAAACTTCTCAAATTTGGTATTTAAAACACGTGTATAATTTGAAACAACATTAGATTTCGACTATACCTATATGACAAACCGGAAGTGGTACTTAATTTGGAGCTCTTAACAGATTCTCGAGGAAAAACAATATATATAATTACATACTTTTCTATTTATTGGAACAACAAATTAGATTTTGTTTACGAACGATCAACCGGAAGTGATACTTTACTTATTTCAAACATGGAATTGACGGGAGGTCATGTGTTGGCCACATCAGATTTTTAAGCACGTTATTGAGTTTCAATCTCAACTGACTATAATTATTATAAATTCGATACTCGTACAACAGTTTTGTATTGAAGCAACCAGCAATATTGATGTGTACAACATGCTAGCATAACTTCAGGAGATATTAATGTAATATTTTTTGTTTCAGGTGCTCAAATTTCATATAAGAACTTTACACAATGTCCAATGATAAGGAGGAATTCCAGTTGGAACCAAAAGCTGTTACACTACCCCTACGGACAATTGAACCACCGTAAGTATTATTTTAATTTATATGTATAGGATGGAGCTTAGAATCTTCGTTTTTTGAAGGCGTATAAAATAAAAAGTATTGATGATAGACAAAATTTATTTTTCCCATTCCCAATATCGTAAGTAGGCAATTAGTACATTGTTTGTAGGGATGTGTGGGTATTTGCTGTCAAGATATCGGTTTCTAGTAGCGACGGGAAGTAAGGATTGTCCTTACTTCCCTACAGCTGAACTTACCTCCCTCTTTGTGAAATACCAACAGTTAGATATTTTAAACTTGTGTCAAATATTTGTTCTTTCTGTAACGTTTTTATTTATTAATTTATTTATTTGGATGAAGTGTAAATATTAGATAATTATTATTAATTAAAATAAAGGTTTATTAAATTATAATGAAATAGTATATTATATACTCAGGGACTAAAGTGCATATTGAATCCTGTGGGTGAAGTGGGGGAAATAATCACCTGAGGGATTGAATGCACTTTAGTCCTGTGGTATATACGCTATTTTTCGCATCAAATGGAACCATATTAATGTAAAAGAAATTAATCTTACAATTTGACAATACAAATGTCAAAAATTTTGTTCAAATTTAAACTCAACGCCTGCTCAAAATGTAGTGCAGATACTACATGATGTTATGGAAACATCTTGTTTATTTTTACCTCTCGCTAAGAGAGGTATTGGAATCATGCTAAAAATCGCATATCTAGATTTTAGTGAACAAGCACGTTTTAAGGTCCCTACAATCCGATTATAACATTTTTACGATGATGTCCGTATGTGTGTGTGTGTGTGTGTGTGGATGTGTGTGTATGGATGTGTGTGTGGATGTTGGATCCACGATTTCTCAAATACTAAAAAACAAGACATTTTTAACTACGGATTCCTCAATCTAACAATAATGGGAAGAGTCGAGTCAGTTTTGGTAACAATTGGACAACCGGAAGTAGTAGTTACAAGAAAATAATCATCTAAATATTATTTATCGAAAATTTATGTAAATACTTATATTAAAGAACGTTAAATTCTTTATTCGATAAATATAAATTCATTATTATATCTTCTATAGATTTAGAGAAAAAGAAATGCATATAAAATAATTTGATGTAAAAATTCTTAGATCAAACTACTTCAAGGCAAGAAATTCAAATGTTTGTAATTCACACATAAATGTCACTGTCAAAAATATTTGTATGCCACTGTCAAAAATATTTGTACATCATTATGAAGATTATGAAAATAAATAAAAAGTCAAAAACGCAAAAGAAAATACCTAAAAAAAATATAAAAGGAATTTGCGAAAAAATGACGAATAAAAGAAAAAGAAAAGGAAAGTAGAAAAAAAATCAGGGTATTGAATATAAAGAAAATGTATATATTGTACATAATTTATATTGAAATAATTATTTTGTAGTGAGACATGAATATATGTATTTGTATTTAAAAATATTTTTCGTTTCATGCGTACAACCAGGTAAAATATCTGGCGAGAGGTTATGTGCTGGACACATCAGATTTTTACTTTAGTCCCCCAAGGATTTTTTTTTCATATTTAATCCTTCTGGGACTGAATTTGAACTTTAGTCCCTGAAATGAGTGATTAGAATCGCTCTTTAGTCTCGGGAGTGCGAAAATGACTATTACCAATATTAAACAATTATTAAAATCTAATTAATACTAAAACTATAATTAACTAGATACCACTAACACTATTTATTTAACTAATTAACACCACTATTTATTTCCATGATATTGTAACACGAGGGGGGGTCT
The DNA here is from genome assembly GCA_963082715.1 of Harpalus rubripes. Lineage (NCBI taxonomy): Eukaryota > Metazoa > Arthropoda > Insecta > Coleoptera > Carabidae > Harpalus > Harpalus rubripes. Next base: position 5,827,215 of record OY720463.1, read on the forward strand.
CTGACTGGTGATAAGGAAGAGCACACACACACTAACACTTTTTGAACACTACGGACATGAACACAACTTTGTTTTAATAACTAAACTTTTAATTACATGATTAAATATAACTTATTATTAACTATGGATAAAAACTAAACATACTAACTAAGCAGATACTAAACTGTTACATTCCGTAAAACAGCGGGCGAGCGTCGCCCCAAAACTCAAACTCTTACATGTTAACTCTCACGAGTCTCTAAACCGCCTATTACATGTTACTCTCTCGAGTATCTAAATTCAACTATCTTAAAATAAAAACGCTATCTCCAGGATAGGATTATCTTAGTGGAACGGGGTGCATAGGCTAGGGCACGTATACATAATTTCTAAACCTAAGATCAACAACTAAATGTCGTGACTATCATAATACGAAAAGAATTTCTAAACTGAATTTTGACATTTATAAATTAAACAGATAAACAGAGTTAAAATATGATTATCGAAACTATAATTTAGAAGAGTTTATAAAAAAGTTATTTATCTGTTATTGTGCTTACCCTCGTCTTATTATAATATTAGTAATTATTTATTTCACTACGTGTTCTAATCTTAGACTCTTGTACATTGTTTACATGATATTTATATCACTATATACTTATATTACGTTCAACTATCCGCTTACCGACTTCCAGAGCGTCTATATACTCAACTGACTCAACAGCGTCTGTATATACAACTACTCGGACAGAAGTCACTTCTTTCATCACACTATCTATCTATTTATTTAATTAACTGTCTAACTTCCGCAGCTTCAGTATCACCGACTGTCCGTATGCCACAATTCTTCACCACTACTGCCGATTATCCACTTCCACTTGCCGTTACTGTCCCCGTATACCTAGCTTCCCAATACTCGTCAACACTACCGAGTATTCACATCTACAGCTATCCCAGTTAACCAGTAACTTCCCGAGTCCTCTACTCGACACTATCTTGCATACGCTCACCACGATACTGCTGTGCTTCACTAACACTCTATGTGAATGTCTCTCCATGTAACTAACTAATTCCCGAGCTTAACTGCGTCCCTATTATACAGCTACCATCAACTTCCAGAGAGCTCTAGAATATTCGAACGCCATAATAACAATGAACACAAAAGCTTCAGGCGACCGGATGTAATTAAACACGTCGCAACTTGTTTGTTTACATAACCCGGCCGGCTTTATAACTCTCGTTAATGATTATTATTTAATTTAATGATCCTAATGAGATTCTTAGTAAAGCAAAACGGGATATGTACATTTTTTAAATAGTATGATATACGTAGAAATTAAATTACTATTACAAATTTAAAATTGTAATATTTTCTGATGGGAATAAATTTGTAAACAAATTATTATCTGTTTGGCGTCATAATCAGTTAATAAGTTCACAAGAAATAAACAATTATATTTTGATTTGAAATACGTAAAGATTCATTTACGTATTTTAATTTCATAAAGTTACCTAAATCAAAAACAATATTGCATATATCCTTACAATTAGTAAACAAAAAAAATTGATGGTAATCTTATCTTATACCGGGTGTTTATTTCTCAACATAATAAAAATTAATATTTTAAATTAGAGATATATTTTTACCTATTTATTCTAAAGCAAAACGTGTAATAGCAAAACAAGAATTTTTTCATAATTAACAACGTTAGTATGAGAAAAAAATCTGATGTGGCCAGCACATTACCTTCCGTCAGTTCTATGTATTTTGTATAAATATCATACATAAAGTTCCTTGCAAAAGATTATATTTCTTGTACATTACCTTAAGGCAGTTGTATGTATTTTATACAAATTCCATACAGAATGTTTCTAACAAAAGATCCTATATTTCCAGTAAAATTATAACATAAACATACTGTCAACTGCACTTGACACTGACAGCTTTCAATCAGAATTTTCTTAATGTAGCAGCTGTTTCCAAAGTTATAGCAAAGCTGACTAATATATATGATATTTAATTTTTTTATAATTTTTACCTTCCGTCACCTTTAGGTAACGAAGGTATTGTCTTTGGTCAAAAAATTCGGTGGTGAGTTTTTGATGAATAAGCACGTTTTAGGGTCCCTAGAATACAATTTTACTATTTTTACGATGATGTGCGTGTGCGTGTGCGCGCGCGCCTGTGTGTGTGTGTGTGTGTGTGTGTGTGTGTGTGTGTGTGTGTGTGTGTGTGTGTGTGTGTGTGTGTGTGTGTGTGTGTGTGTGTGTGTGTGTGTGTGTGTGTGTGTGTGTGTGTGACAAAATTTTCTAATGCGATAACTCTAATACTACAATTCCAAAAATTATAATTCTTTCGTATTTCTCTTCGTTACATCTATGTGAAGAGCTGATTAGATTTTGGTTATAATTGGTCAACCGGAAGTACCCTCATTTGAAGATTTTAACAGTTTAAACGATGTTACATATCATTTTTTCACATTTAATGTTATTATAAATATTAAAGAATTATTTATTCTCTATACGATTTGAATGCATTTTGTACTTCATATTAAATGGACATAGAGTTAAAAAATTATAAAGATATTAAATATCATATATATTAGTCAGCTTTGCTATAACTTTGGAAACAGCTGCTACATTAAGAAAATTCTGATTGAAAGGTGTCAGTGTCAAGTGCAGTTGACAGTATGTTTATGTTATAATTTTACTGGAAATATAGGATCTTTTGTTAGAAACTTTCTGTATGGAATTTGTATAAAATACATACAACTGCCTTAAGGTAATGTACAAGAAATATAATCTTTTGCAAGGAACTTTCTGTATGACATTTATACAAAATACATACAACTGACGGAAGGTAATGTGCTGGCCACATCAGATTTTTTAACTCTATGTCCATTTAATATGAAGTTTAAAATGAATTCAAATCGTATAGAGAATAAATAATTCTTTAATATTTATAATAACATTAAATGTGAAAAAATGATATTTAACATCGTTTTTTCAAGAAAAACTGTTAAAATCTTCAAATGAGGGTACTTCCGGTTGACTAATTATAACCAAAATCTAATCAGCTCTTCACATGGATGTAACGAAGAGGAATACGAAAGAATTATAATTTTTGGAATTGTAGTATTAGAGTTATCGCATTAGAAAATTTTGTCACACACAACACACACACACATACATACATACACACACACATACAGACATCATCGTAAAAATAGTAAAATCGTATTCTAGGGACCCTAAAACGTGCTTATTCATCAAAAACTCACCACCGAATTTGTTGACCAAAGACAATACCTTCCTTACCTAAAGGTGACGGAAGGTAAAAATCTGGTGTGGCCAACACAATACCTCCCGCCATTTACAGTCCGAGTCACAAAAAAGATTAAGTTAATTCTTATTTTTTCTAATCCAAGTAACTACCTTGTTTTTAAACCCCTCAACAGGATTAAATCCCAATTACAGAGTGGATTCACATTCACACACATCCATGCCTTAGTGGGATTCGAACCCAGAGCCCTGAGCGCACTCATGACTTATAAGGCGTTGCTCTAACCATTGAGCCACCGGAGCTATAATAAAATGAAGATTAAATTTTAAATACCGGGATAGAATAGAATTCACTAGTCCAAAATTGAGTATTAGCTTAAACATTTTTGTGAATCGTTAATTTTTATTAATCTTAATACACACCTACATATTTACTTATGCTGGAAACTGTATTGAATTCCTTTCCTATTGTTCTATTTACTTTTTTCGCCAAATTTGGAGATGATACTATAAAATGTCACAGAAACTTGACATAAGAAAATTGTCGCGATAGCATATTGTTTTCATAGCTTACAGGCGGTGTGCACCAAAAGTAGTCAGCGCCGACAACGGACAAAAATGACAAAATTGGTTACTCATTGAAACATAGCAAGGTTATGTTTTATGTCAGAATAATTTTGCAATTTCTATTTTATAAAATATTTGCGATGAATGCGAATGATAGGACATAAAATATTATGTGATGCAGTGGGGAATGTAATAATTCTTACAAAATTGCCGATTGAAGTATCAAATTTTATCAATTTCCTAGAAGTTTATATGAGGAACAGATGTATAAGAAAATAACTTTTCATCAGATATCTTCTACTAATATGAATAATTATTTTAGGTATACATATTTTCTCATTGTAAAAGATACTTATCGTATGAAGAAAATTCCAACAATGGTCGTCTGATTGCAATAATGAATTATATAAAAATGTGTTTCTTAAGTTAATATTTAAACAAGGTATAATACTAGAAGCAGAAAATTGTATAATACTTGCAGTTGTATAAAATAGAAGTCTATATTTGACATAATTCGTCTATTTATTATAGATTTCGTACATGTAATGTTAATGTTAAAGATAGAAATTCACATGGTTCGTATTTTTCGTGTATTTTCTTTTCCGAGCTTGTGCAACTGATTCCACTTAGAACCTGGTATATTTTCAATGAAAAATCTTCTTCATTTATTGCGAATATAAAAGAAAGATGCTAACATCATACACTGATATCGTGATATGTAGAAATTTTCTTCTTTCCAATCATTCAAGTTTTCCAACTTTTTAATCTCAATTTCTATGTATCTTGTAACATTTAACTAATATTATAAATTATAATATAAATTTAAATATGATAAAATGGTTTACAGAAATCACACATATTATAAGAAAAATTATATTTTCTGCCACAGTACCTTCGCTGGTATTTTGACTTTTGTGATTGTCATATCACATATATAGCATTTTAAATATTTTCTTTATTCATTTTAATATACTATAATGTATAATATTCATACACAATAGCAACAACTCAAGATAAAATTGTAAATTGTATCACTTTCTCGAAATGTCAAAGTTGATTCGGTAACCAAAAATGCCAATGTAGCCGTTAGAGGCGCTGACGCTCAAAATGTGCACATCGCCTATAGATAGATAACAAAAAAAAACTCTCCTCGTATTTTTCACAAAAATTACAAATTCGTGCAGACAAACGAACAGGCCTATAGCCTCATTTATGTAACGAGCACCTTTGGGTATTTCGTGTACAATAAGTCTATGCACCTTAGATACCTACGTCATAAACGGTGACGACGTTTTAACGTACCTGCTTTACATATTAAGTATACATTAACATGCCCCTAGATACTGCTATTAATTACAAATCTAATAATCATTTTCTTTCGTGGTACCATTGAAATTGAAGGTAACTTTAGCTGTGTACTGCATAGAAATGATACTATTACTTTTGCTATTTCAAGACCATATTTGTTTATGTAACATAAACACTTTTTTCGTTTAACCTTATATACATGTTAACATACTACTTAAATAGTTTAAAAATGTATTTATATACTCAAAAAGTCTGATGTGGCCAACACATGACCTCCCGTCAATTCTATGTTTGAAATAGCAATGAAGTCAAATTTCACTCAAATTGATCGTTTGTAAACAAAATCTAAGTTGTTGTTCCATACATACATATACATACATAAAATCACGCATTTCCCACTTAGTGGGTTAGCACAAACCCGAAAGAATAAAAAAAAATCCAAAAAAAAATCAGTCTCTCTTTCAACAACATTCTTACTAACCTGACATCATAGGTACAACATATATTCCTCACTCTCAACATATTAAAGTGACCGAATTACGGTAGCGAAATACCGCAACCGGACCACAATAATAGTTACGAAACAATCATCCTTCGCCACACACTTCTGTCTAAGCACACTTCTTCTCTTCCCACTCGGAAACTTTCTTTCTTGTTGTTCCAATAAATAGAAGTCTGTAATATCAAATTTTGGATTATATTTTGTTTTTCCTCGAAAATCTGTTAAGAGCTTCAAATTAAGTACCACTTCCGATTTATCATATAGGTATAATCAAAAACTAATGTAGTTTCAAATTATACACAAGTTTTAAATACCAAATTTGAGAAGTTTTGAATCATGTTTCAAGAAAATCTGTTTTAGCTTCTTGTAAAGTATCACTTCCGGTTTATCAATTTTAGCCAAAATCTAATATGTTGCTTCCCGTTACATAAAAGTCTTAAATACTAAATTTGACAAGTTTTGGAATATATCCTATTATATTTTTCACGAAAATCTGTTCAGAGTTTGAAGTAAAGTATCACTTCCAGTTTATCAATTTTAGAAGAAATCTAACATGTCGTTCTCATTAATATAAAAATCTTAAATACCAAATTTGAAAAGTTTTGGCATATATCACAATATATTTTTCACGAAAATCTGTTGAAAGCTTCAAGTAAATTATCACTTCCGGTTTATCAATTTTAGAAAAAATCTAACATGTTCTCATTAATATAAAAATTTTAAATACGAAATTTGAAAAGTTTTGGAATATATCATAATATATATTTCACGAAAATCTTTTGGGAGCTTCAAGTAAAATATCATTTCATACCCAAAATCTAATCAACTCTTTATATGAATGCAAAAAGCTTAAATACGGAAAATAGAAATATTTGAAAGTTTGTTATAAGAGTTATCGTGGACGAAAAAAATCGTCACACACACAAACACATACAGACATCATCGTAAAAATAGTAATAATGTGTTGTGGGGACCCTAATTCGTGCTTACTGAAAACTCATCATCGAATTTTTGGCACGATTACATTACCTCCCTTACCTACGATGTGACGGGAGGTAAAATTAATAAATTATGACATACATATACGGAATGCACTTACACGCTTTATTTGAGCGTCTCAGTAGTTCTGAAAAAAATTAACAATCGGAAAGTATTAGAAATAATGTCATACTACTCCAAATGAATTTAAGAAAGTTTCCAAGTATATCAAATAATTTTAATCAGTCCAGAATGAAAAATATAATACAAAACATATTGCTCAAATCTTTTTTGATCTGTTTTTCAAAATACCACTTCGACTAAAAAAAGTCACCTACTTTCGCTGTTTACAATATAAATACATTAAATCAAATTAAAATGGATTAAACTTTTCAAAGAATGGTATACAGGTTATTTAAGTAAGCTTACAACACTTATGTCCGTTTACACCGTTACACTATATAAGTTACAGTTAAGCAAGTAGCGCTTAAAAATAAGTGGCACTTATACAAAGTGTTCATTTTAAATGGACCACCATTGCTATCTCGAGAATTATAAGAGCTACAAAGATAGTTAAATGGGCAAACAATTTCTATTTCACAAGACAAATTTAAATAAAAGAAAATTTATTTTTTGGGCCAGTGGTAATATAGTATTTTTATTCCCTTACATAATGATTTTTTTTTCAAACGTCGTAAAAATGGAACTTTTTGTGAGTTGATTCACAAGGTAGAAGTTTCATTTCTACGCCGCTGGAAATTTCTACGCCGGCGGAGTAGAAATAAGCTAATTTCTACGCCGCCGGAGTAGAAATAGCTAATTTCTACGCCGGCGGCGTAGAAATAAAATAAACAAATATCCATAGCAACTACATAGAATTAGCGAATAAAAAGAAAAGTAGTGCGCTTGAAAAAAAATTTAATGTGTCATTCGGAATAAAAGTGTCTGTGTGCCTCGCATGCAATTGTCCGACTCGCTTCGCTCGTCGTGCAAACTTCCATGCTCGCCACACAAAGTATCACTTTTACTCCTAATAACACAATATACTATTTTTGAGAATAATGCATGTAAAGTTTCATATTAATTTAATTAAAATATGGCTATAATAAGAGTGTCATGAATGGAAAAAACGAATACATGTTAATTTTTTTAACATATAATTAGATGACATGAGGCGTTGCTCTAACCATTGAGCCACCGGAACTATAATAAATTAAAAAAATTACATTAAATTGTAAATACCGGGATAGAATTCACTAATCCAAAAATGAGGATTAGCTTAAATATTTTTTTTATATTTTGCGTTCATAATGAAGTCATTACGATACGCAATTTTTTGTTTTAGACGGTTGGTACTAGATGACGTTTCTTTAACCCGTTTTTACCTAATTTATTTTTAGTTAATTGACAATTCATTTTAATAATATAATGTCGAAATTATTATTATTTTTTATTTAGGGAAGATTATTTACATGAAAATGTACAAATGGTTACAAATATAATCACAAATTGAGTAAGTAAATGTTAATTGTAGAAGGCGCAAAATATAAAAAATAGTATAAAGAACTCATTTCATAAGACTTTCTTTCGCACTTGTCAATTAGAAAACTCGCTAACGCTCGTTTTCTAAATTTTGACGCGTGCGAAAAAAACACGTTCTTTAATATACTATTGTGAATCGTTAATTTTTATTAATATAAATACATATCTACATATTTACTTATGGTGGAAACTGTATCGAATTCTTTTCTATTGTTCCATTTACTTTTTCCTTTTTAAAACGTTACTAATATTATTTTGAAATGATTAGTTCTTGGATAGTGAAATTTATCTGTCAGTTACATACATTTGAATTTTCTTTGTTTAAAGCGTAGGCTCTGGGATTTAAATTAGATAATTTTATAAATTTATCCATAAAATATATAGAAAAAGCATTAATGCAAATCAATTTAATAATTTTTAATTTTTATAATAACATTAATCTGGAAAAAATAACATTTAAAGATATTTTTCGAAGAAAAACTATTTTGAGCTTCTAGTAAAGTGCCATTTCCGGTTATCCGGTTTTCACCAATATCTAATGGGCTCTTTCCAATACAGAAAAAGTTCGAAATACAAGATTTTAAAATTTTCTGAATGATACACACAGACATCATCGTGAAAATGTTAAAATTGGATTATAGGGACCTTAAAACGTGGTCATATATACCTTCCTTACCTAAAGGTGACAGAAGGTAAAATAGTATATTCTATAACTAGTATGGAATAGATAATTTCCGCGCGAGCGAAAAGTTTGTAGGCCGAGCCGTAGGCGAGGTCTACGGTTTCGCGAGTGGCGGAAATACTATTCCATACGAGTTTTAGACTATACCTTCTCTAACACTATTTAAAACTATATATTTTGCTCATCACTTGATATTTTTGCAAAAAATAATAAAATATTATTGGTATGTTATAAAAGCAATAATTATTATTTAACTTACCATGTAAAAACTTCAAAACGCGTAAAACAAGGTGTATAATTCGATTTTGTAATCATTTCTTTTATAATTTGACAGTTAAGGCAGTTGCTGTGACAAAATCAAAGAAACAAAGCCCCAAGCAAAGCCGACTTGATTTTGAGAACAATTGCATTTTCCCATGTATTTTAAATGGGTGAATTGAAAAACTAGTGGTCTGTGACTGCCTATTACGGAATATTATTCCGTAACAGTATCACAGAATGTCCTCATTCTGTAACAGTTTTCAGTTATAGAATATATGAATTCCATAGTAGTGTTAGAGAAAATATATTTTACCGGTTTCAGGATATTATTCCATTGTTTACATGTACAAAAGTAGGCTGGTAACTAAGTTATAACCGTATCTGTATGGTAATATTATTACCATACGGACTTGTCAACAACGGTCTACAAAATGAAGGGGCCTATTCAGAACTCAAAATTTGTGTAGTCGTTATGGTCTTTATGGTTGTTATGTACTATAAAGATTGTTAAAATCGAATTTGGTATTCTCAGTACTGAAAGTGGTTACTGTCAACAATTGTTAAGCGTTTTGACAGTCTTTATCATAACGATTGGTAAAACTATGTATTTATGGTTGTTATCACGTTGTTATTTGACATGTGACAGGTTATTATATCAATCAAATATTATTAATATTGACCTTTCTGCCAAATATTGGTGTTTTTATATTTCAGTATGATGCAGTTTATTATACGTATATAGATTCTGCTTGGACTCGAATAATTATCATAAGAACGATAAAGAATGTGGTGGAAGAAAGTTACTTTTGACATTCTGCGGTATTCTTGAAAACTCTTTGTGATGTATGTTTCTCTTACATATTCAGTCAAAATAAAAAAAAATTAAATCTTCACATAAATTTTCAAGCACGTTGAGGTCATTTGTAGGAATTAACAAAGCCGTTCTAAATAATGTAGAAGTTTCCAAATATGACATAAATATCATATTGTTCTTTAGTTGTTTTGGGAAAACGTTTGCGTACTAAATATAATTAGCAATTCAGTATTTTAAAAAAAATTAAAGCGTTGACAGACAAGATTAAGGTTAGATTAGGTTCATATATGTATAATGAAGTTAGCTGTTGTCGAATAATCTGGTTCATTCACAAGTATTATTTTGCAAAGATTGTTAATAATACCGACGTAGGTTCTGAATTGACAAATTCATAAAGATTGTTACAAATGTCTTTATGATAACAATCTTTATATGCTTAGCAACCTTTATGACTGTATTTCTCTGAATAGGCCACGAAAATAAAATAAAATGAAAATATAATGCTCTTCATTAATACATACAGACGTTAGCCTATCGTTTTAAATACGGTCTACTTTATTCTAAAGTAATAAACATGTGGAACAAAGCACATAATTTGAATATTTGTCGTATTGACATATTATGTCAAAATAATTGTTCTGTTAACCATAGCAATCTGAAAGTAGCATTAATGAGAGAATTTCAAAAAATGGTATTTATCAATAATGTCTTAATTTTCTGAAACCGATAAACTATTGAACAAACCACGGATGTTATTAATCATAACAAGCCTTAGATATCTTCAAACCGACATCTTCGGCAGTTATGATATACATAACATTCCTAGATATGTTAATAGCTATTAACAGCAAGTTTATTTTTAACATACTGTTTAAAATTAACAGTTTCCTTACAGAATACACCCCATGTTTTGACTAAACATCTTTTCCAGAGAACACATTGATTTTACTTTTTTTACAAAATTTTGATCTATGACGTAATTGGTCAGTTTTATAGAAAGCATGTAAAACAAAAATTATTGCCAGATCGGTAAGCGTTGTATCTTTACTTAAATGTAACACCCTGTATTTATCAGCAAGACCTAGCAAAAATGTTATTAATTATTATTGTACTATTTGAACGATAACAATTTTTAAAATATTGTCAAAGCAGTTATCAACAAAGTAGAAAAAAGTCCCAAGTCCCAGCTCAGTTTATAAAATGGAGGTATAGAATTCGGATAACAATGCGAAATAAAACTAATCAAATTTTTAATATGCAATTTGTGGCTTCTAAATTTTGAAGACGTATTTATATAAACAAAATGGATAATATTAATGAAAAAAAAAAAATACAGGTATCGTTCTTATGTATTAAACTATTTTTAGATATTTCTCAACTATCTATTATTACCACTCAGTGGCAGATTTCCGCGCTTGGGGCCTCTTAAATCCAGGGGGCCTCAAATTTCAGGTCTCAAAATAAAAAATTGTTTTATTTTATTATTATTATTTTCCTATTAAAAATCTGATGTGGCCAACACATGACCTCCCGTCAATTCCATGTTTGAAATAGCAATGAACTTTAAGTAAAGTATCACTTCCGGTTGATCGTTCGTAAACAATATCTAATATGTTGTTCCAATAAATAGAAAAGTCTGTAATACCAAGTTTTGGATTATACTTTATTGTTTTTCCTCGAAAATCTGTTAAGAGCTCCAAATTAAGTACCACTTCCGGTTTATCATATAGGTATAGTCAAAATCTAATGTTGTTTCAAATTATACACGAGCTTTAAATACCAAATTTGAGAAGTTTTCGATCATGTTTTAATATATTTTTTCAAGAAAATCTGTTTATAGCTTCCTGTAAAGTAGAACTTCCGGTTTATCAATTTTAGAAAACATCTAATATGTCGTTCTCATTAATATAAAAGTCTTAAATACCAAATTTGAAAAGTTTTGTATTGTATCAATTTATTTTTCACGAAAATCTGTGTTCAGAGCTTCAAATAAAGTATCACTTCCGGTTTATCAATTTTAGCCAAAATCTAATATGTTGCTTCCGGTTATATAAAAGTCTTAAATACTAAATTTGACAAGTTTTGGAATATATCATAATATATTTTTCACAAAAATATGTTTAGAGCTTCAAGTAAAGTATCACTTCCGATTTATCAATTTTAGAAAAAATCTAACATATTCCTATTAATATAAAAGTCTTATATACCAAATTTGAAAAGTTTTCGATTGTATCAATATATTTTTCATGAAAATCTGTTCAGGGCTTCAAATAAAGTATCACTTCCGGTTTATTAATTGTATCCAAATTCTAATATGTTGTTCCCCTTCATATAAAAGTTGTAATTACTAAATTTGACAAGTTTTGGAGTATATCATAATATATTTTTCAAGAGAATCCGTTCAGAGCTTCAAGTTGATATACACCGTATCCTAGCAATAAACATATCTATAACAACCGGGGCATTATATGAGGGCATAATAGTTCATTATGCCCTCATTATAATCCGATCATCGTTTATGGATTTTATATTACAAATACTATGAACGGTATATAATGAAAATTATTTTTTTTAAATTATAATTCATTAAAATAATAATAATGATTGATTACAACAATTAATACATTAACTGATTACAACAATTAATATAATAAGAAAACAGCTTTCAAAGCACAACACAGAAATCATTTTTAATTTAATTATACTTAAAATTGATAATGAAAAGGGCCTTAAAAAGCAATTAACTTTCACCACACATGTAAATAGTAAGTACGTCGAATTGGAGACTGCAATGTTTCGCATTGATTTTTGACGGATCACAAATTTTTTTGGGGACGATATTTATCCATGTTTGAATTCATTTTTGATATTTACCGTCACATGTGACACATCCAAAGCAGTACAAACCCTCTAAAATGTAATAATATTCAGAAATAAATGCATAAGAAATAAAGAACTGAGATCTATCATGTGAAAACGAACCTCAAAATATAATATTAACATTTTCTACAGACGAAAATGGAATAATAGGGGACTACAGCGCAATTGGAAGAAATATTGAAAATATATGCTTAATAATAAATATTAATAAAGAAATAAAAAGACATAATTGAAATACTTCGGAAATAATGGGATTTTTGTTATAACAGCTCGTCACTCATATGAAATCCATATATATTATTTTGATTGGCGACTCAAAGACAGCCTATAAATATATAACGAATACCCAGTTAGGGTCGCAGCGTACTACCAATGGAAGTAGAGAAATTCAAATAGCGGAGGCGTGGCTATCAGTCCAGTAGTGCAATTCTCAAACAGTTTTTATTTGAATATAAATATTTTGCATTAAACTTAATAATTTAAATACATTTCCAATTATAAATCATGTAGACTTGTACAAAAATAAAATAAATAAATATATCATCACGGCTTATTACCCATTGCTGGGTGTGCCAATCTGCTTTGAACACAGATATCCAATATTTCCAATTTTAAATGGCACAAAATTGACCCCTGTGGTGCACTGTCCACGCCAGCAATGAGTGCCCGTGAGGTGACGCCTGGTAAGCGCCCGCACGGTGCAAATATTTCATCATTACCGATATCTGTAGACTTGTACAGTATAATAATATTCATTTATTTTATATTAATAAGAAATAAAGAACTGAGATCTGTCATGTCAAAAAGAACCTCAAAATATAATACTTACATCTTCTACAGACGAGAATGGAATAATTAGGGGAACATTTATGCGTTTGTGTTCCTCAAAGTATGCAGAAGCATTCAAAATAATTTCTTTACACCGTTTCGATAAAATATCTTCCGAAACATCAAATTCACCCATTCCATCTTCTCCAACGATCTTGAACGTTGATGTTTTAAAAATAAATAAATGCTGATAATAAACAAAACAATTAAACAACATCCTTAGCAACGCCAAAGCTTAAGCATTGTTGTAATCAAAATTATTATAAAAGAAAACTTATTTCACATATTCTAGTGAAACATAAAATCTTGTATGTACCACGAGCATTACTAGATGATAATGTCCATCGGACGACATCTATCCCTCGGGCCTCTGGCATTATCATCATCGTAACGCCCTTGGTACATAATAGTATTTTATGTACCAAGGGCGTTACTAGGATGATAATGCCAGAGGCCCGAGGGATAGATGTCGCCCGATGGGCATTATCATCTAGTAACGCTCGTGGTGCATACAAGATTGTATGTCTCACTAGATTATGTGAAATAAGTTTTCAATTAGAATAATTTTGATTACAATAATGCTTAAGCTTTGACGTTGCTAAGGATGTTGTTTAATTGTTTTGTTTATTATCAACATTTATTTATTTTTAAAACACCAACGTTTTAAATCGTTGGAGATGGTGGAATGGGTGAATTTGATGTTTCGGAAGATATTTTGTCGAACCGGTGTAAAGAATTTATTTTGAATGTTTCTGTATACTTTGAGGAAGACAAATAAATGATCTCCTATTATTCCATTCTCGTCCGTAGAAGATGTAAGTATTATATTTTGAGGTTCGTTATCACATGACAGATCTCAGTTATTTATTTCTTATGTACTTATTTGTGAATATTATAACATTTTAGAGAGCTTGTACGGCTTTGGATGTGTCACATGTGACGGTAAATAATATCAAAAATTAATTCAAACGTGGATAAATATCGTCCCCAAAAAAAGTGATCTGTTATCTGTCAAAAATGAATGCGAAACATTACAGTCTGCAATTCGACGGACTTATTTCATGTGTGGTGAAAGTAAATGGCTTTTTAAGGTTTTTTTGATAATCAATTTTAAGTATTATAATTAAATTAAAATTAATTTCTGTTGTGCTTTCCAAGCTGTTTTCTTATATTAATTGTTGTAATCAATTAATGTATTAATTGTTGTAATCAATCCTTATTATTATTGTAATGAATTATAATTAAAAAGAAAATAAATAAATATTTTTAATTTAAAGTCCATAAACGATGATCGGATTTTAATGAGGGCATAATGAAATATTATGACCTCCCATTATGCCCCGGTTGTTATAGATATGTTTATATACACCGTATCCTAGCAATAAAAAGTTCATAATACTTTAGTGAGACATAAAATACTATTAATCATTGGGATCTCGAAAACTATAAGATACGACGTCGATTAAATAGGCAATGTTGTCCAGTTTTGAATACTCATTCAAATTCCATTAAGAAAAATTTAAATTCCAAAGTTTTGATGAAGATAAGGCCTTACTGATCCAGTATGAAGAAAATTTATTTGAATTAAACGTTTAGAATCACAGTGGTCTATCTTCAGCTTTAATACAGAATAACAATAGAATGTCAGTAATTATAAAATAATAGAAAAATGTTTTCTAACATTTTTGTGTAACCACTCACCTTATTAAATTCGAAGAAAACATAATGAAAACAAATAGTTTTAACGATAAAATTGCGATGAATAAAAACAAGATCACATTTTTGTAATGTTTGTGAGTACATACGCAAAACAATTCTTAGGGAATTTTAGATATTTTTTTAATACCTCATATAGTATCACTAGCGAATGAAAGTTGACGTTTAAATTATTTAATAGATGTGGTTTCTTTTGAAAACATTTCCCTATATTTGATTTGAAAGGAAACTGACCCTTATGTACATGGGCGCCCATACAATGTTGTTCAGGGGGGGGGGGGGGCAAAGTCAAGAATACAAAAATATAATATACTAAAAATAAGTATGTTCTTAAAAATATAAAACAACATAAATATTAATGGAAAAAAATTACAATACAGTAATAGTGCATTACTAACCGAGGTGGAAAGTGTTTCATTACTGTCGAGGGCGAAGATAGCTGACCAAGGCGCGAAGGTTAACAATAACTAACTTCCCAACTTTTTAAAAGTCAGAAATCGTTATATTACCCACTGATTGTGAATAAACAACATTACCTACTTATTCTTTTTCCGAAAATGCTAATTTAAAATTCCTTGCATCTTTGGCAAATTCATTTAGAACTTCGTCTATATATTTTTGTTTATTTTCGCTTATGTAATCGCGATGGAGGCTCATCATACATAAACCGTCTAGCCGATCTTCGCTAATAGTAGATCTAATCCATGTTTTCACTCTTCTTAGAGTGCTAAAAGATCTTTCCACAATGCATGTAGTTGGAGGAAGACAAATTAAAATTTCTAAAGCTTTGGAGATTGCTGGGTAAAATGTACAATGTTGTAAAAGTTCTGTTACAGGGGTTTCTTTAGTAATAATCATTTCTTTATTTGAAACCCAATATTCGTGCCATGCTAAAGCTTCTTCAATAAATTGTTAATTTTATAATATGAATGAATCTCTTGAGCTAGTTTAGTAAAATTATTATAGTTTATTTGTTTTAAATTAATCGGATGCAAATTATAGAGCTAAAAGGCAACATTATCATCTTCCGAAAACCGAGAATTTAAAGAACTAATTAAAAAATCTAAGTAATTTATAAAAATTGGTTTTTTAATATATTCTCGCACAGAATTAGCTTCGTAGTTTGCACGGTGAATTTGTCTTCCACCACTAGCGACTGTCGGCATTTTTAATTTAAGATCAAAATTTTGTGCAACTTCTTCAGCGCTATTAAATAGTTCAGTAAAAATTATTTCTAAATGAGAGTTCCTATGTTTATTAAATATATCCAATAAGTGATTAACATGTTTCTGTACAGCTAACATATCAACAGAAATACCCTGCAAAATATTTGACACGGGTTCCAGAAGTGCCGAATATTTAGAAATTATTTTAAGGGAAACAATAAAATAGCTCTCAACAGTAGCACTTGATAGTGCGCGTGAACCTTACGCTAACTTAATAATGAAGATTTGAACGTTAGGAAACTGAACGAAAGAAGAAAACAACAGGGCGATGTAAGGACATTAGGATGCGACATAAGTAGCCGTGGCAAAACAATTAAAAATGGTAACTTTGCTTTTAAAATTAGAGAAAAGCCAGGGGGGGCAAGCGCCCCCTCTTGTCCCCCGTTATGGGCGCCCATGCTTCTGTATTCCGTTACAAAAGATTAAAATGACCTTAGCAACAGGATTCAGAGATGTATTTAAAAAAATTAATACCGCAAATTCTAGTTCGTTCGTCTCAGGTGTAAGCAACCCTCGAGTCGGAATTACTATTAGAGGAAAATAAAAATAATCCTATTTCGTAGAATTGCCAAACTAAATAGTTTAATGATCAAAATATTTTGTTATAATCAACATAAACGAAAAATGTTTAAAATATTTTAAATGCACCCCTGTTTTGATATTCAGTTACCCTAGTCGGCCATCTATTTTCAGCCAGACATAGTAATGTATTTCTGTGCTTTCCTAGTCCAGTATTTATATGGGTTCATGCAAAAATTTCATACCTGAATGTTTCGTACAATTCTATTCTTCTCTAGGGTTTCCAAAGAAACTACATCTATAAAATAATTTAAACGTCAACTTTCATACGCTTGTCATACCATACCAATGTTTCTAAAAATTTGCCATACATATGCGTAGAAAATTTTTGAATTCTTATATTTAATGTTTCGTTTTAAAAAAAATTCATAGTGCACCCACAAGTTATCGAAAATTCTTTTACGATACAAGATTAACTAATTTTATTTTATTTTAAATCGGGAGAAAGGTTTAACTATTGATATTGATATTTAACATAGTTTTTTCAAGAAAAAATGTTAAAATCTTCAAATGAGGGTACTTCCGGTCGATCAATTATAACCAAAATCTAATCAGCTCTTCATATGGATGTAACGAAAATGAATACGAAATTATATTTTTTAGAATTGTAGTATTGGAGTTATCGACGGAGAAAAAATCATCACAAACACACACAGACATACAAACATCATCGCAAAAATAGTAAAATCGAATTTAGGGACTCTAAAACGTGCTTATTCATTAAAAACTCACCATCGATTTTTTTGACCAAAAACAATAGGTTTGTTCGTTCCGCTACCCTGCGTCTATCGCAAACCGCGGCGGTGAAATTTGCTGTTCTTTTCGATTCGCGGTTCACTGTAAAGTCACTAGATTCTGTTCGTTCCGTTTTTCTAGTAACTTGCGGGAAAACGCCGCGGCAGCTGGCGGTGATAATTTTTACAGTGACTCATGACTCGGTGGTAAAAAAATAATCGGCGGTAATGTTCGCGTCTACATATGAAGTGCTAGTATGACAGTTTTTGACAAATAAATATTAGGAAAAAATTGTTATTTTTCAATAAGTATGCTATGTAATGTTTCAGTTTTAGAAATTGAAATACATTTGTAAAATATATAAATGTCAATGTCATATGAATTATGAATTGTAATAAGTTAAATTTAAATGATAACAACAATAAACAATTAAAATAATGGAAAATGGAATAACATATTTTTACTGAGTATCCTTTATAATTATAATAGTCTGAAGTATCTTCAAAAATAATTTAACGCAAACGGATCGAACAGAAAAATAATTTTTAGTAACTTAAATTATTACCGCGGCGATTGGCAGTGAATCGCAAAACGCAGCGACAATTACCGCCGCGTTTTGCGGTAAAACGCAGCATAGCGGAACGAACAAACCTATTAACTTCCTTACCTAAAGCTATGACGGAAGGTAAAAATAGTATATTCAGTATTAAGAACGGTAAGGACAGTTTACCGATCGAAGATAATGTCCCAATTTTGTCTGAGATCGGTAATTCCTTAACGTTCATGATGCTTATACTATTTTTTTGCACGATCGACATACAAAATTTGAAAGAAAAATAAGATTTGAAAATTATTTTGACCTACTGTCTTGGAAACACTATCGGTAAACATAAAAAATCTGATGTGACCAGCACATAACCTCTCGCCAGATATTTTACCTGGTTGTACGCATAAAACGAAAAATATTTTTAAATACAAATACATATATTCATGTCTCACTACAAAATAATTCTCACATATTTTTGTAAAATCTATGGGATATTTTAATATAAATTATGTACAATACATACATTTTCTTTATATTCAATATCCTGAATTTTTTTTTCTACTTTCCTTTTCTTTTTCTTTATATTCGTCATTTTTTCGCAAATTCCTTTTATATTCTTTTTTACGTATATTCTTTTGCGTTGTTGACTTTTTATTTATTTTCATAATCTTCATAATGATGTATAAATATTTTTGACAGTGACATTTATGTGTCAATTACAAACATTTGAATTTCTTGTCTTGAAGTAGTTTGATCTGAGATTTTTTTACATCAAATTATTTTATATGCATTTCTTTATCTCTAACTCTATAGAAGATATAATAATGAATTTATATTTATCGAATAAAGAATTTAACGTTCCTTAATATAAGTATTTACATAAATTTTCGATAAATAATATTTAGATGATTTTTTTGTTGTAACTACTACTTTCGGTTGTCCAATTGTTACCAAAACTTAATCAACTCTTCCCATTATTTTTAGATTGAGGAATCCGAAGTTAAAAATGTCTTAAGTCTTATAGTATTTGAGAAATCGTGGATCCAACATCCACACACACACACATACGGACATCATCGTAAAAATGTTATAATCGGATTCTAGGGACCTTAAAACGTGCTTATTCACTAAAATCCGGATATGCGATTTTTAGCATGAATTCAATACCTCTCTTAGCGAGAGGTAAAAATTATAAAGAAATTAAATTTCATAAAACAGCCAGCTAAACATGGAAACAACTGCTACATTAAGAAAATTCTGATTGACAAATGTCGGTGTCAAAGTGCAATTTATATGTTTGAGTTATAATTTTATTGGAAATATATAGAATCTTATAAGAAACTTTCTGTTTGGAATTTGTACAAAAAACATAGAACTGACTGAAGGTAATGTACTGGAAATATGGAATCATTTGCAAAAAAAAAACTTTCTGTGTGGAATTTGTACAAAATACATAGAACTGACGGAAGGTAATGTGCTGGCCACATCAGATTTTTTTAACTCTATACCCATTTAATATGAAGTACAAAATGCAGTCAAATCGTATAGAGAATAAAATATTCTTTAATATTTATAATAAAATGAAATGTGAATAAATAGTTTTAAAAAAAAAAACTGTTAAAACCTTCAAATGAGGGTACTTCCGGTCGACCAATTATAACCAAAATCTAATCAGCTCTTCATATGGATGTAACGAAGAATAATACGAAAGAATTATAATTTTTAAAATTGTAGTGTTGGTGTTATCGACAGAGAAAAAATCGTCACACACACACACACACACACATACACACAGCCATACAGACAACATCGCAAAAATAGTAAAATCGTATTCTAGGGACTCTAAAACAATACCTTCCATACCTAAAGTTATGACGGAAGGTAAAAAACGATTTTTGAGCCATACTTAAGCAAAATTGGGGGTGTTCCGAGGAGTGCGCGAAGGGGAAAAATGAGTATATCTAAAAGAGGCCTTAAAGTTTTAAATATTTAAAGTAGCCGCAAGAATTTGCGTAGATTTTTTGGAATTATAGCCGGCCGAAATATAATGAGTCTAGACTCGTATCTGAATTTTAGATATTCAAATGTATATTTATTACAAATTTCGGTAATTACACATAAGAATATTGCTATAATGGGTTAAAGTCCTTTAAATTAATCATAGACTACTACATACTACAGAGAACGATCACAGAAATTCTTAAGTGGGGGTATACTTAAATCAACAACCAAAATCTGAAAACTTCAGTCAGTATTCTACTAACAACACGAAAGAGAGCATAGTAATAGTTTAAGAGTTAATACTTACAGTGAATTATAGGCAATATTGTCTTTTAAACATAGTTAAAATAATTTGAAAAATGTAAGTAGTAAATTTTATAAATAGCTCAAAATTCTGGGTAATATGTTATTTTTAAATTATGTGTACCCTTGAAAATTATAGATTGGTATATATCCAATAATAATATAATAAGTTATTCACGGTTTCCGATATTTTGTGAGTTTTCGAAAATTAAGAAATATTCCAAATATGATAAAATTTTAAAATTTTACCTCTCGCTAAGAGAGGTATTGTATTCATGCTAAAAATCGCATATCCAGATTTTAGTGAATAAGCACGTTTTAAGGTCCTAGAATCCGATTATAACATTTTTACGATGATGTCCGTGTGTGTGTGGATGTGTGTGTGTGTGGATGTTGGATTCACGATATCTCAAATACTATAAGACTTAAGACATTTTTAACTACGGATTTCTCAATCTAACAATAATGGGAAGAGTTGATTAAGTTTTGGTAACAATTGGACAACCGGAAGTAGTACTTATAAGAAAAAAATCATCTAAATATTATTTATCGAAAATTTATGTAAATACTTATATTAAAGAACGTTAAATTCTTTATTCGATAAATATAAATTCATTATTGTATCTTCTATAGATTTAGAGATAAAGAAATGCATATAAAATAATTTGATGTAAAAATTCTTAGATCAAACTACTTCAAGGCAAGAAATTCAAATGTTTGTAATTGACACATAAATGTCACTGTCAAAAATATTTGTATGCCGCTGTCAAAAATATTTGTACATCATTATGAAGATTATGAAAATAAATAAAAAGTCAACAACGCAAAAGAATATACCTAAAAAGAATATAAAAGGAATTTGTGAAAAAATGACGAATAAAAGAAAAAGAAAAGGAAAGTAGAAAATAAAATTCAGGATATTGAATGTAAAGAAAATGTATGTATTGTACATAATTTATATTAAAATAATTATTTTGTAGTGAGACATGAATGTATGTATTTAAAAATATTTTTCGTTTTCTGCGTACAACCAGCTAAAATATCTTGCGAGAGGTTATGTGCTGGCCACATCAGATTTTTATAATAAATAAAAATATCATCACGGCATATTACCCATTGCTGGGTGTGCCAATCTGCTTTGTACACAGATTTCGGTAATGATGATGACATATTTGTACCGTGCAGACATTTACCAGGCATCACCTCACGGGCACTCATTATTGGCGTGAAGAGTGCACCACAGGGGTCAATTTGGGGCCATTTAAAATTCGAAATATTATATATTTTATACCTGATCTCGAATACCATTAGGATCTCAGAAAATATAAATAAAAATACTTTGGCCTTTGGGGGGGTCACCTTATTAGATGTGCTTCTGTTTTGCCAAAAAATTCTCATGGTTATTATATAATGGCGGAACACCGAATTTGTGAATTCTTTCATTTTTTAATTACTTCTTAACTATTAGTGATCGAGAAAAATGTTTCAAATAAAAACGTTACTTATTTTTATTGTCTATCCATTGGCGTAAACTTTTATTTTTCTCTTTCGATTGGTATAAAGGTTATTTTGTTTATATATTTGTTTTACTCTTCAAAAATTTCTAATTTACACTATTATTCACGAAAGATGACTATTCAAGGTCATTTGTGAGCCGTCTGATATAATATTACTTGCAGATAACTTCATTGCATTTCGTATGCACAGGCGTGCACCATGATATATTTATGGCCACATTTTAACTGAAAAAATAAGAGCAATTCATTTGAAAATTATGTTTCTTTCTAAATAATGCCTTTCTGAAAGATTTATGTTCTTCACTTACGTTTCTGCAATATACAAAAACATAGACTTAACTTATAAACCAAGGAATAATAATTTGATTTAAACGTCAATGCCACTGGGTAAATATTAGCACAGAGGGCAGTGCAGTAGATAATTAGGTATCTGTAATTCTAAGACATATGTCATTATTATTTATAGTGTGTTAGAAAGTAATGCCACTATTTACGTATATCTGTCACACTACATAAATTAAATAGACATAGCTCTAATAATATTTCTCTTTCTAATACAAAATGTTGCTAAGCTACTGCTATAAAGTGATGTGTATTCTTTCTTCGAACAAATGACCTTGAATAGTCATCTTTCGTGAATAATAGTATATTTCGAAGTATATTTGTAGGAAGCGATCTACGCTTTTAGGGTAAATAATGGCCCATATTAAAAAAATCATACTGAATTTTTGTATAAATTCCACACAATATATAGATAAAAGTATTAATGCAAATCTATGGAAAATTTAATAATCTTTAATTTTTATAATAACATTAATCTCGAAAAAATAGCATTTAAAGGTATTTTTCGAAGAAAAACTATTTTGAGCTTCTAGTAAAGTGCCATTTCCAGTTATCCGATTTTCACCAAAATCTAATGGGCTCTTTCCAATACAGAAAAAAGTCGAAATACAAGGTATCAAAATTTTATGAATGATAGTATTTGAGTTAGAGTGGAGAATCCACACACACATACACACAGACATCATCGTGAAAATGTTAAAATTGGATTCTAGGGACCTTAAAACGTGGTCTTTTACCAAAATCTCGATATGCGATTTTTAGCACGATCCCTATACCTCCCTTACCAAGGGTAGCGGGAGATAAAAATCAGATGTGGCCAACACAATACCTCCCGCCATTTAATTATTATTAATTTAAATATATATATATATATATATATATATATATATATATATATATATATATATATATATATATATATATATACAGGTGTCCATTTTATATGTTCCCGCCTGATATTTTAAGAATAGGCAAAACAGAATACATTTCATAAGCCACTTGGTGTATACTAGTACTATAAATCGAATAATCACAGTAGGTATAAGAGCAAAACAAAATTTTAAAAACCAAGTCACTTATGCAATGTATCATGGATTGCCTATTCTTGAATTTTTAGGCGGGAACTTTTAAAATGGGCACCCTGTACTTACATGTTAACTTATGCTGGAAACTGTATTAAGTTCCATTCCATTTAACTATTGTTGCATTTACTATTTTCTTTTTAAAACGTTACTATTATTAATTTGAAATGATTAGTTCTTTGACAGTGACATTTATTTGTCAATTACATACATTTGAAATATGAACTGTGTAACCAAGAAGTTCTGTTTGTTTAAAGCGTAGGCTCCAGTATTTAAATTATAGATAATTTTATAAATTTATCCATAAAATATATAGAAAAAGTATTAATACAAAACCTGTAGAAAATTTAATAATCTTTAATTTTTATAATAACATAAATCTCTAAAAATAACATTTAAAAGTATTTTTCGAAGAAAAACTACTTTGAGCTTCAAGTAAAGTGCCATTTCCGGTTATCTCATTTACAATAAATAAATAAATATATCATCACGGCATATTACCCATTGCTGGGTGTGCCAATCTGCTTTGTACGCAGATATCGGTAATGATGATGACATATTTGTATCGTGCGGGCGTTTACCAGGCGTCACCTCACGGGCACTCATTGCTGGCGTGGAGGATGCACCACAGGGGACAATTTTGTGCCATTTAAAATTCGAAATGTTTGGTGTCGGTCGGGATCGAACTTGGTTCCCCAGATTCGCGACCAGACACGCAGCCACGAGACCAGTGGCGTCGATAGACCATTTCTGAGGGGGCTTGCGCCCTCCCTGTTTAATTTTGCGCCCCCTTTCTGTGTTTTTATTTAAATAAATTATTAAAAATCAATCTGATTTTCTTACTATTTTATTAGGCACTTAGTTATCTGCAATAAGCAGCGAGACGATTATGTACCTACGACTTTAGCCGAAGAGGAAAGGTTACCGCTGCTCTAAAATATGAAGCGAAAATTCAAATAAATTATTCCTGTATTAGGACTATTAACTATACTAACCTGCATTTTAAAATAAAAATTATTGAAATCTATTAATACTGGACTTTTCTCCTGTTGCCATTAAAATCAAAGTCAAATACTAATAGATTTCAATATTTATTTATTTTTTAATTCAGGTTAATATCGGAAGTATGCGTGTAGTGTGTTGTTTTTACCTTCCGTCACCTTTAGGTAAGGAAGGTATTGTCTTTGGTCAAAAAATTCGGTGGTGAGTTTTTGATGAATAAGCACGTTTTAGGGTCCCTAGAATACGATTTTACTATTTTTACAATGATGTCTGTATGTGTGTATGTGTGTGTGTATGTGTGTCAGTGTGTGTGTGTGTAACAAAAATTTCGTCTACGATAACTTCCATACTACAATTCAAAAAATTATAATTCTTTCGAATTCCTCTTCGTTACATCCATGTGAAGAGCTGATTAGATTTTGGTTAGAATTGGTCAACCGGAAGTACCCTCATTTGAAGATTTTAACAGTTTTTCTTGAAAAAGCGATGTTAAATATCATTTTTTCACATTTAATGTTATTATAGTTATTAAAGAATTATTTATTCTCTATACGATTTGAATGCATTTTATATTTTATATTAAATGGATATAGAGTTAAAAAATTATAAAGAAATTATATATCATATATTAGCCAGCTATTCTGGAAACAGCTGCTATATTAAGAAAATTCTGATTGAAAAGTGTCACTGTCAAGTGCAGTTGACAGTATGTATGTGTTATAATTTTCCTGGAAATATAGGATCTTTTGCTTTCTGTATGGAATTTGTATAAAATACATACAACTGCCTTAAGGTAATGTACAAGAAATAGAATCTTTTACAAGGAACTTTCTGTATGACATTTATACAAAATACATAGAACTGACGGAAGGTAATGTGCTGGCCACATCAGATTTTTTAAAATGTTAATAGTTCGAAACAATTAATTGAATTTTCGCTTCATATTTTAGTACAGGGGTAACCTTTCCTCTTAAGAAAGGTACTATAAGAAATCAAAATGATGCACCATTCAGGCTATAAAAGAGACGAAATTATTTAAGGCTATCCCATTGCAAGGACATAATGAAACAAAAAATTCAACATATAAGGCCAAATTTATGGACTCTAGTTATTAAAAAATTTGATCCTTTTCTCCAGAATTACAATGTACCTCAAAATGCACATTATTGTTCATTACGTCACAAAATCATGTTATAGAGAGTAGTGCAAAATGTATAATACGCAAAATAACTCCGGAAATTAATAATTGTGATTATTTTACAATAATAGTAGATGATCCTCGGGACATCACTGCAGAAGAACAGATAAGTATTTGTGGCGTTTCATTACATCTGAAAATCTTCCAAAAGAAATATTTTTATGTTCTAAACATAAAAATATTTAAATGCAGAATCAGACTGTCAAAAATTATTTCGTTCTAAAGGTGCGCCCTGTTGCGCCCTCCCTGTTAAAAGTACCTAGTAACGCCCCTGCACGAGACCCCATTTACACTAAAATCTAATGGCTTCTTTCCATATTAGAATAAGGTAGAAATACAAGGTTTCAAAATTTTCTGAATGATAGTTCTCTGTATCATTCCATGAACTATGCCACATTTCTTACGTAACACCTGTATAATTTTATATAGTATGTGTATGGCGTGATACGAAATTTGTAATAACAAAAAAATTAAAAAATAAATGTATCATGTTATTGAGGATTGAAAATCACTAATATGGAATTCAGTATCATGAATAAGTCATTTATATTATTAATTTTTTTAAATGATAACCATATCAACAATAATTAAAAAATGATAAACAAAAAATATTATAAAATTACTCATTTTTTTATTTAGAATAATATTTACTACATCAATGTTTGTGTCATTGGCATTTACAGAACAAAATACGATCTATTGCACTTGTTTACTGCCGCATTACTGTCTACTAGAGTCAGTCCACTATATCTTGAAACGAACTATACATACTGTAACGTTTTTATTTATACACTATTATTCACGAAAGATGACTATTCAAGGCCATTTTTTCGAAGAAAGAATAAACATCATTTTATAGCAGTAGCTTAGCAACATTCTGTATTAGAAAGAGAAAGATTATTTGACCTATGTCCATTTAATTTATGTGGTGTGACAGATATACGTAAATAGTGGCATTACTTTCTAACACTATAAATAATAATGACATATGTCGTAGAATTACAGATACCTAATTATCTACTGCACTGCCCTCTTTGCTAATATTTACCCAGTGGCGTTGACATTTAAATCAAATTATTATTCCGTGGTTTATAAGTTAAGTCTATGTTTTTGTAATTTGCAAAAACATAAGTGAAGAACATAAATCTTTCAGAAAGGCATTATTTAGAAAGAAACATAATTTCCAAATGAATTATTCTTATTTTTTCAGTTAAAATGTGTCCATAAATATTTCATGTTGCACGCCTATGCAAACGAAAGGCAATGAAGTTATCTGCAAGTAATATTATATCAGACGGCTCACAAATGACCTTGAATAGTCATCTTTCGTCAATAATAGTTTACTAAAAATGAACAAACAGAAGACTCACGTCATCAATAAATATTACTAGATAATGACATCACTTATTACTACGTTTACATGGGGTACTAATTTATTCTAGAAAATGCAATGCGTGTTGCATAACTTACTGTATACAATACATGCATGTAAGTAATTAAAATAATAACAAAACTATTTTTGAAAATAATCGTTTTCTTTTATATATTTATTTATTACATATATTTGGATTTAATTATGTACGATTTAAAGCACATATATGTATGTAATCTGATGTGCCCAGCACATTACCTTCCGTCAGTTCTATGTATTTTGTACAAATTTCATACAGAAAGTTTTTTGCAAAAGAATCTATTTCTTGTACATTACCTTCCGGCAGTTGTTTGTAGAAAGTTTCTAGCAAAAGATCCTATATTTCCAGTAAAATTATTACACAAACATTATGTCAATTGCACTTAACACTGACATCTTTCAATCAAAATTTTCTTAATATAGTAGCTGTTGCCATAGCTGGCTACTTTATGAAATTTAATTTCTTTATAATTTTTTAACTATATCCATTTAATATGAAGTATAAATTTCAGTCATATCGAATAGAGAATAAAATACTCTTTAATATTTATAATAACATTAAATGTGAAAAAGTGATATTTAACATAGTGTTTTCAAGAAAGACTGTTAAAATCTTCAAATGAGGGTACTTCCGGTTGACCAATTATAACCAAAATCTAATCAGCTCTTCATACGGATGTAAAGAAAAGGAATACGCAAAAATTATAATTTTTGGAAAGGTGGTATTGAAGTTATGCAATCCGAAATAAATCTGATGTGATCAGCACATAACCTCTCGCCAGATATTTTACCTGGTTGTACGCATAAAACGAAAAATATTTTTAATTACAAATACATATATTCATGTCTCACTACAAAATAATTCTCACATTTGCAAAATCTATGGGATACTTTAATATAAATTATGTACAATACATACTTCTTTATATTCAATATCCTGAAATTTTCTTTTTCTACTTTCCTTTTCTTTCTCTTTATATTTGTCATTTTTTCGCAAATTCCTTTTATTTTCTTTTTTACGTATATTCCTTTGCGTTGTTGACTTTTTTATTATTTTCATAATATTCATAATGATGTACAAATATTTTTGACAGTGGCATATAAATATTTTGACTGTGACACTTATGTGTCAATTACAAACATTTGAATTTCTTGCCTTGAAGTAGTATAAATTTTCGATAAATAATATTTAGATGATTTTTTTCTTGGAACTACTACTTCCGGTTGTCCAATTGTTACCAAAACTTAATCAACTCTTCCCATAATTGTTAGATTGAGGAGTCTGTAGTTAAAAATGTCTTAAGTCTTATAGTATTTGAGAAATCGTGAATTGAACATCCACACACACATCCACACACACATCCACACACACACACACACACACACACACACACACACATACACACACACACACACACACACACACGCACGCACGCACGCACGCACGCACGCACGCACACACACACACACACACACACACACACACACACACGCGCGCACGCACGCACGCACGCACGCACGCACGCAATTTTTATAATAACATAAACCTCGAAGAAATAACATTTAAAGGTATTTTTCGGAGAAAAACTATTTTCAGCTTCAAGTAAAGTGCCATTTCCGGTTATCTGATTTACACCAAAATCTAATGGCTTCTTTCCATACTAGAATAATGTATAAACACAAGGTTTCAATATTTTCTGAATGATAGTTAGAGTGGAGGATCCACACACACATACACACAGACATCATCGTGAAAATGTTAAAATTGGATTCTAGGGACCTTAAAACGTGGTCATTTACCAAAATCTCGATATGCGACTTTAGCACGATCCCTATACCTCCCTTACTAAGGGTAGCGGGAGGTAAAAAGAGGCCCATTTTTATTGCACCTGAGTGTATATGTAATGTATGAAACATTATTGTACATATTACGTTGTTTAAAAATATTGGATAAACAATGTTATTTATTTATAAAATTTATGGATATTTTGAGAATGTATTTCCAAAGCGTAAATAAATCTTTATTTTATTAAGGAAAGTTATTAAAATTTATTAGTTACTTGTAATTAAATAAAATATTTATTATATATATATTTATAGATCGCTGTTCATTACGACTTACTTAAAATCATTTAAATATCAGGTCCATACACATTTTTTTTATTCAGTTCAATTAATTTTGATATTTATATATGGACCTCATAGTAGGCGAGGACCATATTGAAAACGAAATTAAAAAAGTGATTCAGAGCTGAATAAGTTAAAAATATGAGTGAAAATGAAGAGCATAAACATAAAAATCAACATATGACAATACTTAACTTATTATTGCTTTTATTTCAATACCACAAACATTGTTTTTGCCCTATAAAATTAATAATTATTGCATATTTGCTGTTTGAAACAAATGAACATCAATAAATTATACATCGTTGGAAAGCTAAAAAAATCTTCTTTCAATGGTGTAACTTTCCAATATGGCGTCCATATAAAAATCATAACTTTGACCTCATAACTCGAAATCATTCGAAAGAAAATAAAAAAGTATTTTAAAGAATCATCAAAATCTGACTTTTTGAATTTATCTAGTGACCTTTGAATTTTTCGGGAAAAACAAATACATCTTTAAAATGGCCTACTAACGGGGCAACTTTGCCCCAATTTAATCGACTTCGTATCTCTTATAGTTTCCGAGATCCCAATAATGCGCCTCGAAAAACGGACATCGTATATACAGGATGTAAATGAAATAAGTGCATTAAATTTAACCAGTAATGTAACTCGACGAGAGTAACAATATTTCTTAATAACTTTTTCTCGAAATCGCATATTTTTTTTAGCATTTTTACCACCCCGTAAATTGACGAGTCGTTCCACGTATTTTTCTAATAATTGAATGCAGTAGCAATAGCTATGAAAAATTTTGTTTTAGCAATTGACAGCTTTGTCAGTTGTTGCAATTATATTTTGGCATTAGTAATAAACTTGTCTATCAGGTAAAATTCTGCCAAATGCTTACGTTTACAAATAGCGAGTACAGAGATATTGTAATTACTTACCTATGGTTGATTTATTTATTCGTATCTGTACTACATTTTAATTTGTGGTTGATATAAAGACAGTGTTATAGAGTTGCCAACGCATTTAGACGGAACGTTTCCAAATCATACTGTTCCTAATATTCGCACATTTGTTAATCTTGTACATCTTTATCACAATACGAAGTGTCACATATGACAATTTTAAATAAAGCAACAGTTGTCTCCATATCATGTGCAAAGAATCAATGTTTTCAGCAGACTTCGATTTTGGGAATGGCTCATAATGTTCATTAATGAGACTGAATTTACTTGGGAAGGTGTATTTATTATGCACAATACACATCTCGACAGACGAAAATGCTGTAAAAATTTTCATTAAAACATATTTGAGCGGGAACAATAAATGCACGACTAATTATTGGTACTCAAGTACCTCTTATAGATGGACAAAAGTTTGTACTTACATTTTTTGAATAACGTATTTAAACTATTATGATTTATCGACGATAAATAATCCTAATAACTATGCTTTTGCTCTTCCTGTCGTTACCTCACCCCTCCTTGTCTTCCACTATTCACATGTGATTAAAAGCCTGGTTCAATACACAACTTTATAATTTTGTTATCCAAAATTCTATTTCTTTATTTTAAAAATTGTACTATTCCGAATTAATAAATAATAAATGTTATTTCCGTTGATTCGTTTATTAATTACTGTGACTGCAAGTGTAACCGATAACCGACAATTTTTGAGCTATTTGTATCCTACTTGATTACAGGAGCAGCCATTTGTTCTCCATGGGCGCGCGCCGAAATATGCAGTAAATCTTTAAAGAATTTTAACTCAAAATCTAAAAGACTTAGAAAAAAAAGTTATTAAGTAATATTGTTCCTCTCATCGAGTTACATTACTGGTTAAATTTAATGCACTTATTTCATTTACACCCTGTATATTTATAGGTCGTCTTTGAGTCGCCAATCCAAATAATATACATATTTGGATTTAATATGAGTGACGAGCTGCTATAACAAATACCCCCTTATTTCCAAAGTATTTCAATTATATCGTTTTAATTCTTTATTAACATTCATTATTAGACATATATTTTCAATATTTTTTCCTAATTTCTCTTAAATCAATTGCGCTGTAGTCCCCTATTCTGAAATTGATAGAAGTAAAAATACCTAGCGGGTGAAGTCTCAACTAGAGCCCTATGACCTAGAAAATAATTCTCGTTATTTTTGAGTACCCTCCTTCTATAGACATAATATTAATAATTTTTATTTTTTATAGGTTGGAATCACTATGTGGTCGAATAAAACAGTTTATCAACGTATACTGGAAGACGATGTTCGTATGTACATGGCCCTTTGTGCTTCTGCCAGTTTTTGTCATACACAACATTGCCGTAAGTACAAATAAGCACAGGCTCATAGTTCGGCCAGTTTATACAGAATGTAACAAAAATAAGGAAAAAAGTTAATATAAACATATGTCCCAAAAAGGTTCGTTCGCGGTATTTATTTGTCGGTTAAATAATAAATACAAATTTTAACTCTAACATAACTTGTAAGTAACTCTTGTCAATATGTCAAATGTTAAAATAAATTTCAAATGTATATTGAAACTGTCAATTAGAGGTGGGCGCGGGCCGTGATTTTGTCGGGTCACGATGGGTCACGACGTGACCCGCGTGATCGTGAATATAATTTAAATTTTGCGTCGTGATTGGACGTGAGCGTGAGTCACTAAAAAATTATCGTGCGTGATCAGGCGTGATTGAAATTTAATCGAGCGTGAGTACAAGTTTTTTTCTATTTTTATTTAAAAAAATGTCAATTTCCATCTTTTACTTTACATTCTTGTTATTATTTTTATGTCCAAATATGTCAACAGTATTTTTTTGCATAAGAATAGTGTTATTGTTGTACCCAAAATTGTATATACAGTTGCTCCGATTTCACTAAAGATATACAAATCTTTAAGCCCGTTTGACACGATCATAATTTTGTTAACAAATTTGTTACCAAATTATAATGATATTTGTGATGGAATAGAACAACCTATTTGTCCATAAACATTCGTTTCCAATGAAACCAATCTGTTACCTAACTTATTACCAATTTGTTACCTAATTTGATAACAACTTATGACTGTGTACATAGAAACAATTACGTGACACGAACGTGCGTGTGTGCCAAAATAAAATCGTGAGCGTGATTGATCGTGAATCAAACATAAAAAGTCGTGCGTGATTGGTCGTGATTACAATTTTAATTCAGTGAGCGTGCGTGATCGTAAACAAAAAGTACTCACGCGCCCACCTCTACTGTCAATGTTACCAGCCTTGATATTTTTATATTTCTTTCAAAAATAATTTTAAAATAAAAGTAATTTAATGCAAAATAGTATGAAAACCACGTATTACAATTTACAGTGTCCATTAGTAATACTCGTACTTTGAACTCGCCTACGGCTCGATTACGCAAACTGTATTCTATTACAATAAGAATCATTGTAATTTCAATATACTATTTTGCAAATAATGAGAAATTTTTACAAATTTCTTTTAGCTAGTTTAGAATAGATTTTAAGCTTAAAAAATTTGATATGGCCAGCACATTACCTTCCATCAGTTCTATGTATTTTATATAAATATCATGCAGAAAGTTCCTTGGAAAAGATTATATTTCTTGTACATTACCTTAAGACAGTTGTATGTATTTTATACAAATTCCATACAGAAAGTTTCTAGCAAAACATCATATATTTCTAGTATAATTATAACACAAACATACTGTCAACTGCACTTGACAATATAGCAGCTGTTTCCAGAGTTATAGCATAGCTGGCTAATATATATTTAATTTTTTTATAGTTTTTTTAACTCTATATCCAATATAAAGTATAAAATGCATTCAAATCGTATAGAGAATAAAATATTCTTTAATATTT
Organism: Harpalus rubripes; assembly: GCA_963082715.1. Classification (NCBI taxonomy): domain Eukaryota; kingdom Metazoa; phylum Arthropoda; class Insecta; order Coleoptera; family Carabidae; genus Harpalus; species Harpalus rubripes. Next base: position 5,860,494 of record OY720463.1, read on the forward strand.
ATAATAACATTAATTATGAAAAAAATCTGATGTGGCCAGCACATGACCTCCCGGCAATTCCATGTTTGAAATAGCAATAGGCTTTAAGTACAGTATCATTTCCAATTGATCGTTTGTAAATAAAATCTAATTTGTTGTTCCGATAAATAGAAAAGTCTGTAATACCAAATTTTGGATTATATTTTATTGTTTTTCCTCAAATATCTGTTAAAAACTCTAAATTAAGTACCACTTCCGGTTTATCATATAGGTATAGTCAAAATTTAATGTTGGTTCAAATTATACACGAGTTCTAAATACCAAATTTGAGAAGTTTTGAATCATGTTTTAATATATTTTTTCAAGAAAATCTGTTTATAGCTACTTGTAAAGTAGTACTTCCGGTTTATCAATTTTAGAAAACATCTAATATGTCGTTCTCATTAATATAATAGTCTTAAATATAAAATTTGATAAGTTTTGGATTGTATCAATTTATTTTTCACGAAAATCTGTTCAGAGCTTCAAATAAAGTATCACTTCCGGTTTATCAATTTAAGCCAAAATCTAATATGTTGTTTCCCGTTATATAAGAGTTGTAAATATTAAATTTGACAAGTTTTGGAATATATCATAATATATTTTTCACAGGAATCTGTTTAGAGCTTCAAGTAAAGTATCACTTCTGGTTGATTAATTTTAGCCAAAATCTAATATGTTGTTTCCCATGATATAAAAGTCTTAAATACTAAAAAAAAGTTTTGGATTATATTTTAATATAGTTTTTCATTAAAAACTGTTATGGGCTTCAAGTAAAGTATCACTTCCATTTATCCAATTTTACCCAAAATCTAATCAACTCGTTATATGAATGCAGGAAGATTAAATACGGAAAAAAATATATTTGGAAGTTTGTTATAAGAGTTATCGTGGACGAAAAAATCGTCACACACATACACAGACATCATCGTAAAAACAGTAAAAACGTGTTTGGGGACCCTAATTCGTGCTTATTTACTGAAAACTCACCATCGAATTTTTGGCACGATTACATTACCTCCCTTACCTACGGTATGGCGGGAGGTAAAAACTGGATATGTTATTCAAGTATTCTGCCATTTAATAATGGGTTACATCGCATTTATTAATAATAACAGCTTTATAGCTATTAACATACCTAGGAATGTTATGTATATAACTGCCGAAGATGTCGGTTTGAAATCCGAGCTTGTAGAGCGAGGATTTTAAGACATCTAAGGCTTGTTATGATTAATAACATCCGTGGTTTGTTCAATAGTTTATCGGTTTCAGAAACTTAAGACATTATTGATAAATATCATTTTATGAAATTCTCTCATTAATGCTACTTTCAGATTGCTATGGTTAACAGAACAATTATTTTGACATATGTCAATACGACAAATATTCAAATTATGTGCTTTATTCCACATGTTTATTACTTTAGAATAAAGTAGACCGTATTTAGAACGATAGGCTAACGTTATCTGTATGTATTAATGGAGAGCATTATATTTTCATTTTATTTTATTTTCATTTTGTAGACCGTTGTTGACAAGTCAGTATGGTAATAATATTACCATACAGATACAGTTACTAATTAGTTACCAGCCTACTTTCGTACATGTAAACAATGGAATAATATCCTGAAACCGGTAATAGTACATTAAAACACAAGTATCATAAGGCAATCTGTTAACGTACGAGTCCAAGTTTGGAAAACGAGCCGCCAGGCGAGTTTTACAAAGGACGAGTGCGTCAACAGGCCTTATGATACATGTTTTTTATATTATTTTTTTCTATTGAGGTAATTTTACAATTAGATTTTTTAAAAAAGGACTTGTCAAAAATATGAGTTGGTGTTTTTTTTATCAGTTATGTTGGTAGCGCTTCCCGCTAAAAATTGAAATTTCACATTTTGATAGTTTGTGTATCTTGTGATTTTGTCTGATTGTTTACATTGATTAAAACATTGTATCAAGCATTATACAATTATGAAAGAGGAAAACCAATACATACAATGAACTCGAAGGTTTATTAATGAACCATCCTATCCTGATTTGACATATCGGTAGTTCGTGTTGGTTATCATAAATAAAACTTGAATATAGGATTGAAGGACGTTACGTGGACCATCATGCCTTTTTATTGAGAAAACAACATATAAATAAAACTCTTTAAATAATGAAATACTTTAATGAACAATTTATTGATTTAGACTTTTACTTTCCACCATTTTGTCAACACTCACTGCTCAGTTGCACAGATAACGACAACAGCTGTTCTTACAATTTTTAATACAAAACATAATATGGCATATATTCGATAGTTCACCACAACGTGGAACTGGAAATCATGGATTAAAACGTCAATTTTTCATATTTGTTTGCTAGTAGCCGCCACAAATTGAGTAGACAGTGTCAGCATTTTCAAGTGTGTATCATACATTTCGAAACCTGCCTGGAATAACAATACATTCAATTCAAAATTGCATTACCATAAATTTAAATTGTAATAAATAAAACTTACCGTTTTAATTATTTTGACAATGTAAACCTGAGCGCATTGTTTCTTGTTTCATAATTTTTTAGTTGAAATTTTTAATCACAGATTCTTATTCTTTAACTAACACAGCTATAGCTATATATTTATTTTCTTTCTAGTCCTATCACCTAGAGATAGGATAAAAATCCACAATTAGAAATAATATTTCAACACAAATAATTTACCATTTTGAGGTTATCTGTCAGTTATGAAAACATGACTACCACCTCTAGAACATGAAAGGCGCCAAAAACAGTACGTTTATAGATTTTCTAAACATCGTGTTTTCAGTGATAAACAGTGCTTTTATAGAAACATAAGAACACCGAAATAGAAAATAGTATATTAAAGAACGTGTTTTATAAGACATGTTTTTTTCGCACGCGTCAAAATTTAGAAAACGAGCGTTAGCGAGTTTTCTAATTGACAAGTGCGAAAGAAAGTCTTATAAAATGAGTTCTTTATACTATTTTTTATATTTTGCGCCTTCTACAAACTAAAATATTTTTAAAAAAATGATGATATTAAACCGAGTTGATTTAGGGAAATTTGTAAGTGAAACGTTGTAGTTGGTAACATTGAATTGACCATATTCAATTATTATTTGAAAGTTCATGTCATTTCAATATTTACGAACAAATTTAAGAGAATTTAGTGTAATCATGGAAGATGAAATCAGTTGCACTCCGCCTGATCTACATAATATAGCTCAGACTACAGTAAATAATCTACTTCCTAAAAAATCGCGCGAGATTTATGAGAAAGAATTTGCAAATTTTGACACATGGTGTAAAGAAAATAATGTCAAAGGCAAACAGAGAATGTTTTGATTGCTCATTTTGAAATGCAAAGTAAGATGAAAATATGTATTATTATTATATTTATTAAATAAAGTAATTTATTAAGTAAAATAAATTTTGAGGTTATATTGAAATTTCTTATCTTCCAGCTTTGACGTTTGACAATTTAACCCTTTCAGCCTCAGTATACAGGAAATTTTTATTTTTTCTTATATTTGAACTAAAACTTGCTTTAAAATTAATTAAAAATAATTTTCTATCGTTCAAAGGTTCAATCTACAAATTTTTAGTACTACTAGGTCCATCTATGTGGACTAATTCGAACATTATATTAACATTTACTTACTCAATTTGTGATTATATTTGTACATTTTCATGTAAATAATCTTCCCTAAATAAAAAAAAAATAATAATAATATCGACATTATATTATTAAAATGAATTGTCAATTAACTAAAAATAAATTAGGTAAAAATGGGTTAAAGAAACGTCATCTAGTACCAACCGTCTAAAACAAAAAAATGCGTATCGAAATGAAGGTCATTACGATACGCAATTGCGTATCGTAATGACTTCATTATGAACGCAAAATATTAAAAATATATTATGCTCTGAATCCACAAGCCCTGCACATTCTTCTGTTAGAGTACTGTCTCATATGTCGAAAAAAAATTGTGTTTTATAATTTGTTAAAAATGTAAGTCGGACGTACTTTTAAGAACTTGGGCTTGTACTCGTAGTATATACTACGCGTAATATGTTTTATTTTTTTACCAAAATGCCAGGTGTTAATTATACAAATATTTATAAATATAAAAATATAAACTAAATCTGCAATGTTTCAAAATATACATGTATATAGTTTACACTTTTGCAAAATCGTTATAAACAATTTTATCAAAGAATTTCAAACAATTTTTATGATACATTTTATTGAAATTTTAATCAAATTAAAACAATTATTTTTAACAATAACATAATTTAATACTTAATAAAAAAAAGTCGTTTATTTTATTTTGGAATCAAACATGTTTACGCACAACTGAATTAAAATTGTTTGTTTACATCAGTTACCATGGCTGAAACTGAAAGAATATACCCTGCGGGCGGTAAAGTACAGCAAAAGCCCGGCGACTTGTAAACAAAATTTTAAAAATACAATGGGCTACTTGCATGTTCTATTTTACCTCCCGCTTCCCTTGGTAAGGGAGGTATAGGGATCGTGCTAAAAATCGCATATCGAGATTTTCATAAATGACCACATTTTAAGGCCCTTAGAATCCAATTTTAACATTTTCACGATGATGTATGTGTGTATGGATCCTCCACTCTAACTCAAATACTATCATTCAGAACATTTTAAAACCTTGTATTTCTACCTTATTCTAATATGGAAAGAAGCCATTAGATTTTGGTGTAAATCAGATATCCGGAAATGGTACTTTACTTTTTTTATATTATTATGAAGATAGGAGATTCCACATTTTTTAAATACAATTTCATCTGAACGTATAAGTAAAACTAAGACTGTCGGTGAAAATCCGGTGAAAAAATTCCTATTAAACTATTATTCACGAAAGATGAGTATTCAAGGTCATTTATGAGCCGTCTGATATAATATTACTTGCAGATAACTTCATTGCATTTCGTTTGCATAGGCGTGCAACATGAAATATTTATGGACGCATTTTAACTGACAAAATAAGAATAATTCAATTGAAAATTATGTTTCTTTCTAAATAATGCCTTTCTGAAAGATTTATGTTCTTCACTTATGTTCTTGCAAAATAAAAAAACATAGACTTAACTTATAAACCAAGGAATAATAATTTGATTTAAACGTCAACGCCACTGGGCAAATATTCGTACAGAGGGCAGTGTAGAAGATAATTAGGTATCTGTAATTCTACGACATACGTCATTATTATTTATAGTGTATTAGAAAGTAAAGCCATTATTTACGTATATCTGTCACACTACATAAATTAAATAGACATAGGTCAAATAATCTTTCTCTTTCTAATACAAAATGTTGCTAAGCTACTGCTGTAAAGTGATGTGTATTCTTTCTTCGAAAGAATGACCTTGAATAGTCATCTTTCGTGAATAATAGTGTAATAAGCGAGTTATAGTCCTCCGAAATTTGAAAATATAGATGTGACGTCACGAATATAAGTTTTTATATCAAACTGTTTTCTTCGTGGACCTAAATGTTCTTGAAATATATGCTATTTCTAAATTATATTTATAAAAAATAAATGAATATTATTATACTGTACAAGTCTACATGATTTATAATTGGAAATGTATTTAAATTATTAAGTTTAATGCAAAATATTTACATTCAAATAAAAACTGTTTTAGAATTGCACTACTGGACTGATAGCCACGCCTACGCTATTTGAATTTCTCTACTTCTATTGGTAGTAGGCTCCGCCCCTAATTGGGTATTTGTTATATATTTACAGGCCGTCTTTGAGTCGCAAATCAAATTAATATATATATATATATTGATTTCATATGAGTGACGAGCTGCTATAACAAAAATCCCTTTATTTCCGAAGTATTTCAATTATGTCGTTTTATTTATCTTATCTTATCTTTTTACCTTCCGTCACCTTTAGGTAAGGAAGGTATTGTCTTTGGTTAAAAAATTCGGTGGTGAGTTTTTCATGAATAAGCACGTTTTAGGGTCCCTACAATACGATTTTACTATTTTTACGATGATGTGTGTGTGTGTGTGTGTATGTGTGTGTGTGTGTATGTGTGTGTGTGTATGTGTGTGTGTGTATGTGTGTGTGTGTATGTGTGTGTGTATGTGTGTGTATGTGTGTGTGTGTGTGTGTGTGTGTGTGTGTATGTGTGTGTGTATGTATGTGTGTATGTATGTGTGTATGTATGTGTGTATGTGTCTGTGTATATGTGTGTGTATATGTGTGTGTATATGTGTGTGTATGTGTGTATGTATGTGTGTGTGTATGTGTGTGTGTGTGTGTGTGTGTGTGTGTGTGTGTGTGACAAAATTTTCTAATGCGATTACTCTAATACTACAATTCCAAAAATTATAATTCTTTCGTATTTCTCTTCGTTACATCCATGTGAAGAGCTGATTAGATTTTGGTTATAATTGGTCAACCGGAAGTACCCTCATTTGAAGATTTTAACAGTTTTTCTTGAAAAAACATTGTTAAATATCATTTTTTCACATTTAATGTTATTATAAATATTAAAGAATTATTTATTCTCTATACGATTTGAATGCATTTTGTACTTCATATTACATGGACATAGAGTTAAAAAATTATAAAGAAATTAAATATCATATACATTAGTCAGCTTTGCTATAACTCTGGAAACAGCTGCTATATTAAGAAAATTCAGATTGAAAGGTGTCAGTGTCAAGTGCAGTTGACAGTATGTTTATGTTATAATTTTACTGGAAATATAGGATCTTTTGTTAGAAACTTTCTGTATGGAATTTGTATAAAATACATACAACTGCCTTAAGGTAATGTACAAGAAATATAATCTTTTGCAAGGAACTTTCTGTATGACATTTATACAAAATACATAGAACTGACGGAAGGTAATGTGCTGGCCACATCAGATTTTTTAATATTTATTATTAAGCATATACTTTCAATATTTTTACCTAATTTCTCTTAAATCAATTGCGCTATGAGACTGAAGCTAGCAGCCGATTCTTAGCAGCCGATTCGTTAAGTAAAATACTTTGGACAACCCTGGTGCTATAATCCGTAACAACTTAACTGTTGTATTTACTATAAGATTATACACGTAATATCAAATGTAATAAAGTAATATTTACGGGGGTTGTTCTCCATATATCTCTTAATATAGAGCAACGTCGAAACTTTCAAATTTCAGGGGATGAGGGTAACTTATAACACATTTTATTATTTAATAAATGTAAGAGAAGAATTGACAAAATTAACCACCCTTACAACCTGTAATATTAACTGTAACAAAACCATACTCACAGGGTATATTTAGTACACATCCCTTATTATAGATTAACCTTAAAAGTTTTGAATTTCAGGGGATGAGGGTAATTTATAACACATTATATTATTTAATAAATGCAAGAGTAGAGTTGAGAAAATTAACCACCCTTACAATCTGTAATATTAACTGTAACAAAACTATATTCACAGGGTATATTTAGTATAAATCCCTTATTGTACAGTTACATTAAAAATTTTGAATTTCAGGGGATGAGGGTGATTTATAACACATATTATTTAATAAATGGAAGAGAAGAGTTGAAAAAATTAACCACCCTTACAATCTGTAATATTAACTGTAACAAAACCATATTCACAGGGTATATTTAGCATACATCCCTTATTATAGATTAACCCTAAAAGTTTCGAATTTCAGGGGATGAGGGTAACTTATAACACATATTATTTAATAAATGCAAGAGAAGAGTTGAGAAAATTAACCACCCTTACAACCTGTAATATTACCTGTAACAAAACCATATTCACAGGGTATATTTAGCATACTTTCCTTATTATAGAGAAACATTAAAAGTTTAGAAATTCAGGGGATGAGGGTAACTTATAACACATTATATTATTTAAAAAATTTAAGAGAAGAGTTGAGAAAATTAACCACCCTTAAAACCTGTAATATTAACTGTAACAAAACCATACTCACAGGGTATATTTAGTATACATCCCTTATTATAGATTAACCTTAAAAGTTTCGAATATCAGGGGATGAGGGTAATTTATAACACATTATATTATTTAATAAATGCAAGAGAAGAGTTGAGAAACTTATGGTTTTGTTACAGTTAATATTTCAGGTTGTAAGGGTGGTTAATTTTCTCAACTCTTTTCTTGCATTTATGAAATAAAATAATGTGTTATAAGTTAATTCTAAATTCTAAAGTTTTAATGTTAATCCATAATAAGGGATGTATGCTAAATATACCTTGTGAGTATGGTTTTGTTACAGTTAATATTACAGATTGTAAGGGTGGTTAATTTTTTCAACTCTTCTCTTCCATTTATTAAATAATATGTGTTATAAATTACCCTCATCCCCTGAAATTCGATACTTTTATGGTTAATCTATAATAACGGATGTATACTAAATATACCCTGTGAATAGGGTTTTGTTACAGTTAATATTACAGATTGTAAGGGTGGTTAATTTTTTCAACTCTTCTCTTGCATTTATTAAATAATATGTGTTATAAATTACCCTCATCCCCTGAAATTTGAAATTTTTAATCTAACTCTACAATAAGGGATGTATACTAAATATACCCTGTGAATATGGTTTTGTTACATGTAATATGACAGATTGTAAGGGCGGTTAATTTTCTCAACTCTTCTCTTGCATTTATTAAATAATATAATGTGTTATAAGTTACCCTCATCCCCTGAATTGCAAAACTTTTAATGTTTCTCTATAATAAGGGAAGTATGCTAAATATACCCTGTGAATATGGTTTTGTTACAGTTAATATTACAGGTTCTAAGGGTGGTCAATTTTGTCAATTCTTCTCTTGTATTTATTAAATAATATAATGTGTTATAAGTTACCCTCATCCCCTGAAATTCGAAACTTTTAGGGTTAATCTATAATAAGGGATGTATGCTAAATATACCCTGTGAATATGGTTTTGTTACAGTTAATATTACAGATTGTAAGGGTGGTTAATTTTTTCAACTCTTCTCTTCCATTTATTAAATAATATGTGTTATAAATCACCCTCATCCCCTGAAATTCAAAATTTTTAATGTAACTCTACAATAAGGGATTTATACTAAATATACCCTGTGAATATAGTTTTGTTACAGTTAATATTACAGATTGTAAGGGTGGTTAATTTTCTCAACTCTACTCTTGCATTTATTAAATAATATAATGTGTTATAAATTACCCTCATCCCCTGAAATTCAAAACTTTTAAGGTTAATCTATAATAAGGGATGTGTACTAAATATACCCTGTGAGTATGGTTTTGTTACAGTTAATATTACAGGTTGTAAGGGTGGTTAATTTTGTCAATTCTTCTCTTACATTTATTAAATAATAAAATGTGTTATAAGTTACCCTCATCCCCTGAAATTTGAAAGTTTCGACGTTGCTCTATATTAAGAGATATATGGAGAACAACCCCCGTAAATATTACTTTATTACATTTGATAGTACGTGTATAATCTTATAGTAAATACAACAGTTAAGTTGTTACGGATTATAGCACCAGGGTTGTCCAAAGTATTTTACTTAACGAATCGGCTGCTAAGAATCGGCTGCTAGCTTCAGTCTCATAATTGCGCTGTAGTCCCCTTTTAAAGATTATTAAATTTTCTACAGGTTTTCATTCATATTACCTCTCTCTAAGAGAGGTATTGAATTCATGCTAAAAATCGCATATCCAGATTTTAGTGAATAAGCACGTTTTAAGGTCCCTAGAATCAGATTATAACATTTTTACCAAAATAAAATAAAACGTTGTATGTACCAGGGGTATAATCAAGCATTCGGGAAAACTGAAACACGACGCGTAGCGGAGACCTTCTTTAAACATTCCCCCGTGCTGCAAACTTTTAATTATGCCTTTAATAAAGGGTTTTTCAATAAGGGCGGGTCGATGTTGAAATGGAATAAAACAAGATGTGTGTGAGGTATTAACGAAATTCTTTTTTTATTTGAAAGGCCCATGTATGCCATTATGTATGGAATATAATATCCTTCAAATGTCCGCCGCGGCTTCTCACGGTGCCACGGATCCGAGTGGTCCAATTTTCAATGACTCTGCCGCATAGATCCGGCTGAATTTGAGCGATGGCATTGGTAATGTTAACTTTAAGGGCATCCTTCGATTGCGGCTTATTGGCATAGACCTGCGACTTCAGGAAACCCCACAAGAAAAAGTCTAGTGGGGTCAAATCGCACGATCTTGGTGGCCAATTCACGTCACCTCTGCGAGAGATAACCGTACTCTCAAATCGTTCATGCAGAAGGTCCATTGTGGCGTCCGCTGTGTGGCACGTAGCGCCGTCCTGCTGGAAAAACATGTCGTCTACCTCCATATCATCCAATTTGGGAAAAAAGAAATGTGTTATCATCGTTCTGTAGCGCTCGCCATTGACGGTGATGGCCTCACCAACGTCGTTTTCAAAAAAGTACGGACCAATGACGCCGCCGGCCCAAAATCCGCACCAAACGGTAACTTTTTGTGGATGCATTCCGACCTGGTGAACCTCGTGTGGGTTGGTGTCGTCCCATATACGGCAATTGTGTTTATTAACATAGCCATTCATCCAAAAATGCGCCTCATCGCTAAAGATGATTTTTCGGCCAAAATTGGGGTCCTCTTCCAAACGCTCCGAAGCCCAGTCAGCGAACAAACGGCGTTGTCTATTGTCATTAACTTTGAGCTCCTGGGTCAGTTGGATCTTGCACGGGTGTAGGCGACGCAAAATTCGCCAAGTTGAAGTCTGCGAAAGGCCGAGTTCTTGTGCACGGCGAGGAATTGATTGCCTCGGGTTCTCCTGCACACTTTCTCGGACCGCGGCAATGTTCTCGGCCGATCTGGCGTTCCTTTGACGTACGGGTGTTGGCTGATTATTTACCGAACCGGTCGTCTCTAATTTGGCCATTAAACGTTGGAGAGTCGACTTTGAAGGGCCACCGCGTCTGCCGTAAAATGGGCGCAACGCGCGCAACGTTTCACTAACGAGCATTCATGTTGATAATACAGTTTTATCATTTGGAAGTGCTGCTCAATCGTGTAACTTGCCATGGTGATTTGGCATCTGTGACAGAATAATAAACAACAGATTTGACAGACGCCACCAAAACAACATCGCCGCCACAGCCTGCCAACATCGACCCGCCCTTATTGAAAAACCCTTTACATAAATAACTATTATAATGTGGCTAGTATATTTCTGTAAAACACACAAAGACGCGCTTAGAAAACTCGAGTCGAGTTTTCTGCGTTAGATTAAGTATGTTATTGTTGTTTTATTTAGAAAAATATCATTTCAGGCTTACAGATGTATGTACGTGGTACTAATCATGGCGGGTTTCTGGGTTACTGAAAGTTTACCTCTTCCAGTAACGGCTCTTATACCAATGGTACTCTTCCCTTTGATGGGTATTTTAGATTCCGACAGGTAAGTTATAATACTTTTTTTATTTTTTATTGTTTTCAATGCCTCATTCACAGCTCAACATAGTCATTAGGCGATTTCGGGCGACATACCCGATACTTTGTGGGATGTACTCAGGGAGTACGGCGTGAATGGAAACTTGCTGGGAGCGATTCGTGCATTGTATGAGGGTAGTGAGGCTGCTGTAAGAATAGATGGTAGGTTGAGTGATTGGTTTCGTATAAATGTAGGTGTGAAACAGGGCTGTGGTATGTCTCCGTGGTTGTTTAATTTGTATATGGATGTGTTGTTGCGGAGAGCATTGAGTGAAATGGATGGTGTACAAATTGGTGGAAGTATTGTGCCTGCGTTAGCGTATGCGGATGATGTAGTTGTTTTAGGTGAAAATGAAGAGCAACTCAGAAGAATGATAGAGAGAATACATGTAATTGGAGTTGAATGTTGATAAATCCACGTATTTGAAAGGAGTAAATTGGTGTCTATGTGCAATGTGTTGGTGGATGGAGTGAAACTCTGGGTACGTTTGCTCGAAACGTAAACGTATCTAGAGAAGCTCGTTTAAGTGTGTATAATGGAGTGCTAGTGCCTGCTTTGATGTATGGAAGTGAATGTTAGGCATGGACGGGAAAGCACAAAAAGAGAGTGACTGCCGTGGAAATGAGGTATTTACGTGGAGTATGTGGATATGTAAGACGGGATCGCGTGAGGAATAATTTGGTGTATGAAGAACGTATGGTTAGGAAGAATGTTGTTAAGAGAGTAGGAATGAGCCAGTTGAGATGGTTTGGTCATGTGGAGAGAATGAAGAGTGAACGGCTTGTAAAGCGTGTATATATTGGTGAAATTGAGGGTGTTCGATTGCGTGGCCGTCCAGTGTGTAAGTGGATAGATGTGATTGAGAAGGTACTAAAAGAGAGAAAGTTTCCGAGTGGGAAGAGAAGAAGAGCGTGTATGAATGCGATTATGAATGTGGCTGAGGCGAAAGAAGTGTGCTTAGAAAGGAATGTGTGGCGAAGGATGATTGTTTCGTAACTATTATTGTGGTCCGGTTGCGGTATTTCGCTACCGAAAATCGGTCACTTTAATATGTTAAGAGTGAGGAATATTTATGTTGTACCTATGATGTCAGGTTAGTACGAATATTGTTGAAAGAGAGACTGATTTTTTTTGGATGATGTTATTTTAATTCTTTCGGGTTTGTGCTAACCCACTAAGTGGGAAATGCGTGATTTTATGTATGTATGTATGTATGTATGTATGTATGTATGTATGTATGTATGTATACCCGTTCACTTCTACGGATTACTTACGGTTAGTTACGGTATGATATGGTTAATGGTGGCGCCAAAAATCGTTGGTTCACTTGTTGACACCGTGCTTGGTGGTTATGTATATTCTGCGACATTTAAAACTGTCAAAAATAGTGTCTGACAATTAAAATGCATTAACGGAGATAGTTTTTTCCATATTTGTCCAAAAAAAGAGTCAACGAAAATAATGTCACTCTGTTTGACATAAGACTACGACTACGACTGTTTTGACTTTTGACATTTCAAAAAAAGACATGATAAAAAGAGATAGAAATAGTGAACAGAGAGCTGATCCGACTAGCAAACTCGTTTAGCTGTGAGCACTGATCCAAGCATACCGGGTATGTTGTTCCTAGCGCCCGAATGTGTGAACGCACCTGAACGCAACATACCGCAAGTGAACGGTTGTCGCCCGAAATCGCCTATAATATCATCACACCTCAAGATATCCTTCCGGGATTGGTGGATTAAAAAGTCTCGTAACTCCGTTATGCAAGCAGCCGCAAATTATTTTCTTCTATTTGTTGGCAACCTATTGTCGTCGGCAAGTGTCAGTTTCGTCTGGGGCGCGAGTTGTGAGACACCTGTATTTTTTAAATAATAATTTGCTAAAAATAAATGGGAAGGGGCGCAATTTTATATTCCGCCCCAGGCGCAAGAATAACTAGTTACGGCCCTATTTGCCACGTACTTATTTTTCGTAGCTACCTTGGTTATATTAGTTTGCAGAAACTTTCGGTTGTATAAAAAATAAGTTGAAATGATTTTTTTCTATTTCAGAACATCATTATGTTATCTAAAAGAAACTAACATGATGTTTGTTGGTGGTCTTATGATAGCAATAGCTGTAGAACATTGCAGCCTCCATAAACGAACAGCGATGTGGGTAATCTTACACATAGGGTGTTCGCCACGCCGACTCGTTTTTGGTCTTATGATGGTGTCTATGTTTGTATCTATGTGGATCTCGAACACTGCCGCCATTGCCATGATGTGTCCTATTATGGAAGCAGTCTTAAAGGAATTGGAAGAGGTAAGAAATTCATTCATCACCCTGTATATATATATATATATATACAGGGTGTCTCAATAAGCTTGCTCACTGTTAGTAACTTTTTTATTTGAAGAGATATGAATTTGGTTAAATAAGCAAAATTGTGCCATTTTGAATTACAAAACTACTGATATCAGCAAACATTAATTTATATCAGCGGTTCTCAAAATATGGGATCTAAGTTTTTTATTTTAAATAGGAACATATATTTTTTATTTCCTTATTCGCTAGAGAATTTAATTCTGAATTCAACGATATAATCGTTTCATGCCATCACATAACAATTTTTTTGAGAAAAATCCATAATAAATTTTATATTAATTTGATTTAAATATGACTATAATAAGTGTGCCACGAATAGAAAAAATAAATACATGTTACTTTTTTTACGTAGAATTAGAATGCCATGAACGAAATTAGTGAATCTTTTGTTTTATCACTTGATCATACTTTTTATTACATGTCAACAAATATAACATACTCATTTTTTTCATTCAAGGCATTCTAATTCTACGTAAAAAAAGTAACATGTATTTATTGTTTCCATTCATGGTACCCTTATTATAGTCATATTTAAATCAAATTAATATAAAATTTATTATGGATTTTTCCCAAAAAAATCGTTATATAATGGTATGAAACGATTATATCTTTGAATTTAGAATTGAATTCTCTAGCAAATAAGCTAATAAAAAATATGTGTTCCTATTTAAAATAAAAAAGTTAGGTCCCATATTTTGAGAACCGCTGATATAACCTAATGTTTGCTGACATCATCAGATTTGTATTTCAAAATGGCAGAATTTTGGTCATTTAACCAAATTCGTATCTCTTCAAATAAAAAAGATACTAATAGTGAGCAAGCTTATTGAGACACCCTGTATATATATATATATATATATATATATATATATACAGGGTGTAAATGAAATAAGTGCATTAAATTTAACCAGTAATATAACTCGTCGAGAGCAACAATATTTCTTATTAACTTTTTCTCGAAATCGCATATTTTTTTAGCATTTTTACCACCCCGTAAATTGACAAGTCCTTCCAAATATTTTTGTGATAATTGAATGCAGTAGCAATAGCTATGAAAAATTTTGTTTTAGCAATTGACATTCCTGTCAATTGTTGCAATTAAATTTTGATATTAGTAATAAACTTGTTTATAAGGTAAAATTCTGTCAAAATGCGAGTACACAGACATTGTAATTACTTAGCTATAGTTTATTTTTTTTACTCGTATCTGTACTACATTTTACTTGACATCACGGTTGACATAAAGACAGTGTCATGGAGTTGCCAACGCATTTACACGGAGCGTTTCCAAATCATCACCAAATCATTCTGTTAATATTCGCACATTTGTTAATCTTGTACATCTTTATCACATCACAATACGGAGTGTCACATATGACAATTTAAAAAAAAGCAACAGTTATATCCATAACATGTGCAAAAAGTTCTGTTTTCAGCACATAACAGACTTCAATTATGGGAATGGCTCATAATGTTCATTAATGAAACTGAATTTAGTTGGGAAGGTGTATTTATTATGCACAATACACATCTCGACAGATGAAAATGCTGTAAAAATTTTCATTAAAAAATGTTTGGGGAACAATAAATGGACGACTAATTATTGGTACTCATGTACCTCTTTTAAATGGGCAAAAGTTTGTACTTACATTTTTTGAATAACGTATTTAAACTATTATGATTTATCACGATAAATAATCATCTCATAACCTAATAACTATGCTTTTGCTCTTCGTCTCGTTACCTTGTTTCTCCTTGTCTTCCACTATTCACAGGTTATTAAAATCCTGGTTCAATACACAACTTTATACTTTTGTTATCCAAAATTTAAATTTATTTATTTTAAAAAATATACTATTACGTATTAATTAATAATAATGTTATTTCCCTTGATTCGTTTATTAATTACTGTGACAGTAAGTGTAACCGATAACCGACAATTTTTGAGCTGTTTGTATCTCACTTGAATACGGCAGCGCAGCCATTTGTTCTCTTTGTTCTCCATAGGCGGGTAACGGAATATGCAGCAAATCTTTAAAGAATTTTAACTCAAAATCTAAAAGACTTAGAAAAAAAAAGTTATTAAGAAATATTGTTGCTCTCGTCGAGTTACATTACTGGTTAAATTTAATGCACTTATTTCATTTACACCCTGTATATATATATATATATATATATATATATATATATATATATATATATATATATATATATATATATATATATACAGGGTGTAAATGAAATAAGTGCATTAAATTTAACCAGTAATGTAACTCGATGAGAGGAACAATATTTCTTAATAACTTTTTTTCTAAGTCTTTTAGATTTTGAGTTAAAATTCTTTAAAGATTTGCTGCATATTTCGTTACCCGCTCATGGAGAACAAATGACTGTTGCCGTGTTCAAGTGGGATACAATCAGCTCAAAAATTGTCGGTTATCGGTTACACTTACAGTCACAGTAATTAATAAACGAATCAAGGGAAATAACATTATTATTAATTAATACGTAATAGTACAATTTTTAAAATAAATAAATTTAAATTTTGGATAACAAAATTATAAAGTTGTGTTTTGAACCAGGGTTTTAATAACCTTTGAATAGTGTGAATAGAGGAAGACAAGGAGAGACGAGGAGCAAAAGCATAGTTATTAGGTTATGAGATGATTATTTATCGTCGAGAAATCATAATAGTTTAAATACGTTATTCAAAAAATGTAAGTACAAACTTTTGTCCATTTAAAAGAGGTACATGAGTATCCATAATTAGTCGTCCATTTATTGTTCCCGCCCAAAACATTTTTTAATGAAAATTTTTACAGCATTTTCGTCTGTCAAGATGTGTATTGTGCATAATAAATACACCTTCCCAAGTAAATTCAGTCTCATGAATGAACATTATGAGCCATTCCCAAAATTGAAGTCTATTATGTGCTGAAAACATTGAACTTTTTGCACATGGTATGGATATAACTGTTGCTTTTTTAAAAATTGTCATACGTGACACTCCGTATTGTGATGTGATAAAGATGTACAAGATTAACAAATGTGCAAATATTAAGAACAGAATGATTTGGTGATGATTTGGAAACGCTCCATGTAAATGCGTTGGCAACTCCATGACACTGTCTTTATGAGAACCGTGATGTCAAGTAACATGTAGTACAGATACGAGTAAAAAGATAAATAAATAAACCATAGGTGAATAATTACAATGTCTGTGTACTCGCATTTTGACAGAATTTTACCTTATAAACAAGTTTATTACTAATGTCAAAATTTAATTGCAACAATTGACAGGACTGTCAATTGCTAAAACAAAATTTTTCATAGCTATTGCTGCTGCATTCAACTATTACAAAAATATTTGGAACGACTCGTCAATTTACGGGGTGGTAAAAATGCTAAAAAAATATGCGATTTCGAGAAAAAGTTATTAAGAAATATTGTTGCTTTCGATGAGTTATACTACTGGTCAAATTTAATGCACTTATTTCATTTACACGCTGTATATATATATATATATATATATATATATATATATATATATATATATATATATATATATATATATATATATATAGAGAGAGAGAGAGAGAGAGAGAGAGAGAGGCTCGTTTAAGTGTGTATAATTAAGTGCTATTGCCTGCTTTGATGTATAGAAGCGAATGTTGGACATGGACGGGAAAGCATAAAAAGAGTGACTGCCGTGGAAATGAGGTATTTACGTGGTATATGTGGATATGTAAGACGAGATCGCGTGAGGAATAATTTGGTATATGAAGAATGTATGCTTAGGAAGAATGTTGTTAAGAGAGTAGGAATGAGTCAGTTGAGATGGTTTGGTCATGTGGAGAGAATGAAGAGTGAACGGCTTGTAAAGCGTATATATTTTGGTGAAATTGAGGGTGTTCGATTGCGTGGCCATCCAGTGTGTAAGTGGATGGATGTGATTGATAAGGTGCTTAAAGAGAGAAAGTTTCCGAGTGGGAAGAGAAGAAGAACGTGTATGAACGCGATTATGAATGTGGCCGAGGCGAAAGAAGTGTGCTTAGACAGGAATGTGTGGCGAAGGATGATTGTTTCGTAACTATTATTGTGGTCCGGTTGCGGTATTTCGCTACCGAAAATCGGTCACTTAAATATGTTAAGAGTGAGGAATATTTGTTGAATGATATCATGTTAGTAAGAATGTTGTTGTGCACCAAAATTAAGTCGATAGCAAACGAATTAAATTGACTTTTACGTTTTCAGCAAGGACTAGGCGACATGTACTTAAAGCCCAAGAAAGATATAAAATCGGATGACCCGGAAGCAGATATCCAACAACCGGAAGACGACGAATCTCCCTATCCGTCCAAAACAACTATTTGCTACTTCCTGTCCAGCGCTTATGCAGTAGGCCTTGGAGGTCTCGGTTCAATTGTTGGCAGTGGTACCAACCTTACTTTCAAAGGCATATACGAAACGTGAGTAATGGTTTCATAAGAATTACAGAGTGTCTCATTTTTTTAATAATTATTATAATTGGGATTTTATCCCGTAGAGTGAACTTCACAATAAATAAATATTAACGATATAGTAAAACCGTTTGCATTCCAGGGTCATAACAGGATTTTTTGATCTTCTTTTGTTTTTGAGCTACAGGCAAAAACTCGTTTTTCGCTCATTTCGAAAATATCTCATATCTTTTTTATTATAAGTATTTAGAGAAAAATTGTTTCAACTAATTTTTAAATAGAATAAAACGGATACTTAGTGATGCACGTGAGGCGAGACTAGTGATGCACGCGAGGCGAGACGAGACGAGAAATATAAAATATTGATCTCGTCTCGTTTTCGGATCTGCAATCTCGATCTCGCTCTTGTTTTCGCACATTTTTTTGGGTCTTAACTCATTCTCGCACGAGATTCTCGCGAGAGTCTCGCTAGAAAAATAAGCGCTTGCGCACTACGTATTTACGTAACTGCTTAAGAGACATGTTGCCACCAATAGCTGCGTCTTCCATGTATTTGCAGTCGTATAACTATAATAAAGAGACGAAACACTAAATTCTGGTCACCAAATTATTTCAATACGAACATAATGTTTATTCATTTACGGTCACTAGAAAATGTGATAAGTTAGTAAATAATTTAATTTGCCTCTAAAATATCCAATTTATCATCAAATTGTGATCTCTAAACTATTTCAATACGAACATCTGTTAACACATTCTCAGTAAAACGAATTAAACATTAAAAAATTATTTTTTGTAACTAAAAGTACCTACACTTTTTCATTAAATATATGCCACTTTTTAAGTAAGATTAAGTCATAAAAAACCGGTACACTGGTAACCCGCCGGCAACCAATCACTCCATTTCTCTCCCTGT
Source organism: Harpalus rubripes (assembly GCA_963082715.1). Lineage (NCBI taxonomy): Eukaryota > Metazoa > Arthropoda > Insecta > Coleoptera > Carabidae > Harpalus > Harpalus rubripes. Next base: position 5,879,778 of record OY720463.1, read on the forward strand.
TGGCTCCTATCGACGCTTAATATAACATTCTTTACATTTCAGGGGCGACAAGAGTTATATTAACCGTGATTTTAACTGGGGTGAAGTAGGGGCTGAAATATTGGAGAAAAACTAGTTCTATTGGGTGTAATACCGATTTTGTCTTTATTTTTGCATCTCCTCGCTCTGAGACCGATACTAATCGACTCTAGATAGACTCAAAAAATATAGTGAATTCATATAATTTTCACATTTACGTGCTCTATGCATGAATTAGCGTTAACACGACTCCTTGTATGGCGCATTTTTAATTGAATTTATGAATCGAAGCTATAAAGTTACAAATACAAATTATTTCAATACGAACATCTGTTAATGCATTCTGTCATCAGTAAAACTAATTAAACATTAAAATAGCTATTTGTGTATTAAGAGCGCAAAATGGGACATTGTCGATTGAGAGGTTGTCACAATGGAGTCCTCCACCATAACAAAAATTTATTTTTTATTTATTTTTACTTATCGGTATTTGCCATTCTTCTTGAGCTATTGCTTCAATCTAATCTAAGCATTTTATACTTTCGTTTTTGTAAATGAATGCCCTATTTTATTTTCACAGCAGTGCGGCATTTTGTTTGGTTATGTAAGTGGATAATGTGTAACTACAGTGTCATTAATTCCTGACTAAACGTTTCCATTAAGAATATAGCCAAGAAACATTTCTCAACATTGTACAGTTAGAAATTTGAGGAGCGAGCGTTTTTTCTACTTTGTCGCTCTAGTCAATTCATATAATTTTTACATTCACGTGTTCTATGCATGAATTACCGTTGACCCCACTCCCTGTACGGTGCATTTTTCATCGAATTTATGAATCAAAGCTATAATGTTACAAATACTTTTTATTGCGAGAGTCTCGCGAGCATCTCGCGAGATTTCTCGCTTCTCGCAGTTGTTATATCGATCTTGCCTCGAATTTTAAACTGCAATCTCGCTCTCGTTCTCGTCTGGCATAATGCAACGAGACGAGACGAGAAGCGAGAGTACTCTCGCCTCGTCGTGCATCACTACTGTTACTTATGATGAATATCAATTTACAGACGTTTTCCATTAAGCCCTGGTATCAATTTTACCAACTGGATGTTTTTTAATGTTCCTGGGATGTTGATTTCCACAGTCCTAACTTGGGTATGGCTGCAATGGATGTTTATGGGTCTCTGGCAACCACATACCCCCGAAGCCAAACAGGTATATTTACAGTAGTTCTGTACAGAGCCTCGATTTTATAACTTTAAATTCTGTCTGATTTCAAATTGTCGGAATTGGGTTTTGCCCGCTACGAATTCTGCTGCTCCATACCAATAGAATTTAAAATCTAGCCGAAAGAAATAATTGGGGAAATCTCAATTCTGTCAGATTTCAAATTCTACTGATCTGGAGCAGTAGAATACGTAGTGGGGAAAACCTAATTCCGACAGAATTTGAAATCAGACAGAATTTAAAGTTAAAAATCGAGACCCAGGTGTCTGGATTTCCAAGGCCACCATTGGAATCTCAGAAACTATAAGAGATACGGCTTCCGTTACATGGGACATGGTACGCCTTTGGGGGACCATCTTAGATCGAATCGAAAGAGAAAATAATCTGATGTGGCCAACACATGACCTCCCGTCAATTCCATGTTTGAAATAGCAATGAGCTTTAAGTAAATATCACTTCCGGTCGATCGTTTGTAAACAAAATCTAATTTGTTGTTCCAATAAATAAAAAAGTTTGTAATACCAAATTTTGGATTATGTTTTATTATGTTTATCATCGAAAATCTGTTAAGAGCTCCAAATTAAGTACCACTTCCTGTTTATCATATAGGTATAGTCAAAATCTAATGTTGTTTCAAATTATACACGAGTTTTAAATACCAAATTTGAGAAGTTTTGAATCGTGTTTTAATATATTTTTTCAAGAAAATCTGTTTTATAGCTTCCTGTAAAGTAGTACTTCCCGTTTATCAATTTTAGAAAACATCTAGTATGTCGTTCTCATTAATATAAAAGTCTTAAATACCAAATTTGATAAGTTTTGGATTATATCAATTTATTTTTCACGAAAATCTGTTGAGAGCTTCAAGTTAAGTATCACTTCCGGTTTATCAATTTTAACCAAAACCTAATATGTGGCTTCCTTTTATATAAACGTCTTAAATACTAAATTTGACAAGTTTTAGAATATATCATAATATATTTTTCACGAAAATCTGTTCAGAGCTTCAAATAAAATATCACTTCCGGTTTATCAATTTAAGAAAAAATCTAGCATGTAGTTTTCATTAATATAAAAATCTTTAATACCAAATTTGAAAAGTTTTGGAATATATCCTATTATATTTTTCACGGAAATCTGTTGAGAGCTTCAAATAAAGTATCACTTCCGGTTTATCAATTTTAGGAAAAATCTAGCATGTAGTTCTCATTAATATAAAAATCTTAAATACCAAATTTGAAAAGTTTTAGAATATATCATAATATATTTTTCACAAAAATCTGTTCAGAGCTTGAAGAAAAGTATTACTTCCGGTTTATCAATTTTAGAAAAAATCTAACATGTCGTTCTCATTAATATAAAAATCTTAAATACCAAATTTGAAAAGTTTTGGAATATGTCATAATATATTTTTCACGAAAATCTGTTCAGAGCTTGAAGTAAAGTATTACTTCCGGTTTATCAATTGTATCCAAAATATAATATGTTGCTCCCCTTCATATAAAAGTCTTATATACTAAAATTGACAATTTTTGGAATAAATCATAACATATTTTTCACAAAAATCTATTCAGAGCTTCTAATAAAGTATCACTTCCGGTTTATCAATTTTAGTCAAAACCTAATATGTTACTTCTCTTTATATAAAAGTCTTAAATACTAAATTTGACAAGTTTTGGAATATATCATAATATATTTTTCACGAAAATCTGTTCAGAGCTTCAAGTAAAGTATCACTTCTGGTTTATTAATTTTAGCCAAAATCTAATATGTTGTTCCCCTTGATATAAAAGTCTTAAATACTAAAATTGAAAAGTTTTGGATTATATTTTAATATAGTTTTTCATTAAAAACTGTTATGAGCTTCAAGTAAAATATCACTTCCGGTTGTCCAATTTTACCCAAAATCTAATCAACTCTTTATATGAATACAGAACGCTTAAATACGGAAAATAGAAATATTTGGAAGTTTGTTATAAGAGTTATCGTGGACGAAAAAATCGTCACACACAGACATCATCGTAAAAATAGTAAAAACGTGTTGTGGGACCCTAATTCGTGCTTATTCACTGAAAACTCACCATCGAATTTTTGGACCGATAACATTACCTACGGTAACCGAAGTTGTATATCTTATAGTTTTCGAGATCCCAATGGTAGCCTTCGAAATTCGGGCACCCTGTATATTTATAAAATAAGAATATGTAGGTTCATAAAAAACCGGGAAAATTTAATTATTACAGGTACAAAAAGGAAATGAAAATGAGGCAATTGCTAGGAAAATCATTCGTAGAAAATATGAAGAAATGGGGCCGATGTCATGGCACGAGACATGTGTAGGATTGGGATTTTTACTCTCTGTAATGTTGTGGTTCTTTAGAAAACCCGAATTCATACCCGGTTGGGCTGAGAGAATTACTGACCAGTAAGTACAATAAATTCTGTTTCATATTATTTATTATTTTTTGGCTAAATTGGGTTCTACGAGTATATCAATGTTTTATTTTTAACCTTTTATTTATTTTTTTTGTTTTTAGCAAAGTGAAGGACGCTACTGCAGCTCTTATAGTAGTGATGCTGATGTTCATTATACCAGCCAACTTAGACTTTTTAAATGCATTTAGAAAAAATTGTAAGTATACTATTATTCACGAAAGATGACTATTCAAGGTCATTTGTCAGCCGTCTGATATAATATTAGCTGTATTCTTTTTGACCCAATTGAAACTCAGCTCAGTACATAACTGAGTTGAGATGAAATACGTTGTGATGTGTCCAAAAAGAACAAGTTTAATCCATTTTATCACTTCCTTTTTTACCGATAGTATTTATTGTACAGTTGTCAAAATTATTAGCTTATTTTCTGATCTACGATACTGTTTATAAATGAAAAATGGATAATGTTGAAAATATATTACTGTAAGTTTATCTATACAGGGTGATTCATCGGTCTGTCCTCTCTTTATAACTCTTTTATTTTAAGTCAGATAGAAAAACTGTTCAAATATAATTTATATGATATAGTATTAGGTATCTATCTACGTACCATATCCATTTGTATACAGGGTGCTCCATTTAAACGCAACATATGTAACTTTATATTTCTTAATGGAACACCCTATATTTATTTATTTATTTTGATAGTAAATTCGATTCCTTTTAAAAAAGTATTGAGTAATAAGGGGTCTAAAATTATAAATTAAGAAGTTATTTACCTTTATTCGTTGAATGATATGTTTCTATAATGTTATTATTAATAAAGTAAGCTATGGATAATTTGATCAATTGTTTCGAATATAAACAAACAAGTTGTCCAAATACTCTTAGTTTATCATTGTTGATGTTGATGTGAAAATGAATAATACAAATTTTAATGACATGGCTAATATAATATTTATAATAGAAAAATGAAAAATCTATTGAAGTTCAAGGACAAGATTTCGAGCATTTATTATAATTTTGCATTATTTAGTCTGTCACTAAATTTTAATAGCTTCTTTGGAATTAGTGTAATGTTTAAAATAAGTATTAACAAAAAAGGATCAAAATTTTGTGTTATATTATGGTTTTTTCCACTCTGAACTACCATTTTTTATGAACGTAAATAACTTCTTAATTTATAATTTTAGATCCTTTATTACTTAATACTTTTTTAAAGGAGATCTAATTTACTATTAAAATAAATAAATATAGGGTGTTCCATTAAGAAATACAAAGTTACATATTGTTGCACTTAAACGGAGCACCCTGTATACAAATGCATATGGTACGTAGATAGACAATAATGTATCATATAAATTATATTTGAAGAGTTTTTCTATCTGACTTAAAATAAAAGAGTTATAAAGAGAGGACAGACCGATGAATCACCCTGTATATGTATATACAGGCTGTAACAGCTAAACGAACTACCTCAAATAATTTCTGTATTATTTAAAATACAAAAAAATACTATAAGACATCTTATAAAAGACTAAGGGGGACATCCGAATACAGAATAAAATATTTTTTTAAACCAGTGGTTCTCAAGTTACAACACAAAGTTATATTTTTTTAAATGGGATGGCATATTTTTTTACGCCCATTCGATAGAGTATTTTTTTCTGAATTCAACCATGTATTCATATTATATCCAAACATAACAAAAATATTGAGAAAAATACAATTGAAATTTAAATAAATTTTATTTTATAGTTATTTTTCAGTAGGCTATGTACGAAAAACAATTGAACCTAAATTAAAATGAAACTGATATTTGTTAATAACTTTATAAATAATGTTCTATTTGTTTTCGATCGTAAATAATTTAAATTGATAAATAGCAGTTGTTGTTTTTCATACATAGCCCTCTGAAAATAGCTATAAAAATCAAATTTATTTCAATTTCAATGGACCTTTCCAATTTAAAGAGATAGAAGATATGCGCAATGGGGATCTGCGCATAGTAAGAACAACTGAGATCTATGACGTTTGATTCTAAAACATTTAGACGTAAAATGTAAGAATGTGTCGGGTAACTTTAAAAAATCTTATCGAAATAAGTTACAAAAGCTTTTATTAAAAGTAAAATGTCTAACGATGCAAAATTTTCACTGAGAATACAGGTATTTTAATGACTGCAATATTTTTGAGGTTTCGTTTGACAGCCCAACTGGCAGTTGTTCGCGCCATTTTCTTACTATTTGCAGCGATAGAAAGAGATAGTCGTTAAATTGAAAAGGTCCATTGGATTTTTCTCAACATTTATGTTATGTTAGGATATAAAATAATTACATGGTTCAATTCCGGAAAAAAAAGTCCATCAACTGGATCTAAAAAATGTATATCATCCAATTAAAAAAAATATAACTTTGTGTTGTAACTTGAGAACCACTGGTTTAAAAAATGTTTTCTTCTCTATTCGGATGTCCCCCTTGGTTTTCTGTAAGATTGTCTTATAGTATTTTATTGTATCTTTAATAATATAGAAATTATTTGAGGTAGCTCGTTTAGCTGTTACTCCCTGTATATATATGTTCATATGTTTCATAACTTGCTATGTTTAATTTTATATGAATTTTTTTAATACATATTTTGAAAATAAATAGTCGCCATTTTGAAATGGTTGAAGTAAAACTATGATATTTTGATATCATTGTGAAGCTAATTTTATGTTAATTCTGAAAAAATATATAAAAATCTGATGTGGCCAGCACATTACCTTCCGTCAGTTGTATGTATTTTGTACAAATTTCATACGGAAAGTTCCATGCTAAATTAAATATTCTATTTCTTGTACATTACCTTCCGGCAGTTGCATGTATTTTATGCAAATTTCATACAGAAAATTATTATTTTGTGACGTTTTCTATAAACTGTGTAATGTATCTGTAGAAATAAAATATTTACTATTATTATTTCTTGTACATTACCTTAAAGCAGTTGTATGTATTTTATACAAATTCCATACAGAAAGCAAAAGATCCTATATTTTTAGTAAAATTATAAAACAAACACACTATGTCAATTTCACTTGACACTGACATCTTTCAATCAGAATTTTCTTAATATAGTAGCTGTTTCCATAGCTATAGCTACTTTATGAAATTTAATTTCTTTATAATTTTTTAACTCTATATCCATTTAATATTAAGCATAAAATGCAGTCAAATCGTATAGAGAATAAAATATTCTTTAATATTTATAATAACATCAAATGTGAAAAAATTATATTTTATATAGTTTTTTCAAGAAAAACTGTTAAAATCTTCAAATGATGGTACTTCCGGTTGACCAATTGTAACCAAAATCTAATCAGCTCTTCATATGGATGTAACGAAGAAGTATACGAAAAATTATAATTTTTGTAACTGTAGTATTAGAGTTATCGCAGACGAAAATTTTGTTACACACACACACACACACACACACACACACACACACACACACACACACACACACATCCACACACACACACATACAGACATCATCGTAAAAATAGTAAATTCGTATTCTAGGGACCCTAAAACGTGCTTATTGATTAAAAACTCATCATCGAATTTTTTGACCAAAGACAATACCTTCCTTACCTAAAGGTGACGGAAGGTAAAAATACAGATTCCCTATGTTAGATTTAAAGTTGCATCCAGTTCCGCTAAAACCGGAAGTGATAAAAATGCCTGCTATGGTTATCTTTTGAGCCCCCTCTGTCTAGTTTAAGTTTGCTTATTAACATTTTCTTGTACCTCTCAGGATAAACGAAATATTCTGTATATACGATGATTTCTTGCTTTAATATATTAATGTATTCCAGACCACAATTTTCCAAAGAAATCCTCGCCATCTTTATTAACGTGGAAAGTAGTGCAACAGAAGATGCCCTGGGGTCTTTTGTTTCTTCTTGGGGGTGGTTTCGCCATAGCAGAGGGCAGTCATGAAACTGGAATGTCTGAGCATATCGCTGCTTGGCTTGCAGGATTAGAAGTTTTACCTCCATTGGCCTTAATGGCTGCGGTTTGTCTTGTTGCAAGCACATTGACAGAATTTTCGAGTAACGTGGCTATTGCCAATATCATATTGCCTGTTTTGGCAGAAATGGTAAGTGATGGACACAAATTTTAGAGTAACTTTAGAGAATTCAAGGCTGCGGGTCTGGATGGGATTACAAATGAGATGTTGAAATATGGAGGAGAGAAAGTATTTGAAACGTAGCGTGGTTCCTGATGATTGGAAAAAAAAAATGTTATTTGTCCATTATTCAAAGGCAAAGGCAGTTCGAGTGAATGTACGAATTTTCGCGCGATATGTTTGTTGAGTGTAGTCGGGAAACTTTTTGGTAAGGTTTTAATTCATAAGGTGCGAACCTTAACAATTTCAAAAATTAGTGACGTTCAGGGTGGTTTTTTGCCTGAGAGGGGATGTGTCGATCAATTGTTTGCTCTTCGTACGATTGTTGAGAAGTCACTTGACAAGAACAAGAAGGTGTTCTGTGGCTTTCTTGATCTAAAAAAGGCGTATGATAGTGTTCTTCGAAATACTTTGTGGGATGTATTCAGGGAGTGAATGGAAACTTGCTGGGAGCGATTCGTGCATTGTATGAGGGTAGTGAGGCTGCTGTAAGAATAGATGGTAGGTTGAGTGATTGGTTTCGTATAAATGTTGGTGTGAAACAGGGCTGTGGTATGTCTCCGTGGTTGTTTAACTTGCATATGGATGTGTTGTTACGGAGAGCATTGAGTGAAATAGATGGTGTACATATTGGTGAAAGTGCCTGCGTTAGCGTATGCGGATGATGTAGTTGTTTTAGGTGAAAATGAAGAGCAACTCAGAATAATGATAGAGAGAATACATGTAATTGGAGTTGAATGTAGATAAATCCAAGGTGTTAATATTTGAAAGGAGTAAATTGGTGACTGTGTGCAATGTATTGGTGGATGGAGTGAAACTGGAGCAAGTGAATGAGTTTGTATATTTGGGTAGCATGATGTCAAGGGATGGTCGAATTGATAGAGAAATTGAAAGGAGAGTGAGTGCGGGGTGTAAGGTAATGGGTGCTCTGGGTACGTTTGCTCGAAACGTAAACTATCTAGAGAAGCTCGTTTAAGTGTGTATAATGGAGTGCTAGTGCCTGCTTTGATGTATGGAAGCGAATGTTGGGCATGGACGGGAAAGCATAAAAAGAGAGTGACTGGTGTATGTGGATATGTAAGACGGATCGCGTGAGGAATAATTTGGAGTATGAAGAATGTTATTAAGAGAGTAGGAATGAGCCAGTTGAGATGGTTTGGTCATGTGGAGAGAATGAAGAGTGAACGGCTTGTAAAGCGTATATATCTTGGTGAAATTGAGGGTGTTCGATTGTGTGACCGTCCAGTGTGTAAAGTGGATGGATGTGATTGATAAGGTACTAAAAGAGAGAAAGTTTCCGAGTGAGAAGAGAAGAAGAGCGTGTATGAATGCGATTATGAATGTGGCCGAGGCGAAAGAAGTGTGCTTAGACAAGAATGTGTGGCGAAGGATGATTGTTTCGTAACTATTATTGTGGTCCGGTTGCGGTATTTCGCTACCGTAATTCGGTCACTTTAATATGTTAAGAGTGAGGAATATATGTTGTACCTATGATGTCAGATTAGTAAGAATGTTGTTGAAAGAGAGACTGATTTCTTTTTGGATGATGTTATTTTTATTCTGTCGGGTTTGTGCTAACCCACTAAGTGGGAAATGCGTGATTTTATGTATGTATATTTCAGAGTGTCGGCTTAAAGCTACACCCGCTGTATCTGATGATGCCTGCTGCCCTCTGTTGTTCTTTCGCGTTTTCACTGCCAGTTGGTACACCACCAAATGCCATGGTAGCAGCAGCAGCACATATCAGAACGCCAGACATGGTAAATATATAAATTAAAGTTCTTTTGCTTTTTACTACAACAAATGTTGCTTGTTACAATACAGGATGAGTCTAGGAAGACGCCCCCCCCCCTTTAACTTTTTTATTATAAGTAATAGAAAAAAATGGCTCATATAAAAGTTTTATTATTTTACATATACTATTTCATGGCAAATGTAGATATTTTTTATAAAGTCAGGTTTACAAGATACGACTACCAACTTTTATTTTTCAAATGGCAATAAAACTTTTATATGAGCCATTTTTTTCTATTACTTATAATAAAAAAGTTAAAGGGGGGGGGGGACGTCTTCCCAGACTCACCCTGTATACACGACGTTTCGTATAAAAATGTAAGGGACTTTAAGGCCCCCAATTCTTATCCTAAATTAAAAATGGAAGTTCCCAAATAATTTCAATAGGGTAGTTCAGTAATTACGTCATATGTAGCACGCTTTATTTAAACTACTGTACTACCGGTAAACACATCTTTCAAAGTGAACCTTATTGCCACTGCAAATAAGAACAATAATTTTAAGCAGTTCATTTCGTCGCCAATATCTTACTTAATTAAGAAAAGTTAGCTATTTAAGCTATCATATAGTTAAGTATAAATATTACCCTTTCAATTAAACAAAACATATTACCCAACTTTATAATAACAATTATTCTATTGAAGTTTTAAAAAACTTTGCATGGAATTACATGTTCGTTCAATCTCGAAGATGTTCGTGAAACATCGCGTAAAGCGGCCGGAAGAGCCCGTTTGAAAGACAGCGAACCATTTTTAGGTTACAGAACCCCAAGAATACGACATATTATTAATATTAATTAATGTGGATAGACAGAGTTATTTACGTACCTTACACTTAAAAAGAAGAAATCTAAAGTTCTGAAAAGAACTGATTCGAAAATCCCCAAAAACGCTAACAAACAAAATCTCAGTCGGTATATCGGTAAACTCTCGGATATGTTTGAAGCTGCGCAAACTTGATACTCTGTAGATCAGAATGTGCAGAGTTGATTTCAATTTGAAATAAAACCTTTGTTATTTATTAATGTGTATATATTGTATTACGAAGTAATAGAATAATGTTTCAAAGTTAACTTCTTCATAATAACAATAATATGAGCATCAAATTACAAGCCTTTAAATTCTGACCCTTATGTATTCTGTCAATTTTCATTTGACCTGAAGATATCCAAGTATCATTCAGCTGCTGGTCATTAGTCATTCGTTTTTACTTTTTCGTCTGATTAACATTTGTCTACGTTGTTCGTTGTGCATTCTTAGAATACTGTTGCTTTGTTGCGTGTCAAATCTGTATTTTTCAATACAAACAGTAACTGTTTTTCGAGTTGTATTTTTTTTTTGTATCACGCGGTACTATTAAAAATATTTTCTCACTATTTTCGCTAGTATTTTGGCACGATGGCACAAAACAGCGTTTCACCGACATGTTTACTTTCTTACAGGTCTTTAAATGTCACTTTGATGTTTAACCGAATGTGACAATCAAAATGGCCGCGTTGATGAAACGCTGACGTCACTGGGCAAGGGACGAGGCGGAGAAAATCAGCCGCGTTTTGAACAATGTAATTTTTAATTAAAATAAATAAAAAATACGGGTCTATTATTTTTCATTACTCTATCGATTAAAGTTAAAAATGAAATGAAAAATCGTAAGTAAACTAATCTCATTTTCTCTTTTTAGGTTAAGGCAGGACTCGGAGTGTCCGTCATAACGTTGGTGCTCATGATCCTTCTATACCCAACATGGGGTTATTATATATACGCTTTGGACACCTTCCCGGATTGGGCCACACCCATTAATAGGACATTAGGCCATTAATTTCAATTTATTCATGAGAAGACGTCACTGAACTTAATGCATAAACTAGAACGCGCTATGACGTCCTTATTGCGAGATACCCGGTTAATTGCGGTTACGTCAAATAACTGCAGTATGAACGGTTATTTGCAGGGTTCGAAATGATCATATTTAAGCTTAATAGTATAGGCAAGTTTTATTATTCATCAAAAAATAAAGCGCTGAATTTCTACGCGTTTAAAGGGTTTTTCAAGCCCATAGTTTTTTAAGACATAAGTATTACATGTAAATAATATAAATTATATAGTATTTATAAATGAATTTTTAAAGTGAAAAATACATATGTTCAAAATGGTCGCCAAATGACGTCACAACCCTAACGAGGTCATACAACGAAAGTTATTTCATTTAATGGTGTTTGTGCGCATGTCTGGCCTTTACCGCGAATTATTTTTGTTGACGTGTCTAACAAGAAACTGTGATTAAACTTACTCGTTTAATTTACACGTCAATGCAGGTTATGTGTGGGTTACGTTTAATTTTCCCGCGCGACATTTTGGTCTTGCTGGGGATGTGACCAACTAGACAAAACGTGTCCTATACGTCACTATTGTTTGTTATGTTTTCGGCTGGACGGAAAGTGACAACTAGAGATAGAGATATACAGGGTGACCCCCCCTTTAACTTTTTTATTATAAGTAATAGAAAAAAATGGTTCATATAAAAGTTTTATTATTTTACATATACTATTTGATGGCAGATGTAGATATTTTTTATAAAGTCAGGTTTACAAGATACGACTATCAAATTTTATTTTTCAAATGACAACCTATAATTATTTTAATAAATAGAAACCGCCATTTTTTTCTCTTTTCAACGATGTATTATTTTTTATTAATGTATTTGAAATTTCGAGAAAAATGAGATAATTTAGAAATATTAGAAATAATTTTTAAACAAATATTATAGGTGGCTATGTGAAAATAAACAAAACGTTACAATGTAAAACAATTAAATTAATGTCAAAAAAGTATACATTTGTTTTTTACTTAATTGAACTTATTTTGTAAACAAAAAAAAAAGCATTTTGAAATGTTTACGAAGAACAAATTAATTGATATGATTTTAATAATTGGTGAATCGACTGGAATCATAAGACGAGCAAAAAGAATTTACCAGGAGCGGTTTCCTAGACGTCGGCAACCGAGTTTAAGAACACGTTTTGTTTATTTTCACATAGCCACCTATAATATTTGTTTAAAAATTATTTCTAATATTTCTAAATTATTTCATATTTCTCGAAATTTTTGAAATACATTAATTAAAAATAATACATGGTTGAAAAGAGAAAAAAATGGCGGTTTCTATTTTATTAAAATAATTATAGGTTGCCATTTGAAAAATAAAAGTTGATAGTCGTATCTTGTAAACCTGACTTTATAAAAAATATCTACACCTGCCATCAAATAGTATATGTAAAATAATAAAACTTTTATATGAACCATTTTTTTCTATTACTTATAATAAAAAAGTTAAAGGGGGAGGGTCGTCTTCCCAGACTCACCCTGTATAAAAACAACATTGTTTAAAAATAGAATAAAATAAATAATTACATACAATTATTTTTACCTTTTCTTAATACAAATAACAATTTGTTTCATGCATTTTATAATTGGTTTTCGTTAATAATAATTCAAATGTTTCAAATATAGTACAGTTAATTTTAATAAAACAAGCAGTGACATCTAGCGAATACTCCGTGAGGGAACTTTGCATATCTCTATCCTTAGTTGTCTCTTTCTGTCCAACCGAAAACAAAACAAATGAGAAATATTCGTTTTCCGGGAATGGACTGTGTCATATTTTGAGTCAGAGCTCAACGTTTCGCCCGCAGTCATATGGGGCATCTTCAGGAGCAAGGGGGATAGTACTGTCTTAAACACGGTTACCCGACGTGTCAACCACGCTAGAGGCCGAGTTTAAGCAACAAGGAGGGAGACTCAGTTTACTAGGTTACCCGACGTGTAAACCACGCTAGAGGCCAAATAAACCAAGTGACGAAAGAAGGCCGAGAAGACAGTTATATACTAATCTAAAGATACGGCAGATGAGCAGAGCTAATGAGGACCAATGGGAATCGAGTTCGTAATGGTAGATTGGGCGTGTCGTGTTCCGAGAATCACCGGCTTCCACATATGGCTCAAGAAATAGCCATCATCCCGATTGATGTTATTAGAATGTTTCCATATTTCTAAAGTTTCCCTGTATTTACGTCTGTAAAACTCAGGGACAGGAGCTAAAATGCGGGAATTTTCAGATAAGATGTTATGTCCTGTGTTGTGTTGGTGTTCTGCGACCGCAGATGTTAATACCATACCATTACGCAGACAGCGTTTGTGTTCTGACAGACGTAAATATAGGGAAACTTTAGAAATATGGAAACATCCTAATAACATCAATCGGGTTGATTGCTATTTCTTGAGCCACATGTGGAAACCGGTGATTCTCGGAACACGACACGCCCAATCTACCATTACGAACTCGATTCCCATTGATCCTCATTAGCACTGCTCATCTACCATATCTTTAGATTAGTATATAACTGTCTTCTCGGCCTTCTTTCGTCACTTGGTTTATTTGGCCTCTAGCGTGGTTTACACGTCGGGTAACCTTGTAAACTGAGTCTCCCTCCTTGTTGCTTAAACTCGGCCTCTAGCGTGGTTGACACGTCGGGTAACCGTGTTTAAGACAGTACTATCCGCCTTGCTCCTGAAGATGCCCCATATGACTGCGGGCGAAACGTTGAGCTCTGACTCAAAATATGACACAGTCCATTCCCGGAAAACGAATATTTCTCATGACTGTGGAAGCCTACGCAATTTAACAAAACAAATGCTATGAAGTTATATCTAGTGTATTTGTGATGGTTGGTTGTGACGTCACGGGATCAATAAAAAAATCGTGGGAAACCCTATTATTATTAAGCATAAATAACACTAATAATAAAGAGTAAAGCGCTGAAATTATAAACGGTGCAATAGATTTTTTTTCATCTACATTTAAGCGTTGAATAAAAAACGAATTGATAAAATTAGTATTAATGATGAATAAAAAAACTTGCCTTATATTACAGATCGAGTTTTATAAGATATGTCCAGTATAAGTATTGAGTTCAGTGGGAAACGTACATTAAATAATTTATTTAATTTAATTAAATCAATTTTTACATTTTTTCCTAATGACAATAATTTCCTTAAAACTGGAAAAAATGTGATACCTAAATAAAAATAGATAAAATCTATTTTAAGACAGCATTTATATTCATATATGAATAATTATTTTGTATAGTAACTTTAAGAAATAAAATATTTCTCCTATTTGTCTTTTATTTTAACCTTTAAATATCAAGTTTTGATTGCCACTGGCATCTTTTACTTATAAACAAGTGTTATTTGATTTACTTCCGTTATTTTTTGTTGTTTTCTGCATTCCATATTTTAAAACTTGACGAGTATTAAATACGTAATATTATTTATTTTTTGAATTTTACAAGTTGGTGGTGGTTTCCGAAGGGAAACTTGTATTTTTATTAGAGCCCCTAAATGTATAATATATCCAAAAATATCCGACGTTTTGCAAATCTATCGATTTGACTATAAATTCTACCCTATTAATTTTAGAACAAAAGTGTGAAGTTCAGAATTAAACACTGCACGTAACAAGTCAAAAATTATTGTGTAAACTATTATTCACGAAAGACGAGTATTCAAGGTCATTTGTGAGCCATCTGATATATTACTTGCAGATAACTTCATTGCATTTCGTGTGCATAGGCGTGCAACATGAAATTTTTATGGACACATTTTAACTGAAAAAATAAGAGTAATTTATTTCAAAATTATATTTCTTTCTAAATAATGCATTTCTGAAAGATTTATGTTCTTCACTTATGTTTTTGCAAAATACAAAAACATAGACTTAACTTATAAACCAAGGAATAATAATTTGATTTAAACGTCAACGTTACTGGGTAAATATTAGCACAGAGGGCAGTGCAGTAGATAATTAGGTATCTGTAATTCTACGACATACGTCATTATTATTTATAGTGTGTTAGAAAGTAATGCCACTATTTACGTATATCTGTCACACCACATAAATTAAATAGACATAGATCAAATAATCTTTCTCTTTGTAATACAAAATGTTGCTAAGCTACTGCTATAAAGTGATGTGTATTCTTTCTTCGAACAAATGACCTTGAATAGCCATCTTTCGTAAATAATAGTTTAAACTATTATTCACGAAAGATGAGTATTCAAGGTCATTTGTGAGCCATCTGATATAATATTACTTGCACATAACTTCATTACATTTCGTATACATAGGCGTGCACCATGAAATATTTATGAAAACATTTTAACTGAAAAAATAAGAGTAATTCATTTGAAAATTATTTTTCTTTCTAAATAATGCCTTTCTGAAAGATTTATGTCCTTTACTTATGTTTTTGCAACATACAAAACCATAGACTTAACTTATAAACCAAGGAATAATAATTTGATTTAAACGTCAACGCCACTGGGTAAATATTAGCGCAGAGGGCAGTGCAGTAGATAATTAGGTATCTGTAATTCTACGACATACGTCATTATTATTTATAGTGTGTTAGAAAGTAATGCCACTATTTACGTATATCTGTCACACCACATAAATTAAATAGACATAGATCAAATAATCTTTTTCTTTCTAATACAAAATGTTGCTAAGCTACTGCTATAAAGTGATGTGTATTCTTTCTTCGAACAAATGACCTTGAATAGTTATCTTTCGTGAATAATAGTTTAAACTATTATTCACGAAAGTATTCAAGGTTATTTGTGAGCCATCTGATATAATATTACTTGCACATAACTTCATTGCATTTCGTATACATAGGCGCGCAACATGAAATATTTATGAAAACATTTTAACTGAAAAAATAAAAGTAATTCATTTGAAAATTATTTTTCTTTCTAATTAATGCCTTTCTGAAAGATTTATGTCCTTTACTTATGTTTTTGCAAAATACAAAAACATAGACTTAACTTATAAACCAAGGAATAATAATTTGATTTAAACGTCAACGCCACTGGGTAAATATTAGCATAGAGGGCAATAAAAGTAATAATTTTTAGCTATTTACAGAGTGCCATGAACAACAGCAAAAAATGACATCTGTCATAAAGTTTTAATAATTATTGAATTCATTAATTTATTTATCAGTAATCATGGATACATTTACCATCGTAGAAAAAACTCAAAAACAATTATCAATGGATCTTTTCAATTTAAAGAGATAGAAGATATGCGCAGTGGGGATCTGCGCATAGTAAGAACAGATCTATGGCGTTTGTTTCTAAAAAAATTCAGACGTAAAATGTGAGAATATCTCAGATAACTTTAAAAAATCTTATCGAAATAAGTTACAAAAGCTTTTATTGAAGTTATAATGTCTAACGATACAAATTTTCACTGAGAATACAGATATTTTAATGACCAATATTTTTGACGTTTCGTTTGACAGCCCAACTGGCAGTTGTTCGCGCCATTTTCTTACTATTTGCAGCGATAGAAAGAGATAGCCGCTAAATTGAAAGGTCCATTATTGAATTAATTTATTTATCAGTAATCATGGATACATTTACCATCGCAGAAAAAACTCAATAGCAATTATCAATGGACCTTTCCAATTTAAAGAGATAGAAGATATGCGCAATGGGGATCTGCGCATAGTAAGAACAACTGACATCTATGACGTTTGATTCTAAAACATTTACACGTAAAATGTGAGAATATCTCGGATAACTTTAAAAAATCTTATCGAAATAAGTTACAAAAGCTTTTATTGAAAGTAAAATGTCTAACGATGCAAATTTTCACTGAGAATACAGGTATTTTAATGAATGCAATATTTTTGAGGTTTCGTTTGACAGCCCAACTGGCAGTTGTTCGCGCCATTTTCTTACTATTTGCAGCGATAGAAAGAGATAGCCGTTAAATTGGAAAGGTCCATTAATAAACTTTTATCCCTACTTGCTTTTATCTGTCAAAGTCAACAATACGATTCGAGTATTTGAATTGTAATTTCCTATGGTCCACAAAAAAGTAAGACAATACCCGGTATATCTGGAGAACTACGTCAATATTATTGATTTTTAATAACGGTACAAAGCAAATAAATAAATAAATATATCATCATGGCATATTACCCATTGCTGGGTGTGCCAATCTGATTTGTACGCAGATATACAAAGCAAATAAAACTATCAAAATAAATATTATAATATCACTTACTTTCACTCGAAGTCTCTGGAATGCTTTTTATTTCGTCGCTGGTCATATTGTCTGGAAATAATAAATATAATTACAATCAACTTAATTTTTAGGTTATCTTATTGTAAAATTATGAATAATGTACATACCTTCTAGAACTATGCACGGAAACAGTTTTAAACTAATACAATAACAGTTATTACAGTAAATAATCACTTAAAACACTAAACAACACTTTAGTTAACGCGTATTTAAATATTTTTCACCTCCAAAGATATTTAAAGACATGTAAATACAAACACATCACCGGCTAAACATTCAGTATTCAGTGTTGCCAACTACCAGAACCAAAATTTTCAATTTAACTTACACGCAGGTAAACAGTTTTTAACTAATCTTTAATCCTGTGATTATTTAAACATCATAATAGTATTGTACGGAAAATTCTGCATAGAAAACATCTCACAATTAATATATGTATATAATTATAACCCTATATATTGTTAAACACAGAAAAATTTATGCTTAAATTCCTATAAAGGGGTAGAATATAAGCGCGCGAAAAGGCCAAGATGGCTGACGTTGAGCAGCTGTCAAACGCCGTAAAACAGTACGATTTGACAGATAAAATGAAAAATTTAAACGTTAAATACTCGTTAATTCGTTACAACATTTTTGAAAACTATATGAAACCTTAAAATATATGTTTAAACTTAGATTTCCATATCAAGTAAGTGAGATGACATGTTTTATTTAATATAGTTAATGTATTTTGAAAAAAAAGTTTGGTTGGAAACCAAAAATTTTGTGAAAAAGTTATATAATAATTTGAATTTTGTAAATAGGGGTAAGTTAACCTATTTTTAAATAACTCCTGAATTAGTGGGCTGATTTTGATGAGATTTGGTATACATATCGAAAAAACATCGCAGAATTCAAATCTGCATGAATTAGTGAGATATATTTAACAGTAGAGTGGTTGCAGTGCGGTTTTTGAGGCTGTTACTATTATTTTACCTATTTGTTAAATAACTCCTGAACTAGTGGTCGGATTTTGATGAAATTTGGTATAAATATGAAAAAAGCTATGCAGAATTCAAATCTGCATGAATTAGTGCGATATATTTAACAGTAGAGTGGTCACAGTGCGGTTTTTGAGGCTATGTTACTATTATTTTACCAATTTGTTAAATAACTCCTGAACTAGTGGTCGGATTTTGATGAAATTTGGTATACACATGGAAAAAACTTAGCAGAATTCAAATCTGCATGAATTAGTGCGATATATTTAACAGTAGAGTGGTTGCAGTGCGGTTTTTGAGGCTATGTTACTATTATTTTACCTATTATTTAAATAACTCTTGAACTAGTGGTCGGATTTTGATGAAATTTTGTATACATATGAAAAAAACTTTGCAGAATTCAAATCTGTATGAATTAGTGCTATACAGAGTGTCCCATTTAAGGTACGAATGCATTGAGATCTCGAGAACCGTAAGAGCTACGAGGTTGGTTAAATTAGACAAAAGTTGCCCCATTAGGAGACCATTTTAATGGTATTTTGTTATTTACGAAAAAATGCATAGGTCACTAGATATAGGCGAAAATTTTGCAGTTTTTTATTTTTGCAAATAACTTCGAAGTGTGAAATTATACTGGATTTTGGTTTGCACATCTTTAGGGCACCTTTTTATGTTCTTTCGACTGGCGATGCTCAATTTTTTTTATCAATGTTGGTTTTCGAGGATTGTTGTCAAAGTTTTAATTTTTATATGGACGCCATATTGGAAAATTACGCCATTGAAAAGAGAATTTTTTTAGCTTTACAATGATATAAAATAGTAATAATTTATTTTTATAATTAACAGAGAAATTAACAAAAAATGTTATTAATACTAAAATTTAATTGAAAAAAGTAAATCGAAGGCTGCTGTTTAAGAAAATAACTATTTAATAAACAAATAATGTTAAAAATACAAAAATAATTTACAAAAACTTTTACAATAAATTTTCTATTAACCCACCATTTTGTTCTACGCACTTCTGCGCCTTTCGTTCTGTTCCTTCTATAACTTTTCTCAGCATTCTTGGCCTAATTTGATTTAGAATTCTTACTGTGGCATTTCTTAATTCATTTTCATTCTGATATTCCCGAATAAAAAGCTTATTTTTTAAGTATCCCCATAAAAAATCTAAAGGTGTTAAATCTGGAGATCTAGCAGGCCACTTGATTTCGCTGTTGGTCCCTATCCATTGTCCTCCAAATCTAATATTTATATATTGTACTGTAAATTTTAGTATTAATAACATTTTTTGTTAATTTCTCTGTTAATTATAAAAATAAATTATTACTATTTTATATCATTGTAAAGCTAAAAAAATTCTCTTTTCAATGGCGTAACTTTCCAATATGGCGTCCATATAAAAATTAAAACTTTGACAGCAATCCTCGAAAACCAACATTGATAAAAAAAATTGAGCATCGCCAGTCGAAAGAACATAAAAAAGTGCCCTAAAGATGTGCAAACCAAAATCCAGTATGATTTCACACTTCGGAGTTATTTGCAAAAATAAAAAACTGCAAAATTTTCGCCTATATCTAGTGACCTATGAATTTTTTCGTAAATAACAAAATACCATTAAAATGGTCTCCTAATGGGGCAACTTTTGTCTAATTTAACCAACCTCGTAGCTCTTACGGTTCTCGAGATCCCAATGCATTCGTACCTTAAATGGGACACTGTATAATTAACTGTCGAGTGATTACAGTTTGAGGCTATGTTATTAGTATTTTATCTAAAAACTTACTGTAGTGTTCTGCGCTTGGGTAATACGTTTTAACCTCAACTTTAGCTGTAAAAAAAAAAGGAAAAACGATTTTTGGGATTGAAAAGTATGAAATAAATTTAAGAAATAATTATTATTGTGCATTAATACTTCCCTTTTTAGGAAGCGAACAGTTGAAATTCAGTCTTAAAGGAACAAAAATATATAAGTACATAAACAAACATTACTTAAATAACTTGTAGTCTGTAAATATGTACAGAATTATGAGTCTTTGTTAAAACTTAAAACACACTGCATATAATGTATGTTTTTCAAAAACTTTCATCCCAAACATTTTTTTTTTTTAATTTGAAAGTTCAGAGGCCCAGTCTAATTCACTTTCGAGACTTTTAAGTCTAATTTAAAGTAGCCGAAATAATTTTGTAGAAATTTCTAACCATTCATGTCGATTTTATAATTTGTTGAAAATATATCTCCAAGTGAATTAGAGTCGGATTCCAGGTGAAAATTTTTGAAAGACAAATAGTTTCTTATCAGTGTGTATCGCCATATCACGATAGTAGATCGTCCAACTCTGGTTTTCGCTGTTGGAGATTTAAAATAGAGTCTATAGCGCTCTGGACTTGTTCATCAATACTTCTATCGGCGTCGCCATCGGCGGGAGGTACTTCCGGCTCCGTTTTGGCAGGAAGGGACTCGCTACGCGCCCTTTTGACTTCGTGGGACGCCTCACAACACGCCGCACGTTTTTTGTGTTCGATGCGCACTTCGAACTTCACCTAACACAATTTAAATGTCGGTAAGTCGGAAATTTCTTATTGGAAATATTTGTTTGATACATCAAATTAAAGAGAATTTCATGCTAAATTAATATTTTCATCGCCCGATATCGTATCTTTAACCTTGTTGAAGTGGCACTTGAAAATATAAGAAATGAACCGATTTGAAAATTAACCAATTTTAGAAAAATTTCATCTAATTTTAAACCTTTGTAACTCGGGAACCGTTCATTGTAAAAATTCGTGCGACACATCAAATTAAAGAGAATTTCATGCTGAATTAATATTTTCATCGCCCGATATCGTATCTTTAACCATGTTGAAGTAGCACTTGAAAATATGTGAAATGAACCGAATTAAAAATTAACAAATTTTAGAAAAATTTCATCTAATTTCAAACATCTGTAACTCGGGAACCGTTCATTGTAAAAAATCGTGCGACACATCAAATTAAAGCGAATTTCATGCTGACTTAATATTTTCATCGCCCGATATCGTATCTTTAACCGTGTTGAAATGGCAGATAAAAATATGAGAAATGAACCGATTTGAAAATTAACAAATATTAGAAAAATTTCATGCGATTTTAAACATCTGTAACTCGGGAACCGTTCATTATAAAAAAATCGTGCGACACATCAAATTAAAGAGAATTTCATGCTGAATTAATATTTTCATCGCCCGATATCGTATCTTTAACTGTGTTGAAGTGGCACATGAAAATATGTGAAATGAATCGATTTGAAAATTAACAAATTTTAGAAAAATTTTATGTGATTTTAAACATCTGTAACTCGGAAACAGTTCATTGTAAAAAATCGTGCGTCACATCAAATTAAAGAGAATTTCATGCTTAATTAATATTTTCATCACCCGATATCGTATCTTTAACCGTGTTGAAGTGGCACATGAAAATATGTGAAATGAATCGATTTGAAAATTAACTAATTTTAGAAAAATTTCATGCGATTTTAAACATCTGTAACTCGGGAACAGTTCATTGTAAAAATTCGTGCGACACATCAAATTAAAGAGAATTTCATGCTGAATTAATATTTTCAACACCCGATATCGCATCTTTAACCGTGTTGAAGTGGTACATGAAAATATGTGAAATGAATCGATTTGAAAATTAACTAATTTTAGAAAAATTTCATGCGATTTTAAACATCTGTAACTCGGAAACAGTTCATTGTAAAAAATCGTGCGACACATCAAATTAAAGAGAATTTCATGCTGAATTAATATTTTCATCGCCCGATATCGTATCTTTAACTGTGTTGAAGTGGCACATGAAAATATCAGAAATTAAGCGATTTGAAAATTAACCAATTTTAGAAAAATATCATCTAATTATAAACCTCTGGAACTTGGGAACCGTTTATTGTAAAAAATCGTGCGACACATCAAATTAAGGAGAATTTCATGCTGAATTTATATTTTCATTGCCCGATATCGTATCTTTAACCGTGTTGAAGTGGCACATGAAAATATGTGAAATGAATCGATTTGAAAATTAACTAATTTTAGAAAAATTTTATGTGATTTTAAACATCTGTAACTCGGAAACAGTTCATTGTAAAAAATCGTGCGACACATCAAATTAAAGAGAATTTCATGCTGAATTAATATTTTCATCGCCCGATATCGTATCTTTAACCGTGTTGAAGTGGCATATGAAAATATAAGAAATGAACCGAATTGAAAATTAACAAATTTTAGAAAAATTTCATGTGATTTTAAACATCTGTAACTCGGGAACCCTTCATTGTAAAAAATCGTGCGACACATCAAATTAAAGAGAATTTCATGCTGAACAAATATTTTCATCGCCTGATATCGTATCTTTAACCGTGTTGAAGTGGCACATGAAAATATGAGAAATGAACCGATTTGAAAATTAACTAATTTTAGAAAAAATTCATGTGATTTTAAACATCTGTAACTCGGGAACAATTCATTGTAAAAAATCGTGTGACACATCAAATTAAAGCGAATTTCATGCTGAATTAATATTTTCATCACCCGATATCGTATCTTTAACCGTGTTGAAGTGGCACATGAAAATATGAGAAATGAACCGATTTGAAAATTAACAAATTTTAGAAAAATTTCATGTGATTTTAAACATCTGTAACTCGGAAACAGTTCATTGTAAAAAATCGTGCGACAAATCAAATTAAAGAGAATTTCATGCTGAATTAATATTTTCATCACCCGATATCGTATCTTTAACCGTGTTGAAGTGGCACATGAAAATATGAGAAATGAACCGATATGAAAATTAACAAATTTTAGAAAAATTTTATGTGATTTTAAACCTCTGTAACTCGGAAACAGTTCATTGTAAAAAATCGTGCGACACATCAAATTAAAGAGAATTTCATGCTGAATTCATATTTTCATCGCCCGATATAGTATCATTAACCGTGTTGAAGTGGCACATAAAAATATGAGAAATGAACCGAATTGAAAATTAACAAATTTTAGAAAAATTTCATGCGATTTTAAACATCTGTAACTCGGGAACCTGCGACACATCAAATTAAAGAGAATTTCATGCTAAATTAATATTTTCGTCGCCCGATATCGTATCTTTAACCGTGTTGAAGTGGCACATGAAAATATGAGAAATGAACCGATTTGAAAATTAACAAATTTTAGAAATATTTCATGTGATTTTAAACATCTGTAACTCGGGAACCATTCATTGTAAAAAGTCGTGCGACACATCAAATTAAAGAGAATTTCATGCTGAATTCAAATTTATATCCTATCTTTAACCGTGTAGGAGTGGCAGACGAAAATATAAAAATCCCTGAAAAAAAGTTTTATGTTTTGAAGTTTACCTCTCCTATTATACTGCCCGATCCGGCTTTTTTGACTTTATCCTCTTCTTCTAGAACGCCTAACTCTCTTTGGATACAGAGCCATTCATCGTATTCTTCGTCTTTAGCTTGGCCTTTATTGTTGATTTCAATTTCAAAATTCCCGATGATTTTTGTCGTGTCCATCAGATTTAAATCTAATTCTGGCTCTGCGCCTTTTTACAGCAAAAAAGGACAAATAAAGATTATAGTCTAGGGGCCCATGGGATATGCGCGCATACCCCATATGCCCCACAATTTTCATTATTAGTTGACTTACCATAACTATTTGTACTTTGCCCGTCTGTAAAATAATTTAGTCCGCATTTAATATTAACATCTCTCTCCGAATCATGTTGAGGTTCTGTTTTGACTGTAGCCGCTTCTGACTGCATCCTCAACAATTCTTGTTGTTCTTCCGCCAAAAATAACCGATCCAACATCATTAATTCCGATGTTTGCACATGTCTCATCGATTCTTGAAGCAACAGCGATTGATATTTGCTCACCATTGCTCGGAATTTATCGACTAGATGTCGCGCAGTCAGTTCGAAGATTTCGTCGGCTTTCGCCAAATCGCGAGAGGATAGAACTGGCTGTTTGAAACAATGATAGCGGACTAAGCGCTTAACGGCATCTGCTTTTGAACTGAACGGAGTTGTTGTGTCGGGGTTGATAGCGCCATGTTGGTCTGTTTGGAGTTGTTGCTCGATTCTGTGAATAAACAAATATTGAAAAAATTTCATGCTGTATTCAGATTTTCTTCGCCCGTTATTGTATCTTTAACCGTGTCAGACGGGCACATGAAAATATGAAAAATGAGCCGATTTGAAAATTGACAAATTTTATTTAAATATCTGTAAATCGGAAACCGCTTGTACAAAAAAATCGTGCGACACATCAAATTAAAGCGAATTTCATGCTGAATTAATATTTCATCGCCCGATATCGTATCTTTAACCGTGTTGAAGTGGCACATGAAAATATGAGAAATGAGCCGATTTGAAAATTGATAAATTTTATTTAAATATCTGTAACTCGGGAACCGGTTTTAGGGTCCCTAGAATACGATTTTACTATTTTTACAATCATGTCTGTCTGCCTGTTTGTATTTGTGTGACGGTTTTATCTTTTTCTTCCAAATTATCAAGATGTATTTGCCGTAAATTTATGAATTTTTGTTGGCAACTGACGCATCGCTTGCCGGCATTTTACAAAGTAAATTTGCGGGGTATTTTTTATAACCTCCCGTCACGCCATTGGTAATGTTTTCGGTCCGAAAATGGTTTTAGGGTCCCTAGAATACAATTTTACTATTTTTACAATCATGTCTGTTTGCCTGTTTGTATTTGTGTGACGATTTTATCTTTTTCTTCCAAATTATTACAAGATGTATTTACCGTAAATTTATGAATTTTTTGTCGGCAACTGACGCATAGCTTGCCGGCATTTTACAAAGTAAATTTGCGGGGTATTTTTTATTACTTTAGAAAAATTTCATGTGATTTTAAACATCTGTAACTCGGGAACCGTTCATTGTAAAAATTCATGCGACACTTCAAATTAAAGAAAATTTCATGCTGAATTAATATTTTCATCGCCCGATATCGTATCTTTAACCGCGTTGAAGTGGCACATGAAAATATAAGAAATGAACCGATTTGAAAATTAACAAATTTTAGAAAAATTTCATGTGATTTTAAACATCTGTAACTCAGGATCCGTTCATTATAAAAAATCGCGCGACACATCAAATTAAAGAGAATTTCATGCTGAATTAATATTTTCATCGCCCGATATCGTATTTTTAACCGTGTTGAAGTAGCACATGAAAATATGTGAAATGAAACGATTTGAAAATTAACAAATTTTAGAAAAATTTCATGCGATTTCAAACATATGTAATTCGGGAACCGTTCATTGTAAAAAATCGTGCGACACATCAAATTAAAAAGAATTTTATGCTGAATTAATATTTTCATCGCCCGATATCGTATCTTTAACCGTGTTGAAGTGACACATGAAAATATGAGAAATGAACCGATTTGAAAATTAACAAATTTTTGAAAAATTTCATGTGATTTTAAACATTTGTAACTCGGGAACCGTTCATTATAAAAAGTCGTGCGACACATCAAATTAAAGATAATTTCATGCTGAATTAATATTTTCATCGCCCGATATAGTATCTTTAACCGTGTTGAAGTGGCACATGAAAATATAAGAAATGAACCGATTTGAAAATTAACAAGTTTTTAAAAAATTTCATGTGATTTTAAACATCTGTAACTCGAGAATCGTTCATTGTAAAAAATCGCGCGACACATCAAATTAAAGCGAATTTCATGCTGAATTAATATTTTCATAGCCCGATATCGTATCTTTAACCGTGTTGAAGTAGCACATGAAAATATAAGAAATGTACCGATTTGAAAATTAAATTTTAGAAAAATTTCATGTCATTTTAAACATCTGTAATTCGAGAATCGTTCATTGTAAAAAATCGCGCGACACATCAAATTAAAGCGAATTTCATGCGGAATTAATATATTCATCGCCCGATATTGTATCTTTAACCGTGTTGAAGTGGCGCATGAAAATATAAAAAATGAATCGATTTCAAAATTAACAAATTTTAGAAAACTTTCATGTGATTTTAAACATCTGTAACTCGGGAACCGTTCATTGTAAAAAATCGTGCGACACATCAAATTAAAGATAATTTCATGCTGAATTAATATTTTCATCGCCCGATATCGTATCTTTAACCGTGTTGAAGTGGCACTTGAAAATATGAGAAATGAACCGATTTGAAAATTAACAAATTTTAGAAAAATTTCATGCTATTTTAAACATCTGTAACTCGGGACCGTTCATTGTAAAAAATCGTGCGACACATCAAATTAAAGAGAATTTCATGCTGAATTAATATTTTCATCGCCCGATATCGTATCTTTAACAGTGTTGAAGCGGCACATGAAAACATGAGAAATGAACCGATTTGAAAATTAACAAATTTTAGACAAATTTCATGTGATTTTTTAAACATCTGTAACTCGGGAACCGTTCATTGCAAAAAATCGTGCGACACATCAAATTAAAGCGAATTTCATGCTGAATTAATATTTTCATCGCCCGATATCGTATCTTTAACCGTGTTGAAGTGGCACATGAAAATATGAGAAATGAGCCGATTTGAAAATTGATAAATTTTATTTAAATATCGGTACCCGGTTTTAGGGTCCCTAGAATACGATTTTACTATTTTTACAATCATGTCTGTCTGTCTGTTTGTATTTGTGTGACGGTTTTATCTTTTTCTTCCAAATTATCAAGATGTATTTGCCGTAAATTTATGAATTTTTGTTGGCAACTGACGCATCGCTTGCCGGCATTTTACAAAGTAAATTTGTGGGGTATTTTTTATAACTTCCCATCACGCCATTGGTAATGTTTTCGGTCCGAAAATGGTTTTAGGGTCCCCAGAATACGATTTTACTATTTTTACAATCATGTCTGTCTGTCTGTTTGTATTTGTGTGACGATTTTATCTTTTTCTTCCAAATTATTACAAGATGTATTTGCTGTAAATTTATGAATTTTTTGTCGGCAACTGACGCATAGCTTGCCGGCATTTTACAAAGTAAATTTGCGGGGTATTTTTTATTACTTTAGAAAAATTTCATGTAATTTTAAACACCTGTATCTCGGGAACCGTTCATTGTAAAAAATCGTGCGACAGATCAAATTAAAGATAATTTCATGCTGAATTAATATTTTCATCGCCCGATATCGTATCTTTAACCGTGTTGAAGTGGCACATGAAAATATGAGAAATGAACCGATTTGAAAATTAATAAATTTTAGAAATATTTTATGCGATTTTAAACATCTGCAACTCGAGAACCGTTCATTGTAAAAAATCGTGCGACACATCAAATTAAAGTGAATTTCTTGCTGAATTAACATTTTCATCGCCCGATATCGTATCTTTAACCGTGTTGAAGTGGCACATGAAAACATGCGAAATAAACCGATTTGAAAATTAATAAATTTTAGAAAAATTTCATGCGATTTTAAAGAACTGTAACTCGAGAACCGTTCATTGTAAAAAATCGTGTGACACATCAAATTAAAGAGAATTTCATGCTGAATTAATATTTTCATCGCCCAATATCGCATCTTTAACCGTGTTGAAGTGGCACATGAAAATATGAGAAATGAGCCAATTTGAAAATTGATAAATTTTATTTAAATATCTGTAACTCGGGAACTGGTTTTAGGATCCCTAGAATACGATTTTACTATTTTTACAATCATGTCTGTCTGTTTGTATTTGTGTGACGGTTTTATCTTTTTCTTCCAAATTATCAAGACGTATTTGCCGTAAATTTATGAATTTTTGTTGGCAACTGATGCATCGCTTGCCGGCATTTTACAAAGTAAATTTGCGGGGTATTTTTTATAACCTCCCGTCACGCCATTGGTAATGTTTTCGGTCCGAAAATGGTTTTAGGGTCCCTAGAATACGATTTTACTATTTTTACAATCATGTCTGTCTGCCTGTTTGTATTTGTGTGACGATTTTATCTTTTTCTTCCAAATTATTACAAGATGTATTTACCGTAAATTTATGAATTTTTTGTCGGCAACTGACGCATCGCTTGCCGGCATTTTACAAAGTAAATTTGCGGGGTATTTTTTATAACTTCCCATCACGCCATTGGTAATGTTTTCGGTCCGAAAATGGTTTTAGGGTCCCCAGAATACGATTTTACTATTTTTACAATCATGTCTGTCTGCCTGTTTGTATTTGTGTGACGATTTTATCTTTTTCTTCCAAATTATTACAAGATATATTTACCGTAAATTTATGAATTTTTTGTCGGCAACTGACGCATCGCTTGCCGGCATTTTACAAAGTAAATTTGCGGGGTATTTTTTATTACTTTAGAAAAATATTTTCATCGCCCGATATCGTATCTTTAACCGTGTTGAAGTGGCGCATGAAAATATAAAAAATGAACTAATTTGAAAATTAACAAATTTTAGAAAAATTTCATGTGATTTTAAACATCTGTAACTCGGGAACCGTTCATTGTAAAAAATCGTGCGACACGTCAAATTAAAGCGAATTTCATGCTGAATTAATTTGGACAGTTATGAAGTATATAAAATAGTTTTAGGCTATTCCAAATAAATTTGGGACAGTTGAAAAATATTTAAAATAATTTAAGCTGTTCTAAATAAATTTAGGACAGTTGAGGAGTATTTAAAATAGTTTTAGGCTGTTCTAAATTAATTTAGGACAGTTGAAAAGTATTTAAAATAGTTTTAGGCTGTTCTAAATACATTTAGGACAGTTGAGAAGTATTTAAAATAATTTTAGGCTGTTCTAAATAAATTTAAGATAGTTGAGAAGTATTTAAAATTGTTTTAGGCTGTTCTAATTAAATTTAGGACAGTTGAGAAGTATTTAAAATAGTTTTAGGCTGTTCCTAATTAATTTAGGACAGTTGAAAAGTATTTAAAATAGTTTTAGGCTGTTCTAAATAAATTTAGGACAGTTGAGAAGTATTGAAAATAGTTTTAGGCTGTTCTAAATCAATTTAATCCAGTTGAGAAATATTTAAAATAGTTTTAGGCTGTTGTAAATAAATTTAAGATAGTTGAGAAGTATTTAAAATAGTTTCAGGCTGTTCCAAATTAATTTAGGACAGTTGAATAGTATTTAAAATAGTTTTAGGCTGTTGTAAATAAATTTAAGATAGTTGAGAAGTATTTAAAATAGTTTCAGGCTGTTCCAAATTAATTTAGGACAGTTGAAAAGTATTTAAAATAGTTTAAGGCTGTTGTAAATAAATTTAAGACAGTTGAGAAGTATATAAAATAGTTTCATGCGGTTATAAATAAATTTAGCACAGTTGAGAAGTATTTAAAGTAGTTTTAGGCTGTTCTAAATAAATTTAGGATAGTTGAGAAATATTTCAAATAGTTTTAGGCTGTTTTAAATAGATTGCGACAATTTCATAGCTGAACACATATTTTCATCGCCCGATATCGTATCTTTAACCGTGTTGAAGTGGCACATGAAAATATGAGAAATGAACCGATTTGAAAATTAACAAATTTTAGAAAAAATTCATGAGATTTTAAACATCTGTAACTCGAGAACCGTTCATTGTAAAAAATCGCGCGACACATCAAATTAAAGAGAATTTCATGCTGAATTAATATTTTCATCGCACGATATCGTATCTTTAACCGTGTTGAAGCGGCACATGAAAATATGAGAAATGAACCGATTTGAAAATTAACAAATTTTAGAAAAATTTCATGCAATTTTAAACATCTGTAACTCGAGAACCGTTCATTGTAAAAAATCGTGCGACACATCAAATTAAAGAGAATTTCATGCTGAATTAATATTTTCATCGCCCGATATCGTATCTTTAACCGTGTTGGAGTGGCACTTGAAAATACGAGAAATTAACCCATTTCAAACGGATATTTGTCTAATATTAACTTACAATTGTGCCCTGGAGTACATTAATTTTGGGGCCCTCTTAATCGGGGGCGGAGGAAGAGGCGGAGGCTCTGGTGGGGGTTCCGGTATCACCGGAGGCGGGGCCAACGTTGGCGGAGGCTCTTTCGCGACTAGACGTTGTGGTTGATTTGGTACAGGCACTGGGAGATATGTGCCGTTGTTTTTAGGCGCTGGGAGAGAGGCCCCTGGCCCTGGGGGGCACGGTACTGCCAAAGGGGGCCCAGAACTGCTACTCACTGCATTGGATTCCTATTAAGAAAAATTCCTCTAACAGGTTATGGGCCCATTTATCAAATGTATTAACTTACGGTGTTGATAAGTTTACCACTAGCCAGAATTTTCTGTTGTTCAATGAACAAATGTCTTAAAGCAACGTGGACATCTTGATCAGCGGATCCTTCGTTTTGAAGACGCGCTGACAACGCGTGTATTTGTAATTGAACACTTTTCAACAACTGTAACACAAAATAAAATCTTTCTTTATAGAAATATTCAAAACGCCGCCAAATAAAAAATATAATAAATAACACAAGATATGCACAAAATATTATCGTTTATTTATTTATTTAGTTAGAAATTTTCAAGTTCTAACCTGTTGCTTCTGAGGTGTCAACTGTATGGTGTGTACCCTAGGAAACGACTTTTCTGGAACATTTGACGGTTGAGGTTGACTATTTTCTACCGATCCTGTAACAGTAACATTTGAAACATATGAATTTAAAATGGATTTAAAATGTAAAATCAAACTTTTATAATTTGCTGCTTCCCTAATTATTTTAGTTAAAAATCTTCAAATAAAAGTCGTATCTGGGCAGATTGTGCCCCGCGCAAAGGCGCCTGGCCATGAAGGGCACCATTTCCCGACGATGTATAAAAAATTATTTGTAAAGGATATGTGTCTTTCATTGTTATATTGAAATAATAATTGTGAAAGTGTTGTTTACAACAAATAATATTTTGATAACACAAGAATATTGATTACAACAATGAATTCAACAATGAATTTAGTAGAAAAAAGTAAAATAAATATCCTTCTAAACGGATAATTTTCTGGCATTGTTATCTTGCAAGCTATAACTGTAAAATTGTTGATTACAACAAAAGATATGATGCTCAAAAACATTAAATTCATATATGAATCAATAATACTAATTTAATTAGTGTTAAAAATATATGTAAGTATGTAAATATTACTTATAATACAATAACTCCTCAATATAATGTAAAATAATTTGTGATATCCTATATAATTGTATATATTGTGTTTTAAACGCGGCCTACCTATGTCTATCTCTTTCTTCATTCGTCTCATTTGAACAGAAATTACAAATAATATTAAAAATAAACTAACTCAACTTGACAGATAAACCGATAGACATTTGTTAATTTTCTTCCATGGCTATCGTTATTTTTTCAGGTGATAGTTTTTTGAGTATTTAAAATAGTTTTAGGCTGTTCTAAATAAATTTAGAACAGTTGAGAAGTATTTAAAATAGTTTTAAGCTGTTCTAAATAAATTTAGGACAGTTGAGAAGTACTTTAAATAATTTTAGGCTGTTCCAAATTAATTTAGGACAGTTGAGAAGCACGTAAAATAGTTTTAGGCTGTTCTAAATAAATTTAGGACAGTTGAGAAGTATTTAAAATAGTTTTAGGCTGTTCTAAATAAATTTAGGACAGTTGAGAAGTATTTAAAATAGTTTTAGGCTGTTCTAAATAAATGTATGACAGTTGAAATGTATTTAAAATAGTTTTAGTATGTTCTAAATAAATATATGACAGTTGAAAAGTATTTAAAATAGTTTTAGAATGTTCTAAATAAATTTATGACAGTTGAGAAGTATTTAAACTAGTTTTAGGCTATTCTAAATAAATTTAGGATATTTGAAAAGTATTTAAAATAGCTTTAGGCTGTTCTAAATACATTTAGGACAGTTGAAAAGTATTTAAAATAGATTTAGGCTGTTCTAAATAAATTTAGGAGAGTTGAGAAGTATTTAAAATAGTTTTAGTCTGTTCTAAATAAATTTATGACAGTTGAGAAGTATTTAAAATAGTTTTAGGTTGTTCTAAATAAATTTCGACAGTTGTGAAGTATTCAGAATAATTTTAAGCTGTTCTAACTAAATTTAGGACAGTTGAGAACTATTTGAAATAGTTTTATGTTGTTCTATATACATTTAGGACAATTGAGAAGTATTTAAAATAGTTTTAAGCTACTCTAAATGAATTTAGGACAGTTAAGAAGTATTTAAAATAGTTTTAAGCTGTTCTATATAAATTTAGGACAGATGAGAAGTATTTAAAATAGTTTTAGGCTGTTTTAAATAAATTTAGGACAGTTGAGAAGTATTTAAAATAGGTTTAGGCTGTTATAAATATATTTACGGCTGTTTAGAAGTATTTAAAATAGTTTTAGGCAGTTCTAAATAAATTTAGGACAGTTGAGAAGTATTTAAAATAGATTTAGGCTGTTCTAAATAAATTTAGAACAGTTGAGAAGTATTTAAAATAGTTTTAGTCTGTTCTAAATAAATTTAGGACAGATGAGAAGTATTTAAAATAGTTTTAGGCTGTTCTAAATAAATATAGGACAGTTGAAAAGTATTTAAAATGGATTTAGGCTGTTCTAAATAAATTTATGACACACGAAAAGTATTTAAAATAGTTTTGGGCTGTTCTAAATAAATTTAAGACAGTTGAGAAGTATTTAAAATATTTTTAGGCTGATTTTCATAGCTAATTCCTACCGTTAAAAAGCGTGCAAAATTAATTTTGATTATCGTTTCAGATGTAGAATTTTATTCCGTACAACTTTTATTTGAAGCTTTTTTATTTAAAATAATTAGGGAAGTAGAGCATTATGATTTTACATGTTAAATCCCTAAAATCCGGTGTAGAGAGAGGACTTTCAGAAATTTATTGCCTCAGTGGCCACCATTTTTTAAAAATTGCATGATTTAAAACTTAAAATTATGTTCTGTCATTTTGCAAAAATAAATAAAGTAAATGACAAATGCAAGAAAATTTACTTACCATTAAAGGCATGAGGTTGTGTAGGCTCTTCATGTTTGAGCACCGTTAAGGGCGGTGGCTCAGGCGCCCCATTGGGCCCCCCTAAATTATTCAAAATATGTTCCACGCCTTCCTCAGTTTTTATTTGTTTTTCCGGCGCACAT
Organism: Harpalus rubripes; assembly: GCA_963082715.1. NCBI lineage: Eukaryota > Metazoa > Arthropoda > Insecta > Coleoptera > Carabidae > Harpalus > Harpalus rubripes. The sequence goes on from OY720463.1 coordinate 5,913,688, forward strand.
TTCTGTTCAACTGTGTTCGTTTCTTTACTTTCTGTTATCACTGGTTGTTGTATTTGCTTTGTCATGACTGTTTTATTAATTTCTGTACAATTTCTAACAGTTATCTGCTCTTGGAGGATAGTTTTCGGCGGTTTTGTGTCGATTTGTGTTTTCTTTTTTGGTGTTTTTGGCTTTGGCGATTTACTTTGTTGGTTTGGTCGATGCATAAAAATGGTTTGACCATTAACGGTTAATTGACCATTCCTTTTTAATGTTTCTAGCTGGTCTGGAGTTAAATTGACTATGTATGAATAATTATTTGCTTGATTTGTATTATTATGATTGCTTTCTTGAATTTGTTCTGTCGTTTTGACACTAGAAATTGCTGATTGGATAATATTTGTTGTTTTTGTAATAGCGGCAATTGACGGTGCTTCTATCTGTTGATGAGGTTGTTGCTGTTGTTGTTGTTGTTGCTGTTGTTGTTGTTGTTGTTGCTGCTGTTGTTGTTGCTGCTGCTGTTGTTGTTGTTGTTGTTGTTGCTGCTGTTGTTGTTGTTGTTGTAATTGAGATTGTTGTACTTGTTGAATTTGTGATTGGACCGTCAATTGCGGCGGTTTATGTAACGGCTTCGCCTGTATAAAAATTTTAATGAATTCCTGTTACAAATTTCTAGGTTATGTAAGGGATGCAATATTGACTAACTTTTAGTAATAAACCCATATCCGAAAAAGTATCGTTTTCGAGCTACATGATTTTCTGTCTTGAACCATACCCGAAATTTGCGTTCAAGATGTTTCCTAATTCTGTACTTTTGTATTAAATTAATAATACGATCAATTTATGAATTGAAAAATTATTTAGAATTGATTCAAACTGTTCAAAATATTTGTTTAATCGTCTAAAATTTATTTAAACTTGCCTAAACACTTTTAATTTATCCTCAACTGTCCGAAATTTATTCAAAACTGTACGAAATTTATTCAGAATTAACAGAAACTTTTTTAAGTTATTCTAAACTGTCTGAAATATATTCTGAATCATTCCGAACTGGCGAAATTTATTCAAAATGTTTAAAACTGTACGAAATTTGTTTTAAACTGCCCGAAATTGAATTAAAAGTGTTTAAAACTACAAAATTTATTCAAATCTGTTCAAAACTGCTCGAAATTTGTTGAAGCTGTACTGAATTTACTCAAAATAGTTTAAAACTGTGCGAAATTTATTCGCAACTGCCAGAAATTATTCAAAACTATACTAAATTTGTTCACAACTATTTAAAAATGTACGAAAATTATCCAAAACTATTTAAAACTACTAAAAAGATTAAAATATTTGAGGGATTACAATAAATGATTTTCAATTCATTTTGTATTTCCTGTCAGCCGAATTCATAACCAAATTAGAAGCGCAAATCACGGTAGAATTTACAAAATCGCTTTAACAGAGTAGATTTGAACAGTACGGGATAAAAGTGGATTAGGAAATCTCAAATCCGCTGGATTTCAATTTACAGTAGATTTCAAAGTTACAAAATCTGACCCCTGGACCGTACATGAATTTATAAATTGAAAAGAGATTACAATATTATGGGGATTACAATAAATTCAAACGTAACTTTTAAATACAAACAATTTTTGTATATTAACACGACTATTTATGTACACGGTATTAGTGAATATTTATTTCCACTATTTATATCACTATTTATTTATATCACGTTCAACTGTCCGACATATTGACATCCACAGCGTCTATATACTCAACTGCCCAGACAAAATTCACTCCTTTTCACTCATTAGCCAACTGTCTGTCTATTAATGGATGTCCCGAACGACATAACAATGCGCGGGTAATTACGCTTATCTCCCCCTGTTTACCTAACTGCCCGCCTCACGTCGCCTGTCTACAGTGCGCTGCACTATGTTATCGATTGCCTCCTACCTACTAGAACGATATCACGTTAAACTGTCCAATCTACCGATTTCCACAGTGTCTATATACTCAACTGATTCAACAGCGTCTGTATATTCAACTGCCCGGACAAAATCCACTCCTTTTCCCTCATTAGCAGACTGTCTGTGTATTCATGGACGTCTCGAACAACATAATAATGCGCGGGTAATTACGCTTATCTCCCCCTGTTTACCTAACTGCCCGCCTCGCGACGCCTCCTACCTACTAGAAGTCTTCTAGTCATAGGCGTCGATTCGCACAAAAATGAATAAAATTATTAAAAAATTTAAAATAAATAACTAAAATTAAGTTAATAATAACTCTTTTCAGAGCCTGTAGCTCGAGAACGGTGCGTTTCCAGATATGAGTTTATACCTCTATAAATTTGTAACATGTATTTATTAACACCCTGTATAAGTATTTGTATAAATAAATATATAAAAATAATAGTCGGGACCAAAAAAATTGCAGTTATCTCTTCAACTTGCACTTAAAACATTAATTCGATTTAATGTTGGCAACGAGTTATCGTTTAAATAGGCTGTTCTAAATAAATTTAAAACAGTTGAGAAGTATTTAAATCAGTTTTAGGCTGTTCTAAATAAATTTGGACAGTTGAGAAGTACTTAAAATATTTTTAAGCTGTTCTAAATAAATTCAGGACAGTTGAGAAGTCTTTAAAATATTTTTAGGCTCTTCTGAATAAATTTGACAGTTGAGAAGTATTGTTTTAGGCTGTTCTAAATCAATTTAGGTCAGATGAGAAGTATTTAAAATAGTTTTAGGCTGTTAAAATAAATTTAGAACAGTTGAAAAGTATTGAAAATAGTTTTATGCTGTTCTAAATAAATTTAGCCACTTGAGAATTATTTAAAATAGTTTTAGGCTGTTCTAAATCAATTTAGGTCGGTTAAGAAGTATTTAAAATAGATTTAGGCTGTTCTAAATAAGTTTGGACAGTTGAAAAGTATTTAAAATACTATTAAGGTGTTCTAAATAAATTTAGGACAGTTGAGAAGTATAGAAAATAGTTTTAGGCTGTTCTAAATAAATTTAGGCCAGTTGAGAAGTATTTAAAATAGTTTTAAGCTGTTTAAATAAATTTACGACAGTTGAAAAGTATTGAAAATAGTTTTATTCTGTTCTAAATAAATGTAGACCACTTGAGAATTATTTAAAATAGGTTTAAGCTGTTCTTAATAAATTTAGGACAGTTGAGAAGTATTTAAAATAGTTTTAGGCTGTTATAAGTAAATTTATGACAGTTGAGAAGTATTTAAAAGTTTTAGGCTGTTCTAAATCAATTTAGGTCAGATGAGAAGTATTTAAAATAGTTTTAGGCTGTTTAAATAAATTTAGAACAGTTGAAAAGTATTGAAAATAGTTTTAGGCTGTTTTAAATCAATTTAGGTCGGTTAAGAAGTATTTAAAATAGATTTAGGCTGTTCTAAATAAGTTTGGACAGTTGAAAAGTATTTAAAATACTATTAAGGTGTTCTAAATAAATTTAGGACAGTTGAGAAGTATAGAAAATAATTTTAGGCTGTTCTAAATAAATTTAGGACAGTTCAGAAGTAATGAAAATAGTTTTAGGCTGTTCTTAATAAACTTAGGCCACTTGAGAATTATTTAAAATAGTTTTAGGCTGTTCTAAATAAATTTGGCAAATTGAAAAGTATTTAAAGTATTTTTAAGCTGTTCTAAATAAATTTAGGACGGTTGAGAAGTATATAAAATAGTTTTAGGCTGTTTAAATAAATTTAGGATAGTTGAGAAGTATTTAAAATAGTTTTAGGCTGTTTAAATAAATTTAGGACAGTTGAGAAGTATTTAAAATAGTTTTAAGGTGTTCTCAATAAATTAAGGACAATTGAGAAATATTTAAATTAGTTTTAAGCTGTTCTAAATAAATTTTAAGTTAAAATAATTAAAAGTTGGCGAAATTAAAAACAGAACAACCTGACCATATATAAACAAAGATATAGAACAAAAGAATATGGTTTAAAAAGCATGTTCTCTTTAAGGTGATTCTATCATGACAGTCTCATTCAAAAGTTTCCTTAAGTAAAAGAATTTATAAAAATAGATTTTTTGCAATTTCCTGTACTCCTGTTCATTATACGAAAAAAACTTGAACTGTCATTCGTTAGTTTTTTGTACAAATCTGTCGTTTATAAAATTACTACGAAAAAACCTTCCTTGCGGCACACCATTATGATAGAACTTAAAGAGATGTATTGGCAACCCTACCTGTATACTGGGCGTGGGAGTATTAACCGACGTTAAAACCAAGTTCCCGCCTTGGAGATTAATGCCGAATATACTTTGCAACAAAAGCTGGCTTTGTAAATCCTGGTTTAAAGTTGGATCGTGCTGCAAAACCAGCCTCCCATCTTCCCCTAAGGCTAGTTTAAAACCGCCCCTCGCTTCTGGTTGGGGTTGCTGTACCAACCCTGGGAGAAACCCCTGCATGAGTAGGGGGGAGCCTACCGATCCCACAGACCCCATGGAACCTACAAACCCTTGAACCACCCCTTGAACGCCTTGGACGCCCTGGTTTAGTTGGTTTAACATCGGATACCTGCAAAACCGAGATTTTTAACGTCCTGAAAAAAGAACCCTAAAGCCGGTATCCCACTGTAAATTTTTTGATAAAAATGGACGTAAATATTTTTTTCTATTTCGGTGTTCTTATGTTTCTATAAAAGCACTGTTTATCACTGAAAACACGACGTTTAGAAAATCTATAAACGTACTGTTTTTGGCGCCTTTCATGTTCTAGAGGTGGTAGTCATGCTTTCATAACTGACAGATAACCTTAAAATGGTAAATTGTTTGTGTTGAAATATTACTTCTAATCGTGGATTTTTATCCTTTCTCTAGGTGATAGGACTAGAAAGAAAAGAAATTTATAGCTATAGCTGTGTTAGTTAAGAAAGAATAAGAATCTCTGAAGTTAAAATTTCAACTAAAAAATTATGAAACAAGAAACAATGCGCTCAGGTTTACTTTGTCAAAATAATTAAAACGGTATGTTTTATTTATTACAATTTAAATTTATGGTAATGCAATTTTGAATTGAATGTATTGTTATTCCAGGCAGGTTATGAAATGTATGATGCACGTTACTTGAAAATGTTGACACTGTCTACTCAATTTGTGACGGCTACTGGCAAACAAATATGAAAAGTTGACGTTTTAATCCATGATTTGCAGTTCCACGTTGTGGCGAACTATCGAATATATGCCATATATGTTTTGTATTAAAAATTGTAAGAAAAGTTGTTGCCGTTATCTGTGCAACTGAGCAGTGAGTGTTGTAAAAATGATGGAAAGTAAAAGTCTAGATTAATAAATTGTTCATTAAAGTATTTCATTATTGAAAGAGTTTTATTTATATGTTTTCTCAATAAAAAGGCTTGATGGTCCACGAAACGTCCTTCAATCCCATATTCAAGTTTTATTTATGATAATAACCAACACGAAACACCGATTTGTCAAATCAGGATGGCTCATTAATAACCTTGGAGTTCATTGTATGTATTGGTTGGAAACGCTACCAACATAACTGATAAAAAAAACACCAACCCATATTTTTGACGTCCTTTTTTAAAAAATCTAATTGTAAAATTACCTCAATAGAAAAAATAGTATAAAATACATGTATCATAAGGCCTGTTGACGCACTCGTCCTTTGTAAAACTCGCCTGGCGGCTCGTTTTCCAAACTTGGACTCGTACGTTAACAGATTGCCTTATGATACTTGTGTTTTAATGTACTATTATTGAAGGTAAAGGGCCGAGCTCAAAACCTTTTACTAAATTTTACAACTAGGAGTTACTTACTAAAATAGATTAGTATAAAACTAATGATACTGGTGCTCATAATTCCACTACTAGCTTATTTTAACTAGTAGTAAAGTATATATGGCAACCCTGTACTTTTAATGAAAACGTTGAATGAAAGAGATAGTAATATACAAAAATAAATATGTTAGCATGAAATGAAAGATATGTTAATACAGGTTAGAGTACTACTAAGTGCACGTAACCTATAAAAGAAAACAGATTTGACAGTTGTGAGGTAAGAGCAGTGAAATTCTGAAGTGAAGTGAAGAAAAATAAGATTACATATTAAAGAAAAGGGCAAATAAACGGAGCGTGGGAAAAATTGGACACAAGAAGAAAAAATATTAACGATTTTTAACATGACAAGATTGGTTAACCAACTTTGAATGTGGAAATTAGCCAAAGAAAACGTGAAATATCTGATAATTTTTTTTAAATGCATGTGGATTTCAGTTTTGATATTATGACGTTTAAGGTGTATTTATTTTAAATTGTGTATTGTTTAGCTGAATAGTAATAATAAAACTTTTTTTAAAGTATGTGGATTTCCTTTTTGATATTAAGACATGTTTAAGGTGTATTTATTTTATATTATGTGTGAAATTTCCTTTGTTGGATTTAGATACTTTGTTGTAATCAATGTTCTTGGACTGTAAATATCCTTTATTGTAATCAGCATAATAATATTACAAGTATTGTTTGCAATATAATAAAATCAGAAAAACTGTAATAAATATTTGTATATTTTCCTAAATTAATTTTCTGTAAGTTTTTCTCATGAATTTTTCCTCTTTCTATATATTTTCTTTGGCAATGGCAAGTGATTTTCTCTTAATTCACCCATTTTTTAAAAAATTATTATGACGAGAATCTTTTGATTAACAGGTAATAGTACTTAAAATAGCCTTTGGTGCTACTAATTATCACTACTAAATTTCTCTTTTATTAGGTACCACTAAGTTATACTTGCACTAGTTTTACTTTATGAGCGCAAATAATTTAATAGTGAGTAGTTGCAATCATTAGTAGTGCTACTAATATTTAGTAAAAGGTTATGAGCTTGGCTCAAAATGTCTAACGATGCAAATTTTCACTGAGAATACACGTATATTAATGACTGCAATATTTTTGATGTTTCGTTTGACAGCCCAACTGGCAGTTGTTCGCGCCATTTTCTTACTATTTACAGCAATAGAAAGAGATAGCCGTTAAATTGAAAAGGTCCATTATTGCAGCTAACATTTTTTTTATTTGAATGGACGTTATTCATAATGAAATTACAAAACGCAACTACCTCTGCAGAACAACGGCTACAAAATGAGGTTTAGTAGTATCTTTGGCGCCAATTCTCTTTCATGAGTTATGCAACACTCCATAAAAACGCGTAAAAATTTTTACAGTGGGATGCAATACTTTTCATGGAACGTTTTTATAAAAAAATCTGATGTGGACACCACACGACTTCCTTGTACGCAAGACCAATAATATGACGATGAAGTATAGACCCAAGTATAAAATTGCACGTATTTGACGTAATTTGACATTAACATCTATTTTTTATTTTTTTGTTATTTTTTGTCCTAATCCATAGCAAGCTTCATTACAAAAACCAAAAAATATATGTTTTAAATATACATATCTCGCTTATACAAAGGGCTAATTTAATAATACTTGATGTGCTAGACGCAGAACTTAATTCTCTAAAACTTTTATTTGAAGCATTTATTTCTAACATCAAAATGAAACCATTTTATTCAAGAAAAACTGTTAACAACTTCAGGTAATATATCACTTCCGGTTAGCTTGTTTTAACCAAAATCTGCTATGTTATTCCAATTGATATAAAAGTCTTATATACCAAATTTGAAACGTTTTAGATTATATTGTAATATAGTTATTCATTAAAATCTATTATAGGCTTCAAATAAAGTGCCATTTCTGGATATTATGTAATGACCAAAAAGGGAGGTGCACAACTAGATGTTATAGATGTCCTAAATACAAAATTTCAACTTTCTACGGCTTACCGTTTTTGAGTTATGCGAGATACGTACGTACGTACGTCACGACGAAATTAGTCAGAATGGATTCAGGGATGGTCAAAATGGATATTTCCGTTGCAATCTCAAAACCGAAATTTTTCGCGATTACAATACTTCCTTTACTTCGTACAAGGAAGTAAAAAATTATAGAAATTTTTATAAAAAAAATTTACAGTGGGATACCGGCTTAATACACTTACCCTTGCAGTAAAAGAGGCTTTGGTTTATGGTGGAAAACTTGTTGTTGTTGTTGCAAACCATACGCTGCCAATAAACTCGCTAAATCATTTGCATTAGGGGTTGGTATTCCTGCATTACTCGGGGCTGTCGGAAAGGGGGGGTGATGTAACAACGAATTAAATTGAGGCTGTTGGGGCTGATGCGGGGGTATAATCATAGGAACAATATCCGGAGAATCGCGGGGGTCACAAACCGCGCTTTCCGAAGTATCAGACTCAAACATGACGTCATCCTCGTCGCCAATTCCACTTAGTTTCATGATGTTTGCGAGGTCGAGCTTGTGTTCCTTTTTTTTCTTTTTTTTGGGTTTGTGTTTGGGGGGTGGGAGAGGGTCGGGTTGGGGTTGAAGGTATTGAGGTGATTTGGCAGGCGGTGGCTGCACTGCGGTGGGCCCTGGCTGCATGATGTACGTGGGGCCCAGCACTGGGTTTAAGGATTGGAGCATGCCGTTTGCTGCTACCACACGGACCACTTGGCCCGCCTTAACACAAGCAAACAATAGTTTTTTGAGTATTTAAAATAGTTTTAGGCTGTTCTAAATAAATTTAGGACAGTTGAGATGTATTTAAAATAATTTTAGGCTTTTCTAAATAAATTTACGCCAGATGAGAATTATTTGAAATAGTTTTAGGCTGTTCTAAATAAATTTAGTATACTTGCAAATTATTTAAAATAATTTTAAGTTGTTCTAAATAAATTTAGGTCAGTTCAGAAGTATTTAAATTAGTTTTAGGCTGTTCTAAATAAATTTAGGACAATTGAGAAGTATTTAAAATAGTTTTAAGCTGTTGTAAATAAATTTGGGATAGTTGAGAATTATTTAAAATAATTTCAGGTTGTTCTAAATAAATTTAGGACAGTTGAAAAGTATTTAAAATAGATTTAGGCTGTTCTAAATAAATTTAGGATAGTTGAGAATTATTTAAAATAATTTTAGGTTGTTATAAATAAAATTAGGACAGTTGAGATGTATTTAAAATAGTTTTAGGCTGTTCTAAATATATTTAGGACAGTTAGGAAGTATTTAAAATAGTTTTAAACTGTTCTAAATAAATTTAGGACAATTAAGATGTATTTAAAATTGATTTAGGACTGTTCAGAAGTATTTAAATAGTTTTAGGCTGTTTTAAATCAATTTAGGTCAGTTGAGAAGTATTTAAAATAGTTTTAAACTGTTCTAAATAAATTTAGGATAGTTGAGAATTATTTAAAATAATTTTAGGCTGTTCTAAATAAATTTAGAACAGTTGAGAAATATTTAAAATAATTTTAGGCTTTTCTAAATAAATTTACGCCAGATGGGAATTATTTGAAATAGTTTTAGGCTGTCTTAAATAAATTTAGGACTGTTCAGAAGTATATACATAGTTTTAGGCTGTTTTAAATCAATTTAAGTCAGTTGAGAAGTATTTAAAATAGTTTTAGGCTGTTCAAAATAAATTTAGGTCAGTTGAGAACTATTTAAAATAGTTTTAGGTTCTAAATCAATTTAGGTCAGTTGAGAAGTATTAAAAATAGTTTTAGGCTGCTCTAAATATATTTAGGACAGTTGAGAAGTGTTCAAAATAGTTTTAGGCTGTTCTAAATAAATTTGGACAGTTGAGAAGTATTTAAAATAGTTTTAGGCTGTTGTAAATAAATTTAAACCAGTTGAGAAGTACTTAAAATAGTTTTAGGCTGTTCTAAATAAATTTAGGACAGTTGAGAAGTATTTAAAATAATTTTAAGCTGTTCTAAATAAATTTAGGACTGTTGAGAAGTATTTAAAATAGTTTTAGGCTGTTCTAAATAATTTTAGGACAGGTGACAAGTATTTAAAAGTTTTAGGCTGTTGAGAAGTATTCAAAATAGTTTTAAGATGTTCAAAATAAATTTAGGCCAGTGCAGAAGTATTTAAAATAGTTTTAGGTTGTTCTAAATCAATTTAGGTTAGTTGAGAAGTATTTGAAATAGTTTTAGGCTGTTCTAAATAATTTTAAGACAGTTGAGAAGTATTTAAAATAGTTTTAGGCTGTTCTAAATAATTTTAGGACAGGTGACAAGTATTTAAAAGTTTTAGGCTGTTGAGAAGTATTCAAAATAGTTTTAAGATGTTCAAAATAAATTTAGGCCAGTGCAGAAGTATTTAAAATAGTTTTAGGTTGTTCTAAATCAATTTAGGTTAGTTGAGAAGTATTTGAAATAGTTTTAGGCTGTTCTAAATAATTTTAAGACAGTTGAGAAGTATTTAAAAGAGTTTTAGGCTGTTCTAAATAATTTTAGGACAATTGAGAGGTATTTAAAATAGTTTTAGACTGTTCTAAATATATTTAGGACAGTTAAGAAGTATTTAAAATAGTTTTAAGCTATTCTAAATAAATTTAGGACTGTTCAGAAGTATTTAAATAGTTTTAGGCTGTTTTAAATTAATTTAGGTCAGTTGAGAAGTATTTAAAATAGTTTTAGGCTGTTCAAAATAAATTTAGGTCAGTTGAGAAGTATTCAAATTAGTTTTAGGCTGATTTAAACAAATTTAGGACAGGTGACAAGTATTTAAATTAGTTTTAGGCTCTTGAGAAGTATTCAAAATAGTTTTAAGATGTTCAAAATAAATTTAGGTCAGTTGAGAAGTATTTAAATTAGTTTTAGATTGTTCTAAATCAATTTAGGTCAGTTGCGAAGTATTCAAAATAGTTTTAAGAAGTTCAAAATAAATTCAGGTCAGTTGAGACGGATTTAAATTAGTTTTAGGCTGTTCTAAATAAATTTAGGCCAGTTGAGAAGTATTTAAAATAGTTTTAGGCTGTTCTAAATAAATTTAGGACAGTTGAGAAGTATTAAAAATAGTTTTAGGCTGTTTAAAATAAATTTAGGTCAGTTGAGAAGTATTTAAATTAGTTTTAGGCTGTTTTAAACGAATTTAGGACAGTTGAGAAGTATTTAAAATAATTTTAAGCTGTTCTAAATTAATTTAGGACTGTTGAGAAGTATTTAAAATAGTTTTAGGCTGTTCTAAATAATTTTAGGGCAGGTGACAAGTATTTAAAATAGTTTTAGGCTGTTCTAAATAAATTTATGACAGTTGAGAAGTATTTAAAACTTGAAAAATGAGAGTAGAAAATGCCTACCTGATGTATGTGATGTTTGGCGGGCCCCTGTGTTGGATTCTGCGCTTGTGGGGCCGCTTGAGGTACCGGGGGCGGTGGCTGAGGCGGCTGCAGTAACAATGGCCCAGTGGGTGGCAGCACCAACTGCTTCCCGGCGCCCCCGCCTGTGCTAACCGTCCCCCCTGGACCACCCCTTAAGATCAGTTGTACTCCGCCACTTCCCCCCACAAGCAGGGGGACCTGATTGAGGAGCAGGGTGTGGGGGGCCTGGGGTGGAGGTTGGGGCTGCGGGGCGGGGGCGGAGTGCACTAGCTGGGGCGGGGGAGCAGTTTGGGGGGGACCGACAGTCTTGGCTTTGCCGGCAGATATTGATGGCTTAGGGAGTATGCTCTGTGGGGGTTTCATTTTGACGGTGTTGGGGGTGGTTATGATTCGTTGGGGCATTACGGGGTAGGGCTGGCCTGCGTGGATTACCTGAATTCAAAACGATGATTGGCATAAGTTGATCATAATTTATTTGTTCAATTTACTTTTAAGTAGTAGAAGTTTATTTAAAAAAAATAAATAAATTCGGGAATATTTCTAACCTGAATAACTTGGTTTTGCTGTACTGGGGCGAAGGCCTGTGGCAAAAGTGGCTGCGGACTAGGCGCTGGTGACTTGATCCCGCTGCCGACAGGGCTGAAAGGGGGCCCAGGACTCGGGCTGTAGCCAGGACTGTGCCCCACACCATTGCTCTTACTAGGCCCCGTCGGACTGCTCGCTAAATTCCTAAAAATAATTTTACATAATTTTAAACTCGGGAACATCTCACCCTAAAAAATTGTACGACACACAGGCTGTTCTAAATAAATTTAGGACAGTTGAGAAGTATTTAAAATAGTTTTATGCTGTTCTAAATAAATTTAGGTCAGTTGAGAACTATTTAAAATAGGTTCAGGCTGTTCTAAATAAATTTAGGACAGTTAAGAAGTATTTAAAATAGTTTTATGTTGTTCTAAATAAATTTAGGACAGTTGAGAAGTATTTAAAATAGATTTAGACTGTTCTAAATAAATTTAGTATAGTTGAGAAGTATTTAAAATAGTTTTTAGCTGTTCTAAATAAATTAAGGACAGTTGAGATGTATTAAAAATAGTTTTTGGTTGTTCTAAATAAATTTAGAACAGTTGAGAAGTATAAACTAGTTTTAGGCTGTTTTAAATCATTTTAGGACAGTTGAGAAGTATTTAAAATAGTTTTATAGTGTTCTAAATAAATTTAGGCCAGTTGAGAATCATTTAAAATAGATTTAGGCTGTTTTAAATAAATTTAGGACAGTTGAAAAGTATTTTTAATAGTTTTATACTGTTCTAAATAAATTTAGGGCAGTTGAGAATCATTTAAAATAGATTTAGGCTGTTCTAAATAAATTTAGAACAGTTGAGAAGTATTTAAAATAGTTTTATAGTGTTCTAAATAAATTTAGGCCAGTTGAGAATCATTTAAAATAGATTTAGGCTGTTCTAAATAAATTTAGAACAGTTGAGAAGTATTTAAAATAGTTTTATAGTGTTCTAAATAAATTTAGGCCAGTTGAGAATCATTTAAAATAGATTTAGGCTATTCTAAATAAATTTGGACAGTTGAGAAGTATTTAAAATAGTTTTATAGTGTTCTAAATAAATTTAGGCCAGTTGAGAATCATTTAAAATAGATTTAGGCTGTTCTAAATAAATTTAGGACAGTTGAAAAGTATTTAAAATAGTTTTATAGTGTTCTAAATAAATTTAGGCCAGTTGAGAATCATTTAAAATAGATTTAGGCTGTTCTAAATAAATTTAGGACAGTTGAAAAGTATTTTTAATAGTTTTATACTGTTCTAAATAAATTTAGGCCAGTTGAGAATTATTTAAAATAGATTTAGGCTGTTCTAAATAAATTTAGAACAGTTGAGAAGTATTTAAAATAGTTTTTGGCTGTTCTAAATATATTTAGGACAGTTGAGAATTGTAAACTAGTTTTAGGCCGTTTTAAATAAATTTAGGACAGTTGAGAAGTATTTAAAATAATTTTAGGCTGTTCTAAACAAATTTAGGACAGTTGAAAAGTATTTAAAATAGTTTTAGGTTGTTCTAACTAAATTTAGGACAGTTGAGAAGTATTTAAAATAGTTTCACGCTGCTCTAAATAAATTTAGGACAGTTGGGAAGTATTTAAAATAATTTTAAGCTGTTCTAAATAAATTTAAAACAACTCGTGTACATCGCATCCTAAAAAATTGTACGACACATGAGATGAAAGAGAATATCATGCTAAAATCAAATATTCATCGCCCGTTATCGTAACTTTAACCGTGTCGGAATGGGATATAAAAATAACGTAGGTATGTAACAAAAATATTGAGAAAAATTTTACACACCAATTATCATTACTAAATAAAGTCTAATCTAGTTGTCACTGAACCTAATAAAAACATAATAGTTGTTTTATGATATACCATGTTAAAATTGCCAGAAAGTTTTGAAAAATGAGAAATTGCCCACCTGAGTTGCGGATACTGCTGCTGCGTCTTTCTGGGGTCAGGGCTGCGCTGTTTGAGCCTCTGCCCCAGCACAGCGGACAGCTTGGCCTCCAGGGCCAGGTTGTTGGAGCCCACCATGGTGCAGTTTGTGCTAAGCACCTCATAGCCCAGTTCTCCAACGCCCAAAACTTTTTTATTCACCTTCTGGGATGAATTCATGGCTACACCACACACACAAAATTTTAAATGTATATAATTCGTGAAGTGTTCAAAATAGCGATAGCCATGGAATTAAAATTAACAAATGATAGCGATTTACCTGTCAAGCTAGGTTAATTTATTTTTTGTAATTTCTGTTAAACTGAATAGATCATTGTCAATTATATATATTACAAATAAAAATTTATTTACCAAACTAAAACATTTGTTAATTTGTTTCTATATACAAAATATTTAATAAAATAAAGGCTGCAGAAACTTTTTTGAGGTTATAAGAATTCCTCCTAAAAAAGCTTCCTAACGCAGTTTTTGGCCCATTTTAATATAATTCAAACTCTTTAAAGACGTTTAGAAACAATTTAAACAATTATAAATAAATTTAGAACACTTGTTTTCGCGTATAAATTCGATTATTCACAATTTCATTTCTTTATTTATTGAGGTTATGTTATAAACTTGTTGTAATTCTTACCTTTTAACTTAAAACTAACACTACACTATTTTATTCACTATCACAACACAGTAGTTTAGCCAAATTCAAAAAGGGCCATGGCTACATAAAGTTTTTTGTAATATATACACATCATATCACAAAGTTTTGTGTAAAATTCCTCTCCATTTTATTAAAACTGCTGATTTTTGCCGTCTTTTAACGTTGTATAACGTTATTTGCTCAGTTAACTTATCCCCAAATTCAATAAATCTGAAAAAATAAATATTATTAGCAAAGAAACAATGATTTATTTTGGAATTTTTTACGCGGGAAGAACACAAACTTATATAATTATTGTTTAAACATCTGTAAGACTTACACAAATAAATAAATTAAACTATTTACACCATAATTAATAATTTATTATCACAATAAATGTAATATTTATTTTGACAAACTCATATAAGCGATTGTGTGGCCATTTTGAAAGATTTTTTCTTATTATTCTTATTATCCCAATAATATAATATCTGTATCGGTAACACAGGTATTATTTGTGCCCAATGAATAGCTACTTGTTTTGTTTTGATAGTATTCAGCTGTTTTTTCCAAAATATCAATTGTTTTTTGTCAAGAAAATGACATATTTACAACTTAATAACTGATTTGCCTCAAAATACGTGGAAATATAAATTAACATTCATTTAATTCATTAATTTTGTCAACTACAAGTAATTTCCAATTAAAATAATAAAATTAAACATGTTTCCCGCCATATTGAAGCATAAAAACTGATAACAAGTGACAAACGATAAGCATTTGATTTGATCTAGTTACAAGGGTAATGGCCATAACAAATGAGTAACTAGTTTTTTGATGGCTATTCAGCTGTTTTTGACAAAAAAATTGGAGATTAGTTTTAAAAAATGACATATTTATAACATAATGAATTATTAACATCGCCCATTATCGTGAAAATATGAAAAATTGTTGTAGAGGAAGTGTTTAAAACATCTTTCGAATTAGAAAGTTTTCTAAATAAAGATAACACAGACAATAATATTTTATTTAAATTATAGTTTCATTCATTCCCCGGATATGCTCCAACCAATAGGAAAACGCTATGAAAAGAGTGGGGGTACATCAATGTAGTGGGGGGATAGAAAGTGACTAAAAAAACTGAAAACTTCATTAAATAACTGTCAAATTATACTATAAACAGCTGTATAGCTTACTAGCAACGTTTTTGCTCTTAAAAATGTACATTTGAAGTCTATATTTTCGGCAACAATAAAAAATCAATATAAAAGTTTGGTTATGACATCTTAATGTCATAATTGATGACAAAAGACATTCGAGTGGCACAGCCAACGCGGTATAAACAAGCGTTTTAAAACAAAAAGTAATTTTGTGCGCAATTGAGAACTATAGCATCTACCAACTCAGAATTTTCGAGTTAAAATGAATAAAATTGTCTACATACCTCCCAAAACACACCACACTCAATTTCGGGGCTTACACAGTCAAAAACAGGGAATCCAGGCGTCTGATTGGTTGATGCAAAGCGTCATTTGTTTCACAAAAAAATAACAGCATCACTTTAACGCTAGTTCCTTGTTTGAACAACAGATGCTCAACAATAACCAATTTCAACTGTTCGAGATATTTTGAACCCTATGTACAGATGATATAAGGTTCAACGTTCGAATGAAAGGTCATATTTAATATTTTGCATCGCGATTGCTGTGGATTTGATTGTTTATTAATAATTTTCTATGATAAGTGCATTTGTTCGATGATAAATAAAGGAGGCGGGTTGTGTAAATGTGGAAATTGTATCATTTGTTTTGTGTATGGTAATAGATTAATAAAATATCACATTCAATAAGTTTTTTATCGAGTGATTGATTGTTTATTAATAATTTTTAATAATAATTGCATTTGTTTGATTATAAAACAAGTAGGCGTGTTACTTTACACCCTGTGGCAAATGTTTCGTTTGTTTTGTGGTTGTTTTTATGATAACTAAATAAATAAAACAAATTATTTTAAATATTTTTTATGGAGAATGCTGTCTTTTATTGTTTTTAGTGTTAGAAACTATTAAAACAAGTGAAAAATGCAGAGCATACTTAAATAATAATTATGTTTATTATCAATAAAAAAAAACATGTGTTATTAAATTAATGTATTGTACAAATTAAATACATATTTAAGTAATAAATTAATATCACAAATTGTATGGTCATTTATTTAATTTCCAATATATTTGACATGTCCAAGTCGCCATTTTGTCCATTGTTGCCACCAGTTGCCTACAAAAATAACTAAATTGATATAAACAGTTCTTAATTATTATTAATAAATAAATGTAATAAATAATACTAATTTTGTGTGTGCTCTAATTATATTTCTGTAAAAATTTGATGTTCCAAGAGGTTTCAAGTCACTTTTTATTCATGGTTGCCATCAGTTGCATGCAAAAAAAAACTAAATATATGTATAACTGTCATTTATAAAATATTGACGATTGTTGAAACAGCTAAAAATGTGAGGTTAAAAATAGGTTAATATCTCAGTTTCAGTTAAAGATAGAGTATTTATTTTTGCAAAAATGAACTTTAGAGGGTTGATTTGTATATTTCCTGTACAAAAGTTATTTAAATATTCTGTTAAAAACTCTTCAAACCCGGGTTCAAAAATCGTACATTTTTGGCTAAAAACGTGAATCAATCAAAATCTCGATTTTAATTGAAGATAAAGTGTTAATTCTTGCAAAAATGAACTCTGAAGAGTCCGTACAACACGATTTTTCAAACAGTTCAGGAGTTATGAGCCCCAAAAATGCACTTTTTCATGTTTAGTTTCGGCCAAAAATGTGAGGTTAAAAATATCACAATTTCGGTTAAAGATAGTGTTTATTCTTGCAAATATGAATTTTAGAGGGTCGATTTGAACATTTCCGGTATAAAAGTGGATAAAATTCCGCTTAAATACTCCTCAAACCCAGGTTCAAAAATTGTACATTTTTAGCTAAAAGCGCTTCCCGCTAAAAATTAAAATTTCACATTTTGACAGTTTGTGTATCTTGTGATTTTGTCTGATTGTTTACATTAAAACATTGTATCAAGCAATATACAATTATGAAAGAGGAAAACCAATACATACAATGAACTCGAAGGTTTATTAATGAGCCATCCTGATTTGACATATCGGTGGTTCATGTTGGTTATTATAAATAAAACTTGAATATAGGATTGAAGGACGTTACGTGGACCATCAAGCCTTTTTATTGAGAAAACAACATATAAATAAAACCCTTTAAATAATGAAATACTTTAATGAACAATTTATTGATCTAGACTTTTACTTTCCACCACTTTGTCAACACTCAGTCACTGCTCAGTTGCACAGATAACGGCAACATCTGTTATTACAATTTTTACTACAAAACATATATGGCATATATTCGATAGTTCGCCACAACGTGGAACTGGAAATCATGGATTAAAACGTCAACTTTTCATATTTGTTTGCCAGTAGCCGTCACAAATTGAGTAGACAGTGTCAACATTTTCAAGTAACGTGCATCATACATTTCATAACCTGCCTGGAACAACAATACATTCAATTCAAAATTGCTTTACCATAAATTTAAATTGTAATAAATAAAACTTACCGTTTTAATTATTTTGACAAAGTTAACCTGAGCGCATTGTTTCTTGTTTCATAATTTTTTAGTTGAAATTTTAACTTCACGGATTCTTATTCTTTCTTAACTAACACAGTTATAGCTATAAATTTCTTTTCTTTCTAGTCCTATCACCTAGAGAAAGGATTAAAATCCACAATTAGAAGTAATATTTCAACACAATTTACCATTTTGAGGTTATCTGTCAGTTATGAAAGCGTGACTACCACCTCTAGAACATGAAAGGCGCCAAAAACAGTACGTTTATAGATCTTCTAAACTTCGTGTTTTCAGTGATTAACAGTGCTTTTATAGACTCATAAGAACACCAAAGTAGAAAAAATATAAATTGACTCAATTTCCAATCTTAAAACCGTTTGGACAAAGTTTTATTTAAATATTTCTAAGATGGCGTCAGTTGCGAATTTTTCGTAATTCTTCCAAAACATTAAAAACTTTATTTGGTTATGAATTTGGCTGAAATTTATAGGAAACACATAAAATCATTTATTTATACTTACAATTTGTTGAAAATGTTGATTTTTTGATGAAAATATTTGATTGACAGCAGAAAAATGTGGTTATGACATTTCGACTCTGTCGGTAAGGTTGCTTCCCAAACTAAAGCTATTCTATTAATTATAAAAAACACTTAATAAACCATAAAATGAAATATTTATTAGCAATAAAATATAATGTATTAATAATATGTTCTATGTATACAATATGTGGAAGATTAGTTCCAAAATTAATGTGTGGTTTTGCGGTAAATCTTGACTTAATCTGTGCAAAACCGGTACAAGTTCCGAGTCCAAACTATTCATATATAACGGCGGTAATTTGCTGTTATTTCCTCCCGCCAAATAACTGACATTATCTAAATTTAAAGTAGCTCTGATGCCAAGACGCGTTTGGCCACTCGACGCCAAAAGATCGAGATATTTGCCTAAGGCCGTTGCAGCAGCGCGACTGATACACTCAGAAATTCGCGAGACATCATCTTCAGAGTTCTGAAGTAAGAAAACTTCAGTCCAGCGGATACATCGGCGACTTGAAGGCGCTAGGTGGTCGCGGCCGTTGTGAACTCTGACGCTTGGAACGCCTTGCAATGTGATGCCGTCTGCAAAGATGTCAACGCGAAATAGTAAAAATATTTTCAGTTTTTGGAGAAATTTTTCTTCCCTTTTTTTTAAAAATGTTGTTTGAAAATGGACCTTTTCCGGCCTTTTGGGAAGGGATTTATGTTTATAAAACTTGTTGTTTTAATATTTTATTGAATTTGGACGTTTCGAAGGCCCAATGGCCTTCATCTTCAGCATTTTCTTACTATCTATACTCTATCCGTTTTAACTATAGAGCGTTGGGTGAGATAGGGCTTAAGATTCTAGCTCTCTGATTGGTTCAAACGTGAACCGAGTTTACACAGTAAAATAATTGACGCGAAATTTAAATTTGCTTGTCAACTGTATCAATGGACCTTTCCAATTTAAAGAGATAGAAGATATGCGCAATGGGGATCTGCGCATAGTAAGAACAACTGAGATCTATGACGTTTGATTCTAAAACATTTAGACGTAAAATGTGAGAATATCTCGGATAACTTTAAAAAATCTTATCGAAATAGGTTACAAAAGCTTTTATTGAAGGTAAAATGTCTAACGATGCAAATTTTCTCTGAGAATACAGGTATTTTAATGACTGCAATATTTTTGACGTTTCGTTTGACAGCCCAACTGGCAGTTGTTCGCGCCATTTTCTTACTATTTGCACCGATAGAAAGAGATAGCCGTTAAATTGGAAAGGTCCATTATTTTGACGTCTGACATAAAATAAGTAAGTCTACAAAGTCAATAGTACACGATTTATTATATATTATTAATTTCTGTTCAGTTCTTACTATCTAGATACATACATATACATTACTTATTTTTACCTTCCGTCACCTTTAGGTAAGGAAGGTATTGTCTTTGGTCAAAAAATTCGGTGGTGAGTTTTTGATGAATAATCACGTTTTAGGGTCCATAGAATACGATTTTACTATTTTTACGATGATGTGTGTGTGTGTGTGTGTGTGTGTGTGTGTGTGTGTGTGTGTGTGTGTGTGTGTGTGTGTGTGTGTGTGTGTGTGTATGTATGTATGTGTATCCGTGTGTGTGTGTAACAAAATTTTCGTATACGATAACTTCCATACTACAGTTCTAAAAATTATAATTCTTTCGTATTTCTCTTCGTTACATCCATGCGAAGAGCTGATTAGATTTTGGTTAGAATTGGACAACCGGAAGTACCCTCATTTGAAGATTTTAACAGTTTTTCTTGAAAAAACTATGTTAAATATCATTTTTTCACATTTAATGTTATTATAAATATTAAAGAATATTTTATTTTCTATACGATTTGATTGAATTTTATACCTAATATTAAATGGATATAGAGTTAAAAAATCTGATGTGGCCAGCACATTACCTTCCGTCATTTATATGAGGTATTTACGAAAATTCTACCGGTGAACTGTTACGGGTAAACAGCTTTTATCAGTTTATAGCTACCGGAATCGATATTTTAAGAACGCAAGTGGTAAACAGGGTAGATCCATAACATACGAGAAAATTAGAAAATTTAAAACAGGTTACAAATTTGACGTAGTTAACAAAATGAGCAGAGTCCTACTTTGAACACTTTTACCGCGCACGCTTCCCTTTGCATCACTACCTTTTTTTGAGATTAGATTCTTCTTGAATCCGGTAGATGGATTTTGCTAGATATTGAACAATTTTCGAACACGGTAACTTTTTACCACTCGTGTTTTCGAACACAGCCGGTAGATGCGGTATCTACCGGTAGAATTTTCGTAAATGCGTATGTATTATTTTCTATAAAATCCATACAGAAAGTTCCTTGCAAAAGATTATAAATTTCTTATGTACATTACCTTTCGACAGTTGTATGTATTTTATACAAATTTCACACAGAAAATTTCGAGCAAAAAGATCCTAACACAAATATACTACGAATATGTCATTGCACTTGACACTGACATCTTTCAATCAGAATTTTCTTAATATAGTAGTTGTTTCTAGCATAGCTGGCTAATTTATGAAATTTAATTTCTTTATAATTTTATAACTCTATATCCATTTAATATGAAGTATGAAATGTAGTCAAGTCGTATAGAGAATACAATGTTCTTTAATATTTATAATAACATTAAATGTGAAAAAATGATGTTTAACATCGTTTTTTCAAGAAAAGCTGTTAAAATCTGCAAATGAGGGTACTTCCGGTTGACCAATTATAACCAAAATCTAATCAGCTCTTCATATGGATGCAACGAAGAGAAATACGAAAGAATTATAATTTTTGGAATTGTAGTATTAGAGTTATCGTAGACGAAAATTTTGTTACACACACACATCCACACACACACACACACACACACACACACACACACACACACACACAAACACACATACACACACACACACACACACACACAAACACACAAACACACACACACACACACACACACACACACACAAACACACAAACACACACACACACACACACACACACACACACACACACAAACACACAAACACACAAACACACAAACACACACACACACACACACACACACACACACACACACACACACACAAACACACATACACACACAAACACACACACACACACACACACACACACACACACACACACACACACACACACACACACACAACACACACACACACACACACACACACACACACACACACACACACACACACACACACACACAAACACACAAACACACACACACACACACACACACACACACACACACACACACACACACACACACACACACAAACACACAAACACACACACACACACACACACACACACACACACACACACACACACACACACACAAACACACAAACACACAAACACACACACACACACACACACACACACACACACACACACAAACACACACACACACACACACACACACACACACACACAGACATCATCGTAAAAATAGTAAAATCGTATTCTAGGGACCCTAAAACGTGCTTATTCATCAAAAACTCACTACCGAATTTTTTGACCAAAGACAATACCTTCCTTACCTAAAGGTGACGGAAGGTAAAAATTATAAAGAAATTAAATTTCATAAAGTAGCTATAGCTATGAAAACAGTTACTATATTAAGAAAATTCTGATTGAAAGATGTCAGTGTCAAGTGAAATTGACATAGTGTGTTTGTCTTATAATTTCACTGGAAATAGGTATAGTATCTTTTGCTTTCTGTATGGAATTTGTATAAAATACATACAACTGCCGGAAGGTAATGTACAAGAAATAGAATATTTAATTTAGCAAGGAACTTTCCGTATGAAATTTGTACAAAATGCATAGAACTGACGGAAGGTAATGTGCTGGCCACATCAGATTTTTTTCAGTAATTTTGTCTTGTACATTTATATCTATCTATTTTTATCCATAATATTAACGAAGAGAACAATAACAAAATTAACTAACTAAAAACTAAGAAAACGCGCACAACGAAAACTATATAATATGAAATATAATGCCAAAACACTATGAAAGTTATAAAAACGAAAAGAATAATAATATACTTAACAATCAGAACTGAACAGAAATTAATAATATATAATAAATCGTGTACTATTGACTTTGTAGACTTACTTATGTCAGACGTCAAAATAATGGACCTTTCCAATTTAAGGGCTATCTCTTTCTATCGCTGCAAATAGTAAGAAAATGGCGCGAACAACTGCCAGTTGGGCTGTCAAACGAAACGTCAAAAATATTGCAGTCATTAAAATACATGTATTCTCAGTGAAAATTTGCATCGTTAGACATTTTGCCTTCAATAAAAGCTTTTGTAACTTATTTCGATAAGATTTTTTAAAGTTATCTTACATTTTACGTCTAATTTTTTTAGAATCAAACGCCATAGATCTCAGTTGTTCAGACTATGCGCAGATCCCCATTGCGCATATCTTCTATCTCTTTAAATTGGAAAGGTCCATTGATACAGTTGTCAAGCAAATTTAAATTTAGCGTCAATTATTTTACTGTGTAAACTCGGTTCACGTTTGAACCAATCAGAGAGCTAGAATCTTAAGCCCTATCTCACCCAACGCTCTATAGTTAAAACAGATAGAGTATAGATAGTAAGAAAATGCTGAAGATGAAGGCCATTGGGCCTTCGAAACGTCCAAATTCAATAAAATATTAAAACAACAAGTTTTATAAACATAAATCCCTTCCCAAAAGGGCCGGAAAAAGTCCATTTTCAAATAAAAATATTTTCTGTATTTGAGAACTTACCAATCGGAGAAGTTACACCCTGGTTGAAATCTGTATCATCCGCTGTCCACAAGAACGCCACTGTATCTGCTGGGGTCGAATTTGAAGGGCCGCATTGAACCCTGTGGTCTTTCATGGCCAGAAGCGAAGCCCTAAGTTTCGCCATTTCTGCAGATTGAAGTTGAACCATTACCCCGTCTTCAACGATGCTCGATTTAGCCATCAGGCCCGAAGAGGCCTTCAAAGCGCCGTTTAAGACAATAAACGAGGCGCCGGTTACTAAAATGAAATGGTTTTTGAATCTAAATGATTATACGTCGCTAAAAATGCAACACCAAAAAATATATAATATATAAAAGTGAAATAATTGCGTAGGCTTCCACAGTCTGAGTCATGAGAAATATTCGTTTTCCGGGAATGGACTGTGTCATATTTTGAGTCAGAGCTCAACGTTTCGCCCGCAGTCATATGGGGCATCTACAGGAGCAAGGGGGATAGTACTGTCTTAAACAAGGTTACCCGACGTGTCAACCACGCTAGAGGCCGAGTTTAAGCAACAAGAGGGGGAGACTCAGTTTACAAGGTTACCCGACGGGTAAACCACGCTAGAGGCCAAATAAACCAAGTGACGAAAGGAAGGCCGAGAAGACAGTTATATACTAATCTAAAGATA
Source organism: Harpalus rubripes (assembly GCA_963082715.1). Lineage (NCBI taxonomy): Eukaryota > Metazoa > Arthropoda > Insecta > Coleoptera > Carabidae > Harpalus > Harpalus rubripes. The sequence continues at coordinate 5,937,701 of OY720463.1, forward strand.
CGGTAGATGAGCAGAGCTAATGAGGACCAATGGGAATCGAGTTCGTAATGGTAGATTGGGCGTGTCGTGTTCCGAGAATCACCGGTTTCCACATGTGGCTCAAGAAATAGCCATCATCCCGATTGATGTTATTCGGATGTTTCCATATTTCTAAAGTTTCCCTGTATTTACGTCTGTAAAACTCAGGGACAGGAGCTAAAATGCGGGAATTTTCAAATAAGATGTGTTCTGACACAGAACACAAACGCTGTCTGCGTAATGGTATGGTATTAACATCTGCGGTCGCAGAACACCAACACAACACAGGACATAACATCTTATTTGAAAATTCCCTCATTTTAGCTCCTGTCCCTGAGTTTTACAGACGTAAATACAGGGAAACTTTAGAAATATGGAAACATCCTAATAACATCAATCGGGATGATGGCTATTTCTTGAGCCACATGTGGAAACCGGCGATTCTCGGAACACGAACGCTCAATCTACCATTCCGAACTCGATTCCCATTGGTCCTCATTAGCTTTGCTCATCTACTGTATCTTTAGATTAGTATATAACTGTCTTCTCGGCCTTCTTTCGTCACTTGGTTTATTTGGTCTGTAGCGTGGTTGACAAGTCGGGTAACCTTGTTTAAGACAGTACTATCCCCCTTGCTCCTGAAGATGCCCCATACGACTGCGGGCGAAACGTTGAGCTCTGACTCAAAATATGACACAGTCCATTCCCGGAAAACGAATATTTCTTATAAAAGTGAAAGATTAACTGCAAATTTATTATAGATCTTTGTCAAGGCGGTTTCAAAATTTGCAATTGAGTTAAATTATATATTAAAACCCGTACAATACGAATACAGAGTGATTCATCGGTCTATCCTCTCTTTATAACTCTTTTATTTTAAATCAGATAGAAAAACTCTTCAAATATAATTTATATGATATAGTATTATCTATCTACGTACCATATCCATTTGTATACAGGGTGCTCCATTTAAGCGCAACAATATGTAACTTTATATCTCTTAATGGAACATCCTATATTTATTTATTTATTTTGATAGTAAATTAGATTCCCTTTAAAAAAGTATGAAGTAATAAGGGGTCTAAAATTATAAATTAAGAAGTTATTTACCTTTATTCGTTGAATGATATGTTTCTATCATGTTATTATTAACAAAGTAAGCTATAATTTAATCGATTGTTTCGAATTTAAACAAACAAGTTGTCCAAATACTCTTAGTTTATCATTGTTGATGTTGATGTGAAAATGAATAATACAAATTTTAGTAAAGATGAGATGGTTAATATAATATTTATAATAGAAAAATCTATTTAAGTTGAAAGACAAGTTTTCGAGAATTTATTATAATTTTGCATTATTTAGTCTGTCACTAAATTTTAATAGTTTCTTTGGAATTAGTGTAATGTTTAAAATAAGTGTTAATAGAAAAGAATCAAAATTTTGTATTATATTATAGTTTTTTCCACTCAACTACTATTTTTTATGAACGTAAATAACTTCTTAATTTATAATTTTAGACCCCTTATTACTTAATACCTTTTTAAAGGAAATCTAATTTACTATCAAAATAAATAAATAAATATAGAGTGTTCCATTAAGAAATATAAAGTTACATATTGTTGCGCTTAAACGGAGCATCCTGTATACAAATGCATATGGTACGTAGATAGACAATACTATATCATATAAATTATATTTGAAGAGTTTTTCTATCTGACTTAAAATAAACGAGTTACAAAGAGAGGACAGACCGATGAATCACCCTGTATAATATGAATTTGAAAATAATTTAAACCGTTGATGACTTGTGAGTAAAATAAAATGCATTTTACCGGACAATTTTTTTCAAAATTTCGATCCTATTCTCCGGAATCCCTAAGGCCATTTTGACATTTTTATAATATTAATATATCAAATTGACTCTCTAAAGTTCATTTTTGCAAGAATCAATACTCTATCTTTAACCAAAATCGAGATATTGATCGATTTTTAACCTCACATTTTTAGCCTAAACTGCACAATTTTTACCAGGGTTTGAGGAATTTTTTAAGCAGAAATTTAATCACTTTTATACCGGAAATATACAAATCAACCCTCTAAAGTTCATTTTTGCAAAAATAAACACTCTGGCCCGTATTCTGAGCGCACTTTTATAATAAAAGCGCTTTTATGGAGCGCGCTTTTACATTATATTCTTATGAGGAGTTTGCTCCATAAAAGCACTTTTATTATAAAAGTGCGCTCGGAATACGGGCCATTATCTTTAACCGAAATCGAAATATAGGTCGATTTTTAACCTCACATTTTTAGCTTAAAATGCACAATTTTTATACCCGGGTTTGAGGAGTTTTTAACCGAAAATTTAACCACTTTTATATCGAAAATATACAAATCAACCCTCTAAAGTTCATTTTTGCAAAAATAAACAGTCTATCATTAATTGAAATCGAAATATTAGCCGATTTTTAACCTTACATTTTTAGCCAGAAATGTACAATTTTTGAACCCGGGTTTAAGAACTTTTTATCGGAAATTTAACCACTTTTATAATATTAATATACCAAATCAACCTTCCAGAGTTTGTTTTTGCAAGAATTAGCATTCTATCTTTAATCGAAATCGAAATATTGAGCGATTTTTAACTCACATTTTTAGCCAAAAATGTACAATTTTTGAACCCGGGTTTGAGGGGGTTTTAACTTGACATTTAACCACTTTTATATCAAAAATATACAAATCAGCCCTCTAAAGTTCAGTTTTGCAAAAATAAACACTATCTTTAACCGAATTCGAAATATTAGCCGATTTTTAACTCACATTTTTAGCCGAAAATGTACAATTTTTTAACCCGGTTTTGAGGGGGTTTTAACTTGAAATTTAACCACTTTTATATCAAAAATATACAAATCAACCCTCTAACGTTCAGTTTTGCAAAAATAAACACTCTGTCTTTAACTGAAATCGAAATATTGGCTGGTTTTTAACCTCACATTTTTAGCCCAAAATGCACAATTTTTGTACCAGGGTTTGAGAAGTTTTTAACCTGAAATTTAACCACTTTTATACCGGAAATATACAAATCAACTTTCTAAAGTTTAGTTTTGCAAAAATAAGCACTCCATCTTTAACTGAAATCGAAATATTGGGGGGTTTTTAACCTCACATTTTTAGCCTAAAATGTACAATTTTTGAACCCGGTTTTGAGGAGTTCTTAACTGGAAATTTAACCACTTTTATATCGAAAATATACAAATCAATCCTCTAAAGTTCATTTTTGCAAAAATAAACACAATGGCCCGTATTCTGAGCGCACTTTTATAATAAAAGCGCTTTTATGGAGCGCGCTTTTACATTATATTCTTATGAGGAGTTTGCTCCATAAAAGCGCTTTTATTATGAAAGTGCGCTCGGAATACGGGCCAAATGGCTCGTACCACGATCACGGTTTTAACTAAAACGATGTTTTAAGAAATGTCAAATTTCATTATTTAATAATAAATAATATAAAATTTATCAAAATATGATTTTAAAGCAACACAGTTTTGTATTCAAACAAATATTTTTTTAAAAAATCATTCTTTAAACATAAGGGAGAAATTAAACATTGAAATTTGAATTTGACATTTCTTAAAACAGTGTTTTAGTTAAAACCGTGATCGTGGTACGGGCCTCTATCTTTAATCGAAATCGAAATATTAGCAGATTTTTAACCTCACATTTTTTGCCAAAAATGTACAATTTTTGAACCCGGGTTTGAGGGGGTATTAACAGGAAATTTAATCACTTTTACATTGAAAATATACAAATCAACGCTTTAAAGTTCATTTCTGCAAAAATAAATACTGTATCATTAACCGAAATCGAAAAATTGGCCGATTTATAACCTCACATTTTTAGAAGTATAATTTGTACGGAGTTGGCTGAAATAAGCCGATAATTTATTACCCTAAATATCATTCTCACGAACCATAAACTACTTATTTGGACCTCCTCTCCCCCAATTAAGTATTAAAATCTATCGCAAGAATAGATGATATTCAATTTTGACAGTGTAGACAGTTTATCTAGGTAAGTCAACAATCCGTTAAATAAAATGTTGTTATCTGGCAAGTGGCAATAAACCATTTCAGAAATTTAAAGCGCATGCGCCAAGTGTTAGACTGCGACAAAAAGTTAGTGCCGATTGCCGTATACCCGTCCTTATTTATATGACAGTTCTGTCAATTTTACAGTTTTGTTTTGTTAGTTTCGTTTTTTAAATAATTATGACGGGTACTATACAGGGTGTAAATGAAATAAGTGCATTAAATTTAACCAGTAATATAACTCGGCGAGAGCAACAATATTTCTTAATAACTTTTTCTCGAAATCGCATATTTTTTTAGCATTTTTACCACCCCGTAAATTGACGAGTCGTTCCAAATATTTTTGTGATAATTGAATGCATTAACAATAGCTATGAAAAATTTTGTTTTAGCAATTGACAGTCCTGTTAATTGTTGCAATTAAATTTTGACATTAGTAATAAACTTGTTAATAAGGTAAAATTCTGTCAAAATGCGAGTGCACAGACATTGTAATTACTTACCTATGGTTTATTTATTTATTTTTTTACTCGTATCTGTACTATATTTTACTTGACATCACGGTTGACATAAAGACAGTGTCATGAAGTTGCCAACGCATTTACACGGACCGTTTCCAAATCATCACCAAATCATTCTGTTCTTAATATTCGCACATTTGTTAATTTTGTACATCTTTATCACATCACAATACGGAGTGTCACATATGACAATTTTAAAAAAAGCAATAGTTATATCCATAATATGTGCAAAAAGATCTATGTTTTCAGCACATAACAAACTTCAATTTTGGGAATGGCTCATAACGTTCATTAATGAGACTGAATTTACTTGGGAAGGTGTATTTATTATGCACAATACACATCTCGACAGACGAAAATACTGTAAAAATTTTCATTAAAACATATTTGAGCGGGAACAATAAATGGACGACTAATTATAGGTACTCAAGTACCTCTTTTAAATGGACAAAAGTTTGTACTTACATTTTTTGAATAACGTATTTAAACTATTATGATTTATCGACGATAAATAATCATCTCATAACCTAATAACTATGCTTTTGATCTTCCTCTCGTTGCCTCGCCCCTCTTTGTCTACCACTATTCACAGGAAGCCTGGTTTAATACACAACTTAATAATTTTGTTATCCAAAATTATATTTCTTTATTTTAAAAATTGCACTATTACGAATTAATAAATAATAAATGTTATTTCCGTTGATTCGTTTATTAATTACTGTGACTGCAAGTGTAACCGATAACCGACAATTTTTGAGTTGTTTGTATCTCACTTGATTACAACAACAGCCATTTGTTCTCCATGGGCGCGCGCCGAAATATGCAGTAAATCTTTAAAGAATTTTAGCTCAAAATCTAAAAGACTTAGAAAAAAAAGTTATTAAGAAATATTGTTGCTCTCGTCGAGTTACATTACTGGTTAAATTTAATGCACTTTTTTCATTTACACCCTGTATATTTTCCTTAATCTAAGACTTCTGGCCCACAAAATATTGCCATTTGAAATGTTTTGTCTGGTTTAGAAAATAAAAAGTTAGGTTAAGTATAGTAATACAATTTTTATAATTGATTGATGAAAGGACTTCATTTTTTCACATAGTAAAATAAGTTTTTATTTGTAAGATAAAAATTGAAATCATATCTTATACTCAAATTCATATTAACTTCTGTATAGTTCTAAAATTTAAAACAGAATACCGGGGTCGCGTATAAATTTGAAATGCCGCCATTTAACGGCACTAACTTTTTAGTTCAAAAAGTAAATGTAGTGGTCGCTCAAATTTCTGAAATGGTCTATTTATTTTTGTATGTGAAAGGGGGAAAACATGCAACTTCACATCTCTTAGAAAAATATCTTTCAACTATACGGCATTTGATCTTGAACGACAAAATAGGGCGCATAATTAAGTTTGGATAATAAATTATCGGCTCATTTCAGTGAACTATATGCTCGCTAGTTCCTAATATTTTTTGGTGTTGCTCAAAGACCGTTAATATACTCACTTTTTCTGGGTTTATTATGAATATTAATGGCATGAGTCGAATATGCGTCCCTCCTTTGCGTATCTTGTAAACAAACCAAATGGGCGTCAGCCTGTCTAGAAAATGCAGCCCCCAAGGCTACAATATGCTCCGAGGAATTTGCTAAGGCCCTTGCTACCTGCTCATACCGATTTCTGGGCATTAAAACAGTCGTCATTCCAGTTTCCATATGTATCATTAACCCCCTAACAGTCGGTAGAGTATAACTATAATTTCTAAAATCCGCCAGTAAGTTGATAATTGTGTGTCCGATTTCAACATAGACGCTGTCTCTTCCTCTAGTACTTAATAAAGGCGCTGGGTAGTATCTGTAATGAGCCCCTAAACGTAGGACAAGTCGTAACGGGAACATTTTTGCCCAAGGAGTCTCCCATCTATGGACTAAAAGCCCAACTAGATATGGTTGTTGAGTTGGCAACACCAATCTCTGTAAACATTGAAATGTTGGGCGTATATAAAGTAATCCAGCGTGTCGCGGGCTTCCTAAAAATGATGAATTGGGGTGCAACGAAAGCCCTAACTCGGGTAAAGAGTGTCCCCTTGATGCTTCGTTATAAACGTGTTGAAAATGAAGCAAGATATCTCTCGGAAGAGTTGCTTCTTCGTTTTCAAGTTCTAGTAATATTAGTATTTCATCTTGACCGACGCACATCAGGCCTTCTGAAGTGAAACACCATGCCCAGGTATTCATACAACACTCCACTAAAAATTAAAATTTACAGCCCCGGTTTACAATACGCTATTATACAGAATATGGTAGAGCAACCTTCCTAGTTTTATTATGGCATACAAGCGGTGGAACCTAGCGTTAATTTAATTAATAATAATTAATTGATTTTTACACTCCACCCAAATAAATCTATTAAAAAAGTATCCGACCTTATTTTTTGCGAAAACTTGATGGATTTGATTGAATTAAGCGCGCGCATGCGTGAATTTTTTCCCTGTCGACAGCGTCTGTTGTTGGCAATAGCTATTTTTCTACAGTCTATATACAAAGTAGCCAATTGCGCTCTCTTTTGTCAACGCAAAATGTCACTTTGCCGCTCTAGAGCGACAAAGTAGAAAAACGCTTGCTCCTCAAATTTCTAACTATATAATGTTGAGAAATGTTACTTGTCTACATTCTTAATGGAAACGTTTAGTCAGGAATTAATGACACTGTAGTTACACATTACCCACTTACATAACCAAACAAAATGCCGCACTCCTGTGAAAATAAAATAGGGCATTCATTTACAAAAACCAAAGTATAAAACGCTTAGATTAGATTGAAGCAATAGCTCAAGAAGAATGGAAAATACCGATAAGTAAAAATAAATAAAAAATAAATTTTTGTTATGGTGGAGGACCCCATTGTGGCGACTGTAGAAAAAATCACACAATAGGTATTTGTGTATTAAGAGCGCAAAAAGGGGCATTGTCGATTGAGAGGTCGTTGCCGCGCGATGCAGGAGCGAGGCATTCTCTCGAAATCGACAATGTGCATTTGCGCTCGAAACACACACACGATTTTTTCTACAGTCGCCACAATGGGGTCCTCCACCATAACAACAATTTATTTTTTATTTATTTTTACTTATCGGTATTTTCCATTCTTCTTGAGCTATTGCTTCAATCTACTCTAAGCATTTTATACTTTCGTTTTTGTAAATGAATGCCCTATTTTATTTTCACAGCAGTGCGGCATTTTGTTTGGTTATTTATTTATTTATTTATTTATTTATTTTATTTAGGAGAACCAACAGCCTAAGCCAAACAGGTCCCCGCGAATTTACAAAAATGTATACAACACATGTATATGCATGAAAAACATAGTTATTTACAAAATATAAAGTTACAATAATATAATACAGTTAAACATAAATATAAATGCATATGGAAGAAAGTATTTATCACAAATAAAGAAATTTACAACAATATAATAAAGCTAAACGTGAGATTCCGTTATGTAAACACTTAACATTTTTTTAAAATGTGTAAAACTGACATTAAATATGTCAATGAAAGCACAAAGATTATTGTGTGCAATAGTAATCCGATGCATTGGCGAATTTATATAACTATTTGTGGCACAATTTTCGACTCGAAAAATGATTTGAGATCTAGTACATCTGGACGGTACAAAAAAATTTAAATATTGTAATAGCTCGCTGGCAATAATTTTATTGTGTATTATTTTGTATAAAAATATTTGATCATACATTTTTCTTCGCTTTACTAGAGATGTCATATTAAGAACTTGTAATCTGCATGTATATGACTCATATGGAATCTGTAGCCTGTAATATAATATTCTTGTAAATTTTTTTTGAACTTTTTCTATTGTATTTATATTGAGATTGTAAAATGGGTTCCAAATGAGTGAATTGTATTCTAGATGTGGTCTAACTAAGGTATTGTATAACAGATTGTATGATTTGATATGGGTGAAAGACTTTGTTGTTCTTATTATGAATCCCAGCATTTTTATAGATTTCTTGATTATAAAGTCAACATGTTCATTGAATAATAATTTATGATTAAATATTATTCCAAGATCTCGCACAGATGTTTTCGATTCTAATGATTCATTGTTAACAAAGTAATTGAAAATAATTTTACCATGGTTTCTAGTGAAGCTTACAGAATGACATTTTTTAACATTTAAGGAGAGGTCATTTTCTTTACAATAGTTACAAAGGTTGTTCAGATCTGATTGTAGTTTTCGGCAGTCCTCAAGATTGTCTATAGGCCTAAAGAACTTTAAGTCATCCGCGAATAAAAGGCATTTGCTATTTTGAAAACAATCTGATATGGAATTTACATATAGGTTAAAGAGTAAAGGGCCCAGATGACCGCCTTGCGGCACTCCCGAAGAAACATCTATTTCTCTAGAACAATGACCTCCCAATACAACAATTTGTGACCGATTTCTTAAATAAGAATCTATCCATCGTAATAAGGATCCATGTATACCATATTTGCCTAATTTGTCGATTAATTTATCATGATTCACTCGATCAAACGCTTTAGTAAAGTCGGTGTATATAACATCTACTTGTTTCCGTTTATCCATATTTTCAGCTAGATACTGAGTAAAAGTGTAAGTGGGTAATGTGTAACTACAGTGTCATTAATTTCTGACTAAACGTTTCCATTAAGAATATAGCCAAGTAACATTTCTCAACATTATATAGTTAGAAATTTGAGGAGCGAGCGTTTTTTCTACTTTGTCGCTCTAGAGCAGCAAAGTGACATTTTGTGTTGACAAAAGAGAGCGAAAATGGCTACTTTGTATATAGACTGTAGAAAAACATATTTGATTGAGGTAGTACTCTCGTTTTTCATTGCAAGGAAAATGACGGAACGACTGGAGCAGCGCTATTGCATCAAATTTTGCCCAAAACTGGGCGACAGCCAGATGGAAACCATTCGGAAGATTCCGACGGCTTTCAGTGACGATGCTATGAGCATCACACAGATTAAGGAAGGCACAGCAACGACAAAGTGATACTGACTGTTTTCTTTGACTCCAGCGGTGTGGTACACCACGAGTACGCATCACAGGGTGAAACAATCACCAAAGAGTACTACAAGATGTCCTCCGTCGCCTACGTGATGCTGTATGGACAATTCCTCGCGCTTGATTCAGACTTTTTTGGCGAAAAACAAGACTCCTGTAATTCAACAGGCTCCTTACTCTCCTGATATGCCCCTTGCGACTTCTGGCTGTTCCTCAAACTCAAGATACCATTGAAAGGAACGCGATTTCAGACAAGAGAGGACATTATGGCTGCAACGACGGCCGACCTAAACTCCATTCCGAACTGCTTTCTCGGAATGCGTCCAACAATGGCGGCACCGCTAGGACAAGTGTGTGGAGTCCCAAGGAGACTACTTTGACGGTGATTAGGTTTCCAACGACCTAGATATGCCAGTTTTTTACTCCCGGCCAAAGGTCGAATACTTTTCTAAATATCTAGTGACAGATATTCTATCCGATCTTATTTTTTTTCGAAAACATTGATGGATTTGAATCAAGCGCGCTGGCATAAGCCGACCTTGAACCTTCCTGCGCATGCGTGAAATTTTTCCCGCCTCTCGATAGCGTCTATTGCTGGCAAGCATTTGATTGAAGTAGTGTGTAGTGCTCTCGTTTTCCATTGCAAGGAAAATGACGGAAAGACTGAAGCAGCGCTATTGCATCAAATTTTGCCTGAAACTGAGCGACAGCCACATGAAAACCATTCGGAAGATTCAGACGGCTTTCGGTGACGATGCTATGGGCATCACACAGATTAAGGAAGGCACAGCAACGTCAAAGTGATACTGACTGCTTTCTTTAACTCCCGCGGTGTGGTACACCACGAGTACGCACCACAGGGTCAAACAATCACCAAAGAGTACTACAGGATGTCCTCCGTCGCCTACGTGATGCTGTATGGACAATTCCTCGCACTTGATTCAGACTTTTTTGGCGAAGAACAAGCCTCCTGTAATTCAACAGGCTCCTTACTCTCCTGATATGCCCCCTTGCGACTTCCGGCTGTTCCCCAAACTCAAGAGGCCATTGAAAGGAACGCAATTTGAGACAAGAGAGGACATTATGGCTGCAACGACAGCCGATAAACTCCATTCCGAAAGAGGCTTTCTCGGAATGCTTCCAACAATGGCGGCACCGCTGGGAGAAGTGTGTGAAGTCCCAAGGAGACTACTTTGAAGGTGATTAGGTTTCCAACACTCCAGGTATGCCAGTTTTTTTCCCCCGGCCACAGGTCGAATACTTCTCTAAATATCTAGTGACAGATATTCTATCCGATCTTATTTTTTTGCGAAAACCTGATGGATTCAAATCAAGCGCGCTGGCATAAGCCGACCTTGAACCTTCCTGCGCATGCGTGAAATTTTTCCCGCCTCTCGATAGCGTCTATTGCTGGCAAGCATTTGATTGAAGTAGTGTGTAGTGCTCTCGTTTTTCACTGCAAGGAAAATGACGGAACGACTAGAGCAGCGCTATTGCATCAAATTTTGCCTGAAACTGGGCGACAGCCAGATGGAAACCATTCGGAAGATTCAGACGGCTTTCAGTGACGATGCTATGAGCATAACACAGATTAAGGAAGGCACAGCAACGTCAAAGTGATACTGACTGCTTTCTTTGACTCCCGCGGTGTGGTACACCACGAGTACGCATCACAGGGTCAAACAATCACCAAAGAGTACTACAGGATGTCCTCCGTCGCCTACGTGATGCTGTATGGACAATTCCTCGCACTTGATTCAGATTTTTTGGCGAAGAACAAGCCTCCTGTAATTCAACAGGCTCCTTACTCTCCTGATATGCCCCCTTGCGACTTCTGGCTGTCCCACAAACTCAAGAGGCCATTGAAAGGAACGCGATTTCAGACAAGAGAGGACATTATGGCTGCAACGACAGCCGACCTAAACTCCATTCCGAAAGAGGCTTTCTCGGAATGCTTCCAACAATGGCGGCACCGCTGGGAGAAGTGTGTGGAGTTCCAAGGAGACTACTTTGAAGGTATGCCAATTTTTTTCCCGGCCAAAGATCGAATACTTTTCTAACAGACCTCGTATTATAATAATTGCATCTTCAGAGCATAATTTGATACATACGTTGAAAAACGCCAGGATTTGTTTGAATTTCTTGCGCTACCGTATACTGGGCCGTACAGAGACAATAAAACAAACAAAATAAGGACGATGTCTAGTTTCAAACACAATAAACATATGCAGGTTTCAAGAAATTGTTCGCCGGGAGCTTGATTTCCCTAGCCTGCGCGCTCGCCAGATTTAACACCGGGCGACTTTTTATAGGGTAATCTAAACGCAGCAATTCGCAGAAAAATCCGCCGTATACCCCAAGAAATATTCTCAAAACCAGGATATGATTTTTTTTTCGTTCAAAACTAGGGAGGTTGTTTTGGCACACCTGTATTAAATACTCACAATTAACAATTTTACAATGGACTAAGAAATTTCTGTTGATGGCAAACGAAACAATTTTCTCTTTTAATTCTTGTACCAGATCGCAATTATTTGGTTGTTCAGTAAATACCAGTTCCGGGCCTTGTTTGGTTGCCCTAGGAGGCAAAAGGGCCGTATCTGATGGCAGGTAACTGCCTGTACCTGAATCAATAGGCCACGGTGGAACATTTGACACTCTGTTACCATTTCCTGGATCCTCGGCAAGTTCGCTTCCTGGACGAACTCCGTCCATAAAAGTTACTGATTTGCCGCCTCGAGATTTTGCTGAGCCTGGGGATCAATTTATATTATATAACTTGCAACCGAGACTACGTCGTTTGTTTAGTTATATTGTATGTTGTAAAAGTATTGTTGTATTTTTGTTTAAAAGTTACTAATGTTTATGAGAAATATTCGTTTTCCGGGAATGGACTGTGTCATATTTTGAGTCAGAGCTCAACGTTTCGCCCGCAGTCATATGGGGCATCTTCAGGAGCAAGGGGGATAGTACTGTCTTAAACACGGTTACCCGACGTGTCAACCACGCTAGAGGCCGAGTTTAAGCAACAAGGAGGGAGACTCAGTTTACAAGGTTACCCGACGTGTAAACCACGCTAGAGGCCAAATAAACCAAGTGACGAAAGAAGGCCGAGAAGACAGTTATATACTAATCTAAAGATACGGTAGATGAGCAAAGCTAATGAGGACCAATGGGAATCGAGTTCGTAATGGTAGATTGGGCGTGTCGTGTTTCGAGAATCACCGGTTTCACATGTGGCTCAAGAAATTCAAACCTAAGGTATGGTTTCGCTATGTAGATGACACGTTTGTCATTTGGCCACATGGTCCGGAAAAACTCACTTTGTTCCACGAACACTTAAACAGCATACACCCGGATATTCAATTCACCATGGAGGTAGAAAATAACAGAACTCTCCGCTTCCTTCATGTTCTGGTTAATCGTAAACCCAACGGACAGTTAGAGCACGCTGTTTATAGAAAACCCACCCACACTGATAGGTATCTCAATTTTAATTCTCACCACCATCCCTCGCAGAAACTCTCAGTAGTCAACGCTCTCGTACACCGTGTCATCAAAATCTCTGAACCTGATTTCCTACAGCAGGAGCTTGATCACATCAGACATAGTTTAATCCAGAACAACTATGACGTAAAATTAATCAATAATGTAATTCATAGACAATTAAACCCTTTACCCAAAAAACCCGTGGATACCTCGTTCGAAACATTTGCATCTATCCCTTACATTAAAGGTTTCTCGGATAAAATAGGTAGAATTCTCAATAAAAACAATATTAAGGTCTTTTTTAAACCTCCACAAAAGATCTCAGAAATACTCTCCCAAACTAAAGATAAACGCGAACCCTTGTCGTCACCCGGTGTTTATAGTATTCCTTGTTCTTGCGGCACAGTATACATAGGTGAAACAGGAAGGAGTGTTCACACTAGATTGTCAGAACACAAACGCGGTCTGCGTAATGGTATGGTACTAACATCTGCGGTCGCTGAACACCAACACAACACAGGACATGACATCTTATTTGAAAATTCCCGCATTTTAGATCCTGTCCCTGAGTTTTACAGACGTAAACACAGGGAAACTTTAGAAATATGGAAACATCCTAATAACATCAATCGGGATGATGGCTATTTCTTGAGCCACATGTGGAAACCGGTGATTCTCGGAACACGACACACCCAATCTACCATTACGAACTCGATTCCCATTGGTCCTCATTAGCTTTGCTCATCTACCGTATCTTTAGATTAGTATATATCTGTCTTCTCGGCGTTCCTTTCGTCACTTGGTTTATTTGGCCTGTAGTGTGGTTTAAACGTCGGGTAACCTTGTAAACTGAGTCTCCCCCCTCCTTGTTGCTTAAACTCGGCCTCTAGCGTGGTTGACACGTCAGGTAACCTTGTTTAAGACAGTATTATCCCCCTTGCTCCTGAAGATGCCCCATATGACTGCGGGCGAAACGTTGAGCTCTGACTCAAAATGACACAGTCCATTCCCGGAAAACGAATATTTCTCATGTTTTATTGGTATTCACAATAATTATTGACTACGTTTATCTCGACGTTTGAAGCCGCTTGAATTTAGTAAATCCCTTTCCAATCTTCGAAGTAAACGATCGAGATTAATGTTTCAAGCCGCTTGAAAATGTCAAGTCCAGGCTATAAAATAATAGGCTTGGACTTACGAAGCGGCTTGACTTCTGTCGAAATAAACAGTGAAGCTTCAAATAATGTAACTACCAACTTTACACATCGGAGTGTAAAATAACTATTATGGTCTATTACAGGTGGAATATTGAAGCGTGTTGTATCGTGAAGCAACAGGTCTTATTCTAGTCATCCGAGTCCACTAGGTATTTTTTTTAGGTAATATTACATCATTTATTTTTATGTCTTGTGCATCTTCAGGAGCAAGGGAGATAGTACTGTCTTAAACAAGGTTACTCGACGTGTCAACCACGCTAGAGGCCAAATAAACCAAGTGACGAAAGGAAGGCCGAGAAGACAGTTATATACTAATCTAAAGATACGGTAGTTGAGCAAAGATAATGAGGACCAATGGGAATCGTGTCGTGTTCCGAGAATCACTGGTTTCCACATGTGGCTCAAGAAATAGCCATCATCCCGATTGATGTTATTAGGATGTTTCCATATTTCTAAAGTTTCCCTGTATTTACGTCTGTAAAACTCAGGGACCGGAGCTAAAATGGGGGAATTTTCAAATAAGATGTTATGTCCTGTGTTGTGTTGGTGTTCTGCGACCGCAGATGTTAATACCATACCATTACGCAGACAGCGTTTGTGTTCTGACAATCTAGTGTGAACACTCCTTCCTGTTTCACCTATGTATACTGTGCCGCAAGAACAAGGAATTCTATAAACACCGGATGACGACAAGGGTTCGCGTTTATTTTTAGTTTAGGGGAAGTATTTCTGAGATTTTTTGTGGAGGTTTAAAAAAGACCTTAATATTGTTTTTATTGAGAATTTTACCTATTTTATCCGAGAAACCTTTAATGTTATTACAATTGTCCTAGATGTGAGGACCCGTGTAAGCGGTTTTGAGAGGGCTAACTCAGAGAGGCAGTAGAGTAGGGTGGGTTTTAAATATATTAACTCGGAATGGGCGCCAGGTAAATGTAAAATACGCGCTCTCAAATAACGTGATTTACCACACGGTACGGTAAGGACAAGGCGGGAGATTACGGGATTATATGCGACGCATAGAAACGCAGAATGTAACATTAACAAACATTTAATGATAGGACGCAGTACATATAACATTTAAATTCAAATGCCAAGTCGCGGCGTAAATCAAATGAAGGTTGTGAATACTGAATCGTGCTCATGCGAGGCAATGGTGTAAACAAAAAGTCACTGTAGAATTACAAAATGGCGCGGGTAAGCGAAGGACGATCGTCTATGCTGTTCCGCGGAAGTAAACAAAAAAGTAGGGTTAAGCCAACTTAGAGCTATTCGCAGAAGCTTGATACAGCTGTGAAAAGTGAAAATGTATGATAAAATGGTACGCACGCGGAAGTGGCTTTACAACGATAACATACACTGATATTCCGTTAAATCCGTAAGTACAAATGTCAACACAAACAATTACGATCATAGAATGCGCAATGTAAATTACTCTTAAATTGTAGATCTTAAGTACATCATGCACATTGGAAATATAATAATACACACACAGAGAGGCTGTGGTGTCAACGAGCATGTGAAACAGAGATATTATAAAATTCTTAGCTGGTCGCTGACTCCTGGAGAACGTCACGGAAGGGTGAGGACCTCTTGGTGAACAGACAGCAACTGCTGACAGGTATAACACTCCTAGATGTTGTAGAACTCGACGGAGGTGACGTGGATGCACCAGCTCCGCGTTACGTGCTTCCAACGTGAAAATATGGCGAAGACGTACAATCACTGATATGGTAGACAGACGTAGAGTAACCATACAGCGGCAACGTCGTGATGATGTCGAAATATATGTACGTGACGTGAAGGTATGGTTGCAACGTACAAATATGGCCGTACGTAGAAATAATCGTAAAATAACGATAAATACGTAGAATAAAAATCGCTACGTAACGTATAATATACTATGTGTGAACACAAAATAAAAAGCCTGAAATAGAACGAGAGAATTAGTCTTCGAGACAACGCAAAGAGGTAAGTGGGTGCAAAGCACATTGTGAAATCTCACCTGAGCTGGTGGGCGGCTTTTAAAGTGACTTTTCAGTTGCAGGATTGTCTTATGAGATCCCGAATAAATCGGAGGAATAACACTATTCCAAAACGGTAGCCGATATACAAAATATCCCCTCACAAGGGCAAAATACGACGAAATACGATACTCTTAACGAGATACGAAACTGTACATCTGACTCCAATCACTGCTAGACTAAGAAGAACGACTTTAAAACCAGATTTTCGAAACTGTGCCGAAGAACTAGTCAGGACATTTTCAAAAGCGTCGACTGAGTTCATTCACCTGACCTTGAGGAAGAGTGTGTTAGTAGGCCAAGGTTTCTCAACGCGGGGGTGTAGTCAGGGTTGCCTGAGGAATGGCGCTAGGAAAAATCGTAGTGTAACAATGTAAGGGATAGATGCAAATGTTTCGAACGAGGTATCCACGGGTTTTTTTGGGTAAAGGGTTTAATTGTCTATGAATTACATTATTGATTAATTTTACGTCATAGTTGTTCTGGATGAAACTATGTCTGATGTGGTCAAGCTCCTGCTGTAGGAAATCAGGTTCAGAGATTTTGATGGCACGGTGTACGAGAGCGTTGATTACTGAGAATTTCTGCGAGGGATGGTGGTGAGAATTAAAATTGAGATACCTATCAGTGTGGGTGGGTTTTCTATAAACAGCGTGCCCTAACTGTCCGTTGGGTTTACGATTAACCAGAACATCAAGGAAGGGGAGAGTTCTGTTATTTTCTACCTCCATGGTGAATCTTCTCGGCCTTCTTTTCGTCACTTGGTTTATTTGGCCTCTACCGTGGTTTACACGTCGGGTAACCTTGTAAACTGAATCTCCCTCCTTGTTGCTTAAACTCGGCCTCTAGCATGGTTGACACGTCGGGTAACCGTGTTTAAGACAGTACTATCCCCCTTACTCCTGAAGATGCCCCATACGACTGCGGGCGAAACGTTGAGCTCTGACTCAAAATATGACACAGTCCATTCCCGGAAAACGAATATTTCTCATGACTCAGACTGTGGAAGCCTACGCAATTATTTTACTAATGTTTATATATTTGTTGTGAGTTTGTATTTTTTTATATTTTTTATTTAAAATAGCAAGTATTTGCAGGATGACTAGAATCATGTTTAAACTTTGTTGCGTCGCGCTTTCATAAAGAGCATGAAGTCTTATAATTGATACACAGGTGGCGCAGGAACTAGTCTGGACCGCGGAAGCATCGTATTATCGATCAGTTGTGTGCAAGTAGTGCAATAAGCAGCAGTGAGCTCCGCGCTGCGTGTAGCGCAATAACACGTCACGATTATCGATTGCCTGACCAGCTCGCGGCGTTCCCGCTAGATGGCGCTGCGTGTATTTAGTTACTTCGTCAGGCGGCTTGCTACTGTGGATAGAGATAAGAAGACATGCGAAACGCAGCATCTTTACTCGATCTACACTTCGAGTGACGACCCCACGATTATTTGGTGTGTGCCAATGTTGACCGTTTATTTTTATGAACGAATCCTGCAAGTATCGCTGGTTCATTTGTATTAGCCGATTGTATACTAGCGATTAATATTAAAATTCACTACATATTACATATAATTTCATTGTCAAAAACCGAACTCTGTCTCCACTAAGCTACCCGAGATCCTTTTGACGTTCAAGCCACTCTTTTCAGCGACGCTATAAAAGCGTCCTTCACCAGATTTACCACATCTCCTGTGCTGTTTTATCGATCGATTGGCGCCCGAGAAACCCGTTTTGACAGCAAGGAGAACTACAGAGAACGTCAAATAAAGTTGACAGGCCGCCTTTTTGCCATTACAAGGGGTATTATAAATTTGACGGCGTAGATAGGGACTAAAGTATAGAATAAGGTCCAAACTCAAAATGGGTTTAAATGACTAAATATCGGTTCATTAGCCTTATATTCATTAAAATAAAGCAACTATTTGATGAGTTTTTGTAGTAAAGTGTATCGTTAGTTGTCACGCATGTCCGTCAAATTGAGTACTATGCGTTAGGTGTTAAGTTACCGTTACATTATAGTATTTTATGTACCAAGGGCGTTACTATGATGATAATGCCAGGAGGGTGACGAGGATCTAGCCCGAGGGCCTCTGGCCTGAGGGATAGATGTCGCCCGATGGGCATTATCATCTAGTAACGCTCGTGGTGCATACAAGATTTTATGTCTCACTATATTATGTGAAATAAGTTTTCATTTATAATAATTTTGATTACAATAATGCTTAAGCTTTGACGTTGCTAAGGATGTTGTTTAATTGTTTTGTTTATTATTAACATTTATTTATTTTTAAAACACCAACGTTTTAAATCGTTGGAGATAGTGGAATGAGTGAATTTGATGTTTCGGAAAATATTTTGTCGAAACGGTGTAAAGAATTTATTTTGAATGTTTCTGTATACTTTGAGGAAGACAAATGTATAAATGATCTCCTTATTATTCCATTCTCGTTTGTAAAAGATGTAAGTATTATATTTTGAGGTTCATTATCACATGACAGATTTCAATTCTTTATTTCTTATGCACTTATTTGTGAATATTATTACATTTTAGAGAGCTTGTACGGCTTTGGATGTGGCACATGTGGCGGTAAATAATGTCAAAAATGAATTCAAACGTGGATAAATATCGTCCCCAAAAGAATTAGTGATCCGTCATCTGTCAAAAATGAATGCGAAATATTACAGTCTGCAATTCGACGGACGTACTATTTTCATGTGCGGTGAAAGTAAATGGCTTTCTAAGGTTTTTTTTTTTTGATAATCAATTTTTAAGTATTATAATTAAATTAAAATTGATTTCTGTGTTGTGCTTTCAAAGCTGTTTTCTTATATTAATTGTTGTAATCAATTAATGTATTAATTGTTGTAATCAATCCTTATTATTATTGTAATGAATTATAATTAAAAAGAAAATAAATTTATTATATACCGTTCATATTATTTTTAATTTGAAAGTCCATAAACGATGATCGGATTATAATGAGGTAATAATGAAATATTATGCCCTCCCATTATGCCCCGGTTGTTATAGATATGTCTATATACACCGTATCCTAGCAATAAACAGTTCATAATACTTTAGTGAGACATAAAAGTATTTTAGAGCTGGACCCTATTCTATACTTCGCCCTAGGTATTGGGGAGGCTTGAGTTTCTTTGCGAAGTAACAGTTTGTATTATTGACCGTTTTTAAGCGTTGCTAAGGAAGCAGTAGAGAAAAACAATTTCACAACTCAATAACAATGGTATGTTGTTGTTTGAGCTGAGGCGGGGTGAATCAAATGATAAAAACAACGCGACTATTATTGTGACAATTGTATTAAGAGTTCCGAAAGATATTAATAATTTAAATAACGCTATCTGAAATAAAAATGAAAAAGGTGTAGTCACCCAAAAAAGCTTTCCTACCTTGCCGTTTGAGGACAGACTGCGGCACCATAACACTAGGCGGCTCTCTGGTCGCAGCAGCTTGCAGCAAAGGCGACACTGTGCTACAATATTCCATCGGATTCCCCGGCCTCGGCAAACTTGCCAGCGACGATTGCGTGCTCTCTGTACTCTGCTGTCCTTGCAGTAGCGGAAAACACTTGCTACAAACCCTAGCTTCCGCGCCTAAATAAACTAAATGCGCCCGCAAACTGCAACAACGGGCACATAAGACTAAACCACACGCGCGACAGTGGTGCCGCCGGCGGACTATAGTGAAACGAACAGCGCAGTGAAGACAAGATGGTGTGTCTGCATCAGGAGTCCAAAATGGCGCCGTCTGGCCAAGGCTTGACACTGAAAATGATTCGTAGAATAAAGCTAGTCGTACGTAACAAAAGTTTTGAGATAAGATGTTCTTTCAGATTTAGAATGTATCGTAAAAGTTGTTAGAATTCAATATATTGCATGGTTTTTTACCTTCCGTCACCTTTAGGTAAGGAAGGTATTGTCTTTGGTCAAAAAATTCGATGATGAGTTTTTAATCAATAAGCACGTTTTAGGGTCCCTAGAATACGAATTTACCATTTTTACGATGATGTCTGTATGTGTGTGTGTGTGTGTGTGTGTGTGTGTGTGTGTGTGTGTGTGTATGTGTGTGTGTGTGTGTGTGTGTGTGTGTGCGTGTAACAAAATTTTCGTCTGCGATAACTCTAATACTACAGTTACAAAAATTATACTTTTTTCGTATACTTCTTCGTTACATCCATATGAAGAGCTGATTAGATTTTGGTTACAATTGGTCAACCGGAAGTACCATTATTTGAAGATTTTAACAGTTTTTCTTGAAAAAACTATGTTGAATATAATTTTCTCACATTTGATGTTATTATAAATATTAAAGAATATTTTATTCTCTATACGATTTGACTGCATTTTATACTTAATATTAAATGGATATCGAGTTAAAAAATCTGATGTGGCCAACACATAACCTCTCGCCAGATATTTTACCTGGTTGTACGCATAAAACGAAAAATATTTTTAAATACAAATACATATAGATATTCATGTCTCACTACAAAATAATTCTCACATATATTTGCAATATCTATGGGATATTTTAAAATAAATTATGTACAATACTTACATTTTCTTTATTTTTAATATCCTGAAATTTTCTTTTCTACTTTCCTTTTCTTTTTCTTTATATTCGTCATTTTTTCGCAAATTCCTTTTATATTCTTTTTTACGTATATTCTTTTGCGTTGTTGACTTTTATTTATTTTCAAAATCTTCATAATAATATACATATATTTTTGACAGAGGCATACAAATATTTTTGACAGTGACATTTATGTGTCAATTACAAACATTTGAATTTCTTGCCTTGTAGTAGTTTGATCTGAGATTTTTTACATCAAATTATTTTATATGCATTTCTTTATCTCTAAATCTATAGAAGATATAATAATGAATTTATATTTATCGAATAAAGAATTTAACGTTCTTTAATATAAGTATTTACATAAATTTTCGATAAATAATATTTAGATGATTTTTTTCTTGTAAGTACTACTTCCGGTTGTCCAATTGTTACCAAAACTGACTGGACTCTTCCCATTATTGTTAGATTGAGGAATCCGTAGTTAAAAATGTCTTAACTCTCATAGTATTTGAGATATAGTGAATCCAACATCCACACACACACACACACACACATACGGACATCATCGTAAAAATGTTATAATCGGATACTAGGGACCTTAAAACGTGCTTATTCATTAAAATCTGGATATGCGATTTTTAGCATGGATTCAATACCTCTCTTAGCGAGAGGTAAAAATTATAAAGAAATTAAATTTCATAAAGTAGCCATAGCTATGGAAACAGCTACTATATTAAGAAAATTCTGATTG
Organism: Harpalus rubripes; assembly: GCA_963082715.1. Lineage (NCBI taxonomy): Eukaryota > Metazoa > Arthropoda > Insecta > Coleoptera > Carabidae > Harpalus > Harpalus rubripes. The sequence goes on from OY720463.1 coordinate 5,959,449, forward strand.
AAAGATGTCAGTGTCAAGTGAAATTGACAGTATGGTTGTGTTATAATTTTATTGGAAATATAGGATCTTTTGCTTTCTGTATAGAATTTGTATAAAATACATACAACTGGTTTAAGGTAATGTACAAGAAATAATAATAATAAATATTTTATTTCTACAGATACATTACACTGTATATAGAAAACGTCACAAAATAATAATTTTCTGTATGAAATTTGCATAAAATACATGCAACTGCCGGAAGGTAACGTACAAGAAATAGAATATTTAATTTAGTAAGGAACTTTCCGTATGAAATTTGTACAAAATACATAGAACTGACGGAAGGTAATGTGCTGGCCACATCAGATTTTTACTTTCTTGTACAAAGTAAAGGAAGTATTGTATTCGCGAAAAATTTCAGTTTTCAGATTTCAACGGAAATATCCATTTTGACCATCCCTGAATCCATTTTGACTAATTTCGTCGTGACGTCTGTACGTACGTATCTCGCATAACTCAAAAACGGTAAGCCGTAGAACGTTGAAATTTTGTATTTAGGACTGCTATAACATCTAGTTGTGCACCTCCCTTTTTGGTCATTACATAATTTCCAGAAAAGGTACTTTATTTGAAGCCTATAATAGATTTTAATGAAAAACTATATTAAAATATAATCCAAAACTTTTCTAATTTGATATATGACTTTTATATCAATTGGAATAACATACAGATTTTGGTTAAAACAGGCTAACCGGAAGTGATATATTACCTGAAGTTGTTAACAGTTTTTCTTGAATAAAATGGTTTAATTTTGATTTAAGAAATAAATGCTTCAAATAAGAGTTTTAGAGAATTAAATTCTGCGTCTAGCACATCAAGTATTATTAAATTAGCCCTTTGTATAAGCGAGATATGTGAATTTAAAACTTATATACTTTTTGGTTTTTGTAATGAAGCTTGCTATGGATTAGGACAAAAAATAACAAAAAAATAAAAAATAGATGTTAATGTCAAATTACGTCAAATACGTGCAATTTTATAATTGAGTCTATACTTCATATTAGTCTTGCGTACAAGGAAGTTGTGTGGTGTCCACATCAGATTTTTTATAATTTTCCAAGTTTACAACAAATATTTTCATTAAATTTCAGCAAATTTTAAGTATAAATAAATGATTTTTAGCTAATTTTGTGTTTCCTGTAAATTTCAGACGAATTCATAACCAAATAAAAGTTTAATGTTTTGAATGAATTGCTAAAAATTCGCAACAAGCGTCATTTTAAAAATATTTAAATAAAACTTTGTCCAAACGGTTTTAAGATTTGGAATTGTGTTAATTTATATTTTAAACCCCGTAGAACACGAATTTCGTGTTAATTTGAAAATAATTTAAACCGTTGACGAGTTGTCACTAAAATAAAATACATTTTTTTGGGAAAATTTTTCTCAATTTTTCCCAAATTTTCGATCCTATTTTCCGCAACCCCTAAGGCCTTTTTGACACTTTTAAAGTATTAATATATCAAATCGACCCTCCAGAGTTCATTTTAGCAAGAATTAAGACTCTATGTTTAACCAAAATTGAGATATTGACCTATTTTTAATCTCACATTTTTAGACAAAAATGTACAATTTTTGAACCCGTGTTTGACGAGTTTTTAACTGGTAATTTAACCACTTTTATACCGGAATTATACAAATCAACCCTCTAGAGTTCATTTTTGCAAAAATAAACACTATCGAAATCGTGGTATTGGACCATTTTTGGCCGAGATTAAACACGTAAACATATATTTTTGGGGCTCATAACAATGAATTGTTTGATATATTTTCAAATAACGTGTAAATCGTGTTGTACGGGGTTAAAAAAATCTGATGTGGACACCACACGACTTCCTTGTACGCAAGACCAATATGAAGTATAGACCCAATTATAAAATTGCACGTATTTGACGTAATTTGACATTAACATCTATTTTTTATTATTTTTTTTGTTATTTTTTGTCCTAATCCATAGCAAGCTTCATTAAAAAAACCAAAAAGTATATAAGTTTTAAATTTACATATCTCGCTTATACAAAGGGCTAATTTAATAATACTTGATGTGCTAGACGCAGAATTTAATTCTGTAAAACTCTTATTTGAAGCATTTATGTCTAAAATCAAAATAAAACCATTTTATTCAAGAAAAACTGTTAACAACTTCAGGTAATATACCACTTCCGGTTAGCCTGTTTTAACCAAAATCTACTGTTATTCCAATTGATATAAAAGTCTTATATACCAAATTTGAAACGTTTTGGATTATATTTTAATATAGTTTTTCATTAAAATCTATTATAGGCTTCAAATAAAATACCATTTCTAGAAATTATGTAATGACCAAAAAGGGAGGTGCACAACTAGATGTTATAGAAGTCCTAAATACAAAATTTCAACTTTGTACGGCTTACCGTTTTTGAGTTATGCGAGATACATACGCACGTACGTACGTACGTACAGACGTCACGACGAAATTAATCAAAATGGATTCAGGGATGGCCAGAATGGATATTTCCGTTGAAATCTGGAAACCGAAATTTTTCGCGAATACAATACTTCCTTTACTTCGTACAAGGAAGTAAAAAAGGAGCCGAAACGTGAAATTGTTAACGTTTTTGGGGATCAAAATATTGGACTATACAAAAAATGTGCGACCCGAAGTTTTGCCCCCAAATCAAATCAGCAGACTTATTCAAGCGCTCAAGACAAAGTTAGGACGTCATCATGCAAATTAATTCGACTATTTATTATTCTCAGGCACAACTTTTGTACATTTCTTAGCAGAAAAGTATATAATAATAGCCGGGAATACCAAAACAAACAACAGTTACAGACAAGAATATATCTAACTGCCTGAATATAGACAAACTATTAAAAAACTGCGTCGCATTGAAGACAATGATTCCCTATCAATGTTTCAAAAAAAAACTGTTTCTATTTAATGAAAAAGGTCTCAAAACTTTTGTTACATATGTTTTTAACTAACCAGGTTGTTGTACGTTGGCCCCAGAGCCGATAGATGGCGGGGTTGGTGTATCTGCCTCTAGGCTGGTATCCCGACTTCCGGAAGAAGAACTAGGGGAAGCCGGAGATGATGCAGAGTCAGAGACATCTGCTGGACCCAGCGCAGACCACGTATTGTTGTACGGGGTAGACCCTGGTGCTCCTAGATACGTTCACATTGCATTGCGAATATTTTGCATTGTTCACTTATTTTATATACAGGGAGTAAATGAAATAAGTGCATTAAATTTAACAATATTTCTTAATAACTTTTTATAGATTTTGAGTTAAAATTCTTCAAATATTTGCTGCATATTTCGTTACCCGCCCATGCAGAACAAATGGCTGCTGCCGTAATCAAGTGGGATACAAACAGCTCAAAAATTGTCGGTTATCGGTTGGTAAACGTAGGAAATATACGGAATTTTTAACAAATAAATACGTACAACTAGTGAATAACTACTCAAATATTATACAGCGTGTAAATGAAATAAGTGCATTAAATTTAACCAGTAATATAACTCGGCGAGAGCAACAATATTTCTTAATAACTTTTTCTAGAAATCCCACATTTTTTTAGCATTTTTACCACCCCGTAAATTGACGAGTCGTTCCAAATATTTTTGTGATAATTGAATGCAGTAGCAATAGCTATGAAAAATTTTGTTTTAGCAATTGACAGTCCTGTCAATTGTTGCAATTAAATTTTGACATTAGTAATAAACTTGTTTATAAGGTAAAATTCTGTCAAAATGCGAGTACACAGACATTGTAATTACTTACCTATGGTTTATTTATTTATTTTTTTACTCGTATCTGTACTACATTTTACTTGACATCACGGTTGACATACATAAAGACAGTGTCATGGAGTTGCCAACGCATTTACACGGAGCGTTTCCAAATCATCACCAAATCATTCTGTTCTTAATTCGCACATTTGTTAATCTTGTACATCCTTATCACATCGCAATACGGAGTGTCACACATGACAATGTGCAAAAAGTTCTGTTTTCAGCACATAACATATTTTGGGAATGGCTCATAATGTTCATTAATGAGACTGAATTTACTTGGGAAGGTGTATTTATTATGGACAATACACATCTCGACAGACGAAAATGCTGTAAAAATTTTCATTAAAAAATGTTTGGGGAACAATAAATGGACGACTAATTATTGGTACTCATGTACCTCGTTTAAATGGACAAAAGTTTGTACTTACATTTTTTGAATAACGTATTTAAACTATTATGATTTATCGATGATAAATAATCATCTCATAACCTAATAACTATGCTTTTGCTCTTCGTCTCGTTACCTCGTTTCTCCTTGTCTTCCACTATTCACATGTGATTAAAATCCTGGTTCAATACACAACTATATAATTTTGTTATCCAAAATTTAAATTTCTTTATTTTAAAAACTGTACTATTACGTATTAATTAATAATAATGTTATTTCCCTTGATTCGTTTATTAATTACTGTGACTGTAAGTGTAACCGATAACCGAGAATTTTTGAGCTGTTTGTATCTCACTTGAATACGGCAGCGCAGCCATTTGTTCTCTTTGTTCTCCATAGGCGGGTATCGAAATATGCAACAAATCTTTAAAGAATTTTAACTCAAAATCTAAAAGACTTAGAAAAAAAAGTTATTAAGAAATATTGTTGCTCTCGTCGAGTTACATTACTGGTTAAATTTAATGCACTTATTTCATTTACACCCTGTATAATTAACATTTTATCCATGGAGGAGGGGGTAAGCTTTCAAGCCTGTATTATCGTGTGGCCTTGCAGCGCGGCGACAGTGACAATTTCGCGGTCATGCGGCAACCAAAGCGTCAGGTTTGTTTGCGACAATACTGTAGAGTACGCTCAGCCGACGCCACTGAGTCTAGCGAGCACGCGACCAACGCCACTGGTCGAATGTTTCTAGAACGTAATTGTAAACGCCTCAAAGGCGATGGCGTAATTGCCGCTTACCGCAGTCAGTTGGTTAAAGGCAGACAGTTAAATGGTTTTGAGTTAAAATTCTTACAGATTTGTTGCATATTTCGTTTCCCGCCCATGGAGAACAAATGACTGCTGCCGTATTCAAGTGGGATACAAACAGCTCAAAAATTGTCGGTTATCGGTTACACTTGCAGTCACAGTAATTAATAAACAAATCAACGGATATAACATTTATTATTAATTAATTCGTAATAGTACAATTTTTAAAATAAATTTAAATTTTGGATAACAAAATTATATAGTTGTGTATTAAACCAGGATTTTAATCACCTGTGAATAGAGGAAGCCAAGGAAGAACGAGGTAACGAGGAAGAGCAAAAGCATAGTTATGATGATTATTTATCGTCGACAAATCATAATAGTTTAAATACGTTATTCAAAAAATGTAAGTACAAACTTTTGTCCATTTAAACGAAGTACATGATTACCAATAATTAGTCGTCCATTTATTGTTCCCGCCCAAACATTTTTTAATGAAAATCTTAACAACATTTTCGTCTGTCGAGATGTGTATTGTGCATAATAAATACACCTTCCCAAGTAAATTCAGTCTCATTAATGAACATTATGAGCCATTCCCAAAATCGAAGTCTACTGAAAACATTGATCTTTTTGCACATGATATGAATACAACTGTTGCTTTTTTTAAAATTGTCATATGTGACACTCCGTATTGTGATAAAAATGTACAAGATTAACAAATGTGCGAATATTCGGAACAGTATGATTTGGAAACGCTCCGTCTAAATGCGTTGGCAACTCTATAACACTGTCTTTATATCAACCACAAATTAAAATGTAGTAAAGATACGAATAAATAAATAAAACATAGGTAAGTAATGACAATGTCTGTGTACTCGCTATTTGTAAACGTAAGCATTTTGACAGAATTTTACTTTATAAACAAGTTTATTACTAATGTCAAAATTGCAACAACTGACAGGACTGTCAATTGCTAAAACAAAATTTTCAGAGCTATTGCTACTGCATTCAATTATTAGAAAAATACTTGGAACGACTCGTCAATTTACGGGGTTGTAAAAATGCTAAAAAAAATATGCGATTTCGAGAAAAAATTATTAAGAAATATTGTTGCTCTCGACGAGTTATATTACTGGTTAAATTTAATGAACTTATTTCATTTATTATCTTTTTTTGATTATTGATTCAGATGCAAATGTTATGTTCTACAACATTAGGAGGCACGAAATTATGATTTTACATGTTAAAACCCTATGTTCCGATATGCGGTCAACACCCTGTATACACCCCGGTTAAATTAGGTTATGTAACTTACCAATCAAGTCGATAGGAGGCGCTGGTGTTTCATCATTCAGATCCAAAGAATTGGGCCTAATACTTCCCCTCCTTTGCTCCCCGAAATCTTCATTTATTTCTTTACCTACACTATTTACAATATCAACAACATTCTCTTGTTTATCACATTCAGCTATTATTTGATTATCACATTCGATTGTTTCTTCCACTGCACTTGCAACTGTTTCTGGTACTACCCCACTACCAGTAATTGTTTCACATGTATTTGTTTCTTGATGTTCAATTATTTCTTTAATTTGTTCACTGTCAATTGTTTCGTTTACATTATTTGTCTCGGATGGATTTTCAATTGTTTTTATTATATTTTGTTGACAGGCGATTGTTTCAACTAATATCCGAGGATTTTCATTTGTTAATTGTTGAAACTGTTGAATATCAACTGTTTTCGACTCATTTTCAATTGTTTCTGGTTGATATTCACCTGTTTCTGCAGATTTTGTTTCTTTTTCTTCGTGAGCAATTGTTTTTTCTATTGGTTCTATATCTTGATAGTCAACTGTGTTTGCTGGTTGACAGTCAATTGTTTCAGGTTGATATTCAACTGTTTTTACTATTGGCTGGTGATTGGCATTTGTTTCCAGTTCTTCACATTCAACTGTTTTGGACTGAGATTCTATTGTTTCATTTTGTCGATATTCGATTTTTTCATCGACTGTTTTCGGTTGATTATCAACTGTTTTTGCTATTTGTGGTGTGCAGGCATTTGTTTCACTCTGCCGGCAATCAATTGTTTCAACAGTTGCTTGTGTTTTTGGTTCATATTCATCAGTTTTTGTTATTTCTTCGCAACAATCAATTGTTTCATTCTGATTCTGCGGACAGTCAACTGTTTCACCAATTTGACAGTCAACTGTTTTTGTTATTTGTTGGTCACAACAGTCAACTGTTTTTATTTTAGATACGTCTTCTTGGTGAGTGGCAGTTGTTTCTAATAATTCTGTTTTCGGTTGATATTCATTTGTTTCTGTTTCTGCTATTTTTGTTTTAATGTTAAATGATGGATGTGTAATTGTTTTAGGGAGATTTTCTATTTTTGTTATACTTTGTTGGGCACTGACAATTGTTTTATTTCGAGTTTGGAGTTGCTCTAATTCAGCATGTAGGGATTTTGACCCGTGTTCTAATTCTTGCTCTAATTGCTCTAGTTCCTCTAGTTCACTGTCACTTATTAAAGATTGGCTACTGTTGTTATTATTGTTATTGTTGTGCACAGGTATTTCAGTATTGAGATATTCGTTTAAACTGTGAAATACATTGTTGATAGAATGTTTAGGCCCTACGGGCCGGTATGTTGCCCCACTACCGCTGCCACTGTATTGCTCGGTTAATTCACTGTATTCAAAGTCGTTTAAGACTTTGTCCAAATCTACTGTATATTTGTCCATCTGTAATGATTCATATTGCATTCTAAATTTTAATTTTGGTAAATGCTAATTTTATGAATTTACGAATTAAAATTTGTGGTGTTCTGAACGCCCACTGAAACATCTGATTGATATTTATCAATGTCATTTGTTTAATACGTTCTATCATAAATTAACTCCCAATTTTAATTAATAATTAATAACTAGCCACAAATACATACAATATAATAAATAAATTTATTAATTTCTATTTTAATAGTGAATGAAATGAACGAAAAGGCAAATACTCAGTAGACCTTGTCCAACACATGTCAAATTACTTTTTACCAATTTACAATATATAACAGCAATAATAGAGTAAATGAATATTATTCTTACCTTAAAACTAGTGAAAATATAATGAAAAACTATATACACAACACACACATCACATCAAATAGACATAAACGTAGTTAGAGTATAAAATTTGACGTTTCTGGTAATCGCCATTTTGAATTTGTGACAATTGATAACGGGTGCATTCACTAATTACATACTTTAACACAAAATTTATGTTCTATTCATCCTTAACCCGCTCTCATTTTCTGAATGCAAATATGAGAAAGATAAATGTAATGTAAACTATTATTCACGAAAGATGACTATTCAAGGTCATTAGTGAGCCGTCTGGTATAAAATTACTTGTAGATAACTTCATTGCATTTTGTATACATAGGCGTGCACCATGAAATATTTATGGACACATTTTAACTGAAAAAATAAGAATAATTCATTTCAAAATTATGTTTCTTTCTAAATAATGCCTTTCTGAAAAATTTATGTTCTTCACTTATGTTTTTGCAAAATACACAAATATAGACTTAACTTATAAACTAAGGAATAATAATTTGATTTAAACGTCAACGCCGCTGGGTAAATATTAGCACAGAGGGCAGTGTATTAGATAATTAGGTATCTGTAATTCTACGACATATGTCATTATTGTTTATAGTGTGTTAGAAAGTAATGCCACTATTTACGTATATCTGTCATAACACATAAATTAAATAGACATGTGTCAAATAATCCTTCTCTTTCTAATACAAAATGTTGCTAAGATACTGCTATAAAGTGATGTGTATTATTTCTTTGAACAAATGACCTTGAATAGTCATCTTTCGTGAATAATAGTGTATACTATGACTATTCAAGGTCATTTATTCGAAGAAAGAATACGCATCACTTTATAGCAGTAGCTTAGCAACATTTTGTATTAGAAAGAGAAAGATTATTTGACCTACGTCTGTTTAATTTATGTGGTGTGACAGATATACGTAAATAGTGGCATTACTTTCGAACACACTATAAATAATAATGACGTATGTCGTAGAATTACAGATACCTAATTATCTACTACACTGCCCTCTGTGCTAATATGTACCCAGTGGCGTTGACGTTTAAATCAAATTATTATTTCATGGTTTATAAGTTAAGTCTATGTTTGTGTATTTTGCAAAAACATAAGTGAAGAATATAAATCTTTCAGAAAGGCATTATTTAGAAAGAAACATAATTTTGAAATGAATTATTCTTATTTTTTCAGTTAAAATGTGTCCATAAATATTTCAGATTGTACGCTCATGCATACAAAATGCAATGAAGTTATCTACAAGAAATATTATATCAGACGGCTCACAAATGACCTTGAATAGTCAACTTTCGTGAATAATGTGTTCAATTTCTTATTATACAGAAAATAATCATCAGTTATTTAAAAAAAAAAAAATTGTCAAGGTATAAATTGAAAAGGTTACAGATTTAAATTGTACATGTAAATTATGTAGAATATATATTATTATTATATTATTTGTTTGACAACTTAAATCTAGGTCAGATTTACTTTTCCACTTGCATAACATTCAGTAAAAAAATTGTACTCGCAACGCTCGTTAAAATAATATTAAAGTTATTTCCATATTTAAATATCAATAATTACTAACATATTGAACTAATTATGCACTAAATATATTTAAAAATCTACTAAACAATTTTTTAATCATATAATTTGTAAACAAGATGTTTTTATGACTACTACGAATACAATTAGAGCCATCTTGCAGTGCAATTTCAAACGACACTTTTTTGTGCTCAACTGGTGGCAACATTGACAATATGGCGACCTGTTTTTATAATAAGACATCAACAATCAATGAAAATAATAAATTATAAACGTACAACAATGATTAGAGCTATGAAACTTAAGAAATATGTAAATAAAAATACGGGGAATGTGTGTTAAATAATAAAAATGTTCTATATTTTTACTCGACGGTGCAATAGCAGATGTCGTGACATCAAAACGACAGTGTTTTGTGAACAATACGTTAATATATTTGTGATTTTGTTTGCTACAAGTGTTGTTTATTGTTGTGGACAGTTGTGCGAAGTTACTTTGTTGACGGGCGTAGAAACAGACATTACAACTTGAAGGTAAGAAAAGTTGTTGTTTTTATCAATTTCACGCCGGCCAATAACTCGTGTTTTATCCTTCACATCATACGTCAATTGTACTTTGTATTGCATGTTATACTATTTATTGTATTATCCTGTGTTCAATAACGATTATTCTAGTGAAAATGAACATTTGTTTCTGTTTAAATCCTTCCAGAAATTCCAACGAGTCATGTAAACATCCCTTACTAGTTATCCCAGAATTTGAAGTCATAACAACTGTTTTTCAAGTATATTTAAGCGTTTTTAGTATAAAATAAGATTATGTACTTAATTTTACATGTTTTACATAAATTTTAGCAAGTTTTGTTCAATAATAATGAAGTAATCTAACCAAAACATTTTTTTGAGGTTATGGAAATCGTCAACGGACACCACAAGACAAAATCTTTTCAGAATCTTATACCAAACAGTTTTAATGGATGAAAATGTTGTTATTTATTGTTTAAAGTCCGAGGAATCCGATTCTGCACTCGAAAAGAAGATATTTTTACCCGTTGAGGTGTTATGAGCAAGTGAAAATGAAGTTCCATCGCTGGAGAAATTCTTGTGGCTGGTACGTGAATATATTTGTGATTCCATGTGTTACAAGTTTTTTTATTGTTGTTGACAGCTGTATGAAACCAATCGTGCAAGTGGACAGACGTACAGACATCGCTTGACGTAATTCTGGAGCTGTTAAACTTGTGGAACAACTTGAACGACGATTGGCCTAAGACAACGCGTGTATATGGCGCCCTGCGGCCGAACAGATGGACAGACATCGCGCCCTGAATCTTTAGAGGTAGAGTAAGTTGGTTTCTTACCAAGTTCACGCCGACCAACAACTCATGTTTTATCCATCACATCCTGTGTCAATTGTATTGTCTTTTATATGTATATTATCCTATTCATTGTATTATCCTGTGTTGAATAAACGATTATTCCTGTGAAATTGTACATTTGTTCCTTTTTAAATCCTTCCAGAAATCCTGAAATTCCAACGAGTTAGTGACGGTAAGTGTCAATAGATTTAAGCAATTTATCATTGAATATCTCGAAAACTAATCGATATAACGACGTGGGGATTGCAAATTTAGATTCAGCACACTTCTTTATGTATGTGTACATGGTTTCTTTCCTATATAAACCAATAAAAACAATAAATAACACCATTTACAACTATAACAATTCAAAGTGTTGCATATTTTTCCCCAAAACTCCAACTTGGAGCACCATATCCAAACAAATTTTCGATGAATCTTACATAACTTTTGATTCTCTACAACTTTTGTCATATGATTTTTTTTCGTAAAGTTGATGGTTTAGCAGATAATGATGTCACACCCAAGAATGGGTAGAAATAAAATTTTGACATTTCGATTTTTGAATTCTACGTATTTTTCTACATATATACGCAAAATATGACTGTATTATAATTATAAAACAAGGCACTGTAATTGCCATACCCGAAACTGGGTGGGCATACAAATTCCGCGCCTATATTTTTTTAAATCTACGTATCTTATTGCATATATATCCAATTTTTTGTTATTTAATGTTTATAAACACAAGCGCTGTAATTTTTTTAAAATTTTGACAATCTAATTTTAAGCGGGTCCTGATAAACTCAAATTTTTAAATTCATATCTCGAAAACGGTGAGAGATAGAGAAAAAGCGTATAGGACCTTTTTTATAGCTAATCGAATTCTAGGGGGGGTGTACATTTAACTTTTTATGATACGATGTACCAGTTCCGAGTTATGACGGTTTATATGGGTTTTCAGCACCCACACCCTTAATTTGGGATAATACCAAAAAATGTATAATGTACGATCTACATAACTTAATATTCTCTACAACTTTTGTCATAGGTAATTTTTTCGTAAAGTTGATAGTTTAGCAGATAACGATGTCACACCCTAAAATGGGTGGAGTTTCAAAGTTTGGATATCGATTTTCGGAATCTACGTATTTTTCTGCGTATATACCCAAAATTTGATAATTTAATATTTGTAAACATCGACGGGAGATACTGTTATTTATATCGTGTTGTCACCGAGAAATGCTACGGACTTGACACTGTGTTTCCCAATTTAAATTACAGTAATAAGAAGAGTTTATTAGAATGAAATAGTTATATATTCGCCTCTCTGTCTTAAAAACATCAATATTTGCGAGTTGAGTGTTCACCAATGTTCACTCCGGTCTTTGTTATTCTATGTCGTGTTGTCTTTGTCATACAATATATCTTTCTTTGTCATACAAAAATCAATATGCACCCACTAGTAATTAAGAGGGGGAAGAGAATAGAGAAACAATAACTCCCGCTAATTACAAACGAGGATATAGCAACAGTACCTCCCGTCAATTGAAAATGAGGATAGGGCCTATGTTTACAAATATTAAATTACCAAATTTCCGGCACATATGAAGAAAATTACGTAGATTCCGAAAAAAATACGTCGATTTTGTATCTTCACCCAATTTAAGGTGTGCGTCATTTCCGGCTAAACCATCAATTCTAGAACAAAATTGCAAATGACAAAAGTTGTAGAGAATCGAAAGTTATGTACGATGCACCAATAATATATTTCCTATTTGACCTAGTTTTGGGTGTGAAAAATTTGAACTTTTCTTATTTTGAATAATTGAGATGCCAAATTTTTGGTATAAACGCAGATAAATACATAGATTCCAAAATCGGTATCACACCTTTGTATCTCTACCCATTTTAGGGTGTGATATCGTTATCTGGTAAACTATCAACTTTACGCGAAAATGTCATATAACAAAAGTTATAGAGAATCAAAATTGGAGTTGTATAATTTCGTCGGCTACTGACATTTTTATTTCGAATTATTAATGACTGTTTCTTTAGGATTAATGAACTGCATTCAGCTTCCGAGTGTGGCAACTACAGAAATTGTGGGAATTCCGGACCCGCTGATTTGGAAAACATCTCCAACGACTCGCCTGATTTCCTGACTTCATTCCAGCGCCGATATCTCCTGAACTGATTGGAATTCCTCATCGATTTGAACTCTACGTGGAGTTCTACGTCTATATTTGTTAAATTAGTTTTTAAAAATTTATCAGGGCCGGAGTTATTAAAGTTTTAAAAATGTCATACGTGTTAAAAAATTACATTTTCTTTAATAACTCTTTAAGTAATTGGAATATTGTTTCGATTACTGAAAATTTGAACTCTACGTGGTGTTCTACGTCTATATTTGTTAAATTAGTTTTTAAAAATTTATCAGGGCCGGAGTTAATAAAATTTTAAAAATGTCATACCTGTTAAAAAATTACATTTTCTTTAATAACTCTTTAAGTAATTGGAATATTGTTTCGATTATTGAAAATTTGAACTCTACGTGGAGTTCTACGTCTATGTTTGTTAAATTAGTTTTTAAAAATTTATCAGGGCCGGAGTTATTAAAGTTTTAAAAATGTCATACGTGTTAAAAAATTACATTTTCTTTAATAACTCTTTAAGTAATTGGAATATTGTTTCTATTACTGAAAATTTGAACTCCACGTGGTGTTCTTCGTCTATATTTGTTAAATTAGTTTTTAAAGATTTATCAGGGCCGGAGTTATTAAAGTTTTAAAAATGTCATACGTGTTAAAAAATTACATTTTCTTTAATAACTCTTTAAGTAATTGGAATATTGTTTCGATTATTGGAAATTTGAACTCTACGTGGTGTTCTACGTCTATATTTGTTAAATTAGTTTTTAAAAATTTATCAGGGCCGGAGTTATTAAAGTTTTAAAAATGTCATACGTGTTAAAAAATTACATTTTCTTTAATAACTCTTTAAGTAATTGGAATATTGTTTCGATTACTGAAAATTTGAACTCTACGTGGAGTTCTACGTCTATATTTGTTAAATTAGTTTTTAAAAATTTATCAGGGCCGGAGTTATTAAAGTTTTAAAAATGTCATACCTGTTAAAAAATTACATTTTCTTTAATAACTCTTTAAGTAATTGGAATATTGTTTCGATTACTGAAAATTTGAACTCTACGTGGTGTTCTTCGTCTATATTTGTTAAATTAGTTTTTAAAAATTTATCAGGGCCGGAGTTATTAAAGTTTTAAAAATGTCATACGTGTTAAAAAATTACATTTTCTTTAATAACTCTTTAAGTAATTGGAATATTGTTTCGATTACTGAAAATTTGAACTCTACGTGGAGTTCTACGTCTATATTTGTTAAATTAGTTTTTAAAAATTTATCAGGGCCGGAGTTATTAAAGTTTTAAAAATGTCATACGTGTTAAAAAATTACATTTTCTTTAATAACTCTTTAAGTAATTGGAATATTGTTTCTATTACTGAAAATTTGAACTCCACGTGGTGTTCTTCGTCTATATTTGTTAAATTAGTTTTTAAAGATTTATCAGGGCCGGAGTTATTAAAGTTTTAAAAATGTCATACGTGTTAAAAAATTACATTTTCTTTAATAACTCTTTAAGTAATTGGAATATTGTTTCGATTACTGAAAATTTGAACTCTACGTGGAGTTCTACGTCTATATTTGTTAAATTAGTTTTTAAAAATTTATCAGGGCCGGAGTTATTAAAGTTTTAAAAATGTCATACGTGTTAAAAAATTACATTTTCTTTAATAACTCTTTAAGTAATTGGAATATTGTTTCGATTATTGGAAATTTGAACTCTACGTGGTGTTCTACGTCTATATTTGTTAAATTAGTTTTTAAAAATTTATCAGGGCCGGAGTTATTAAAGTTTTAAAAATGTCATACGTGTTAAAAAATTACATTTTCTTTAATAACTCTTTAAGTAATTGGAATATTGTTTCGATTACTGAAAATTTGAACTCTACGTGGAGTTCTACGTCTATATTTGTTAAATTAGTTTTTAAAAATTTATCAGGGCCGGAGTTATTAAAGTTTTAAAAATGTCATACCTGTTAAAAAATTACATTTTCTTTAATAACTCTTTAAGTAATTGGAATATTGTTTCGATTACTGAAAATTTGAACTCTACGTGGTGTTCTTCGTCTATATTTGTTAAATTAGTTTTTAAAAATTTATCAGGGCCGGAGTTATTAAAGTTTTAAAAATGTCATACGTGTTAAAAAATTACATTTTCTTTAATAACTCTTTAAGTAATTGGAATATTGTTTCGATTACTGAAAATTTGAACTCTACGTGGAGTTCTACGTCTATATTTGTTAAATTAGTTTTTAAAAATTTATCAGGGCCGGAGTTATTAAAGTTTTAAAAATGTCATACGTGTTAAAAAATTACATTTTCTTTAATAACTCTTTAAGTAATTGGAATATTGTTTCTATTACTGAAAATTTGAACTCCACGTGGTGTTCTTCGTCTATATTTGTTAAATTAGTTTTTAAAGATTTATCAGGGCCGGAGTTATTAAAGTTTTAAAAATGTCATACGTGTTAAAAAATTACATTTTCTTTAATAACTCTTTAAGTAATTGGAATATTGTTTCGATTACTGAAAATTTGAACTCTACGTGGAGTTCTACGTCTATATTTGTTAAATTAGTTTTTAAAAATTTATCAGGGCCGGAGTTATTAAAGTTTTAAAAATGTCATACGTGTTAAAAAATTACATTTTCTTTAATAACTCTTTAAGTAATTGGAATATTGTTTCGATTATTGGAAATTTGAACTCTACGTGGTGTTCTACGTCTATATTTGTTAAATTAGTTTTTAAAAATTTATCAGGGCCGGAGTTATTAAAGTTTTAAAAATGTCATACGTGTTAAAAAATTACATTTTCTTTAATAACTCTTTAAGTAATTGGAATATTGTTTCGATTACTGAAAATTTGAACTCTACGTGGAGTTCTACGTCTATATTTGTTAAATTAGTTTCTAAAAATTTATCAGGGCCGGAGTTATTAAAGTTTTAAAAATGTCATACGTGTTAAAAAATTACATTTTCTTTAATAACTCTTTAAGTAATTGGAATATTGTTTCGATTACTGAAAATTTGAACTCTACGTGGAGTTCTACGTCTATATTTGTTAAATTAGTTTTTAAAAATTTATCAGGGCCGGAGTTATTAAAGTTTTAAAAATGTCATACGTGTTAAAAAATTACATTTTCTTTAATAACTCTTTAAGTAATTGGAATATTGTTTCGATTACTGAAAATTTGAACTCTACGTGGAGTTCTACGTCTATATTTGTTAAATTAGTTTTTAAAAATTTATCAGGGCCGGAGTTATTAAAGTTTTAAAAATGTCATACGTGTTAAAAAATTACATTTTCTTTAATAACTCTTTAAGTAATTGGAATATTGTTTCGATTACTGAAAATTTGAACTCTACGTGGAGTTCTACGTCTATATTTGTTAAATTAGTTTTTAAAGATTTATCAGGGCCGGAGTTATTAAAGTTTTAAAAATGTCATACGTGTTAAAAAATTACATTTTCTTTAATAACTCTTTAAGTAATTGGAATATTGTTTCGATTACTGAAAATTTGAACTCCACGTGGTGTTCTTCGTCTATATTTGTTAAATTAGTTTTTAAAAATTTATCAGGGCCGGAGTTATTAAAGTTTTAAAAATGTCATACGTGTTAAAAAATTACATTTTCTTTAATAACTCTTTAAGTAATTGGAATATTGTTTCGATTATTGGAAATTTGAACTCTACGTGGAGTTCTACGTCTATATTTGTTAAATTAGTTTTTAAAAATTTATCAGGGCCGGAGTTATTAAAGTTTTAAAAATGTCATACGTGTTAAAAAATTACATTTTCTTTAATAACTCTTTAAGTAATTGGAATATTGTTTCGATTACTGAAAATTTGAACTCTACGTGGTGTTCTACGTCTATATTTGTTAAATTAGTTTTTAAAAATTTATCAGGGCCGGAGTTATTAAAATTTGAAAAATGTCATACCTGTTAAAAAATTACATTTTCTTTAATAACTCTTTAAGTAATTGGAATATTGTTTCGATTATTGAAAATTTGAAGTCTACGTGGAGTTCTACGTCTATGTTTGTTAAATTATTTTTTAAAAATTTATCAGGGCCGGAGTTATTAAAGTTTTAAAAATGTCATACGTGTTAAAAAATTACATTTTCTTTAATAACTCTTTAAGTAATTGGAATATTGTTTCTATTACTGAAAATTTGAACTCTACGTGGTGTTCTTCGTCTATATTTGTTAAATTAGTTTTTAAAGATTTATCAGGGCCGGAGTTATTAAAGTTTTAAAAATGTCATACGTGTTAAAAAATTACATTTTCTTTAATAACTCTTTAAGTAATTGGAATATTGTTTCGATTACTGAAAATTTGAACTCTACGTGGAGTTCTACGTCTATATTTGTTAAATTAGTTTTTAAAAATTTATCAGGGCCGGAGTTATTAAAGTTTTAAAAATGTCATACGTGTTAAAAAATTATATTTTCTTTAATAACTCTTTAAGTAATTGGAATATTGTTTCGATTACTGAAAATTTGAACTCTACGTGGAGTTCTACGTCTATATTTGTTAAATTAGCTTTTAAAAATTTATCAGGGCCGGAGTTATTAAAGTTTTAAAAATGTCATACGTGTTAAAAAATTACATTTTCTTTAATAACTCTTTAAGTAATTGGAATATTGTTTCGATTACTGAAAATTTGAACTCTACGTGGAGTTCTACGTCTATATTTGTTAAATTAGTTTTTAAAAATTTATCAGGGCCGGAGTTATTAAAGTTTTAAAAATGTAATACGTGTTAATAAATTACATTTTCTTTAATAACTCTTTAAGTTATTGGAATATTGTTTCGATTACTGAAAATTTGAACTCTACGTGGTGTTCTACGTCTATATTTGTTAAATTAGTTTTTAAAAATTTATCAGGGCCGGAGTTATTAAAGTTTTAAAAATGTCATACGTGTTAAAAAATTACATTTTCTTTAATAACTCTTTAAGTAATTGGAATATTGTTTCTATTACTGAAAATTTGAACTCTACGTGGTGTTCTTCGTCTATATTTGTTAAATTAGTTTTTAAAGATTTATCAGGGCCGGAGTTATTAAAGTTTTAAAAATGTCATACGTGTTAAAAAATTACATTTTCTTTAATAACTCTTTAAGTAATTGGAATATTGTTTCGATTACTGAAAATTTGAACTCT
This sequence comes from Harpalus rubripes, assembly GCA_963082715.1. NCBI lineage: Eukaryota > Metazoa > Arthropoda > Insecta > Coleoptera > Carabidae > Harpalus > Harpalus rubripes. Next base: position 5,977,795 of record OY720463.1, read on the forward strand.
ACGTGGAGTTCTACGTCTATATTTGTTAAATTAGTTTTTAAAAATTTATCAGGGCCGGAGTTATTAAAGTTTTAAAAATGTCATACGTGTTAAAAAATTATATTTTCTTTAATAACTCTTTAAGTAATTGGAATATTGTTTCGATTACTGAAAATTTGAACTCTACGTGGAGTTCTACGTCTATATATGTTAAATTAGTTTTTAAAAATTTATCAGGGCCGGAGTTATTAAAGTTTTAAAAATGTCATACGTGTTAAAAAATTACATTTTCTTTAATAACTCTTTAAGTAATTGGAATATTGTTTCGATTACTGAAAATTTGAACTCTACGTGGAGTTCTACGTCTATATTTGTTAAATTAGTTTTTAAAAATTTATCAGGGCCGGAGTTATTAAAGTTTTAAAAATGTCATACGTGTTAAAAAATTACATTTTCTTTAATAACTCTTTAAGTAATTGGAATATTGTTTCGATTACTGAAAATTTGAACTCTACGTGGAGTTCTACGTCTATATTTGTTAAATTAGTTTTTAAAAATTTATCAGGGCCGGAGTTATTAAAGTTTTAAAAATGTCATACGTGTTAAAAAATTACATTTTCTTTAATAACTCTTTAAGTAATTGGAATATTGTTTCGATTACTGAAAATTTGAACTCTACGTGGTGTTCTACGTCTATATTTGTTAAATTAGTTTTTAAAAATTTATCAGGGCCGGAGTTATTAAAGTTTTAAAAATGTCATACGTGTTAAAAATTACATTTTCTTTAATAACTCTTTAAGTTATTGGAATATTGTTTCGATTACTGAAAATTTGAACTCTACGTGGTGTTCTACGTCTATATTTGTTAAATTAGTTTTTAAAAATTTATCAGGGCCGGAGTTATTAAAGTTTTAAAAATGTCATACGTGTTAAAAAATTACATTTTCTTTAATAACTCTTTAAGTTATTGGAATATTGTTTCGATTACTGAAAATTTGAACTCTACGTGGTGTTCTACGTCTATATTTGTTAAATTAGTTTTTAAAAATTTATCAGGGCCGGAGTTATTAAAGTTTTAAAAATGTCATACGTGTTAAAAAATTACATTTTCTTTAATAACTCTTTAAGTAATTGGAATATTGTTTCGATTACTGAAAATTTGAACTCTACGTGGAGTTCTACGTCTATATTTGTTAAATTAGTTTTTAAAAATTTATCAGGGCCGGAGTTATTAAAGTTTTAAAAATGTCATACGTGTTAAAAAATTACATTTTCTTTAATAACTCTTTAAGTTATTGGAATATTGTTTCGATTACTGAAAATTTGAACTCTACGTGGTGTTCTACGTCTATATTTGTTAAATTAGTTTTTAAAAATTTATCAAGGCCGGAGTTATTAAAGTTTTAAAAATGTCATACGTGTTAAAAAATTACATTTTCTTTAATAACTCTTTAAGTAATTGGAATATTGTTTCGATTACTGAAAATTTGAACTCTACGTGGAGTTCTACGTCTATATTTGTTAAACTAGTTTTTAAAAATTTATCAGGGCCGGAGTTATTAAAGTTTTAAAAATGTCATACGTGTTAAAAAATTACATTTTCTTTAATAACTCTTTAAGTTATTGGAATATTGTTTCGATTACTGAAAATTTGAACTCTACGTGGAGTTCTACGTCTATATTTGTTAAATTAGTTTTTAAAAATTTATCAGGGCCGGAGTTATTAAAGTTTTAAAAATGTCATACGTGTTAAAAAATTACATTTTCTTTAATAACTCTTTAAGTAATTGGAATATTGTTTCGATTACTGAAAATTTGAACTCTACGTGGAGTTCTACGTCTATATTTGTTAAATTAGTTTTTAAAAATTTATCAGGGCCGGAGTTATTAAAGTTTTAAAAATGTCATACGTGTTAAAAAATTACATTTTCTTTAATAACTCTTTAAGTTATTGGAATATTGTTTCGATTACTGAAAATTTGAACTCTACGTGGTGTTCTACGTCTATATTTGTTAAATTAGTTTTTAAAAATTTATCAGGGCCGGAGTTATTAAAGTTTTAAAAATGTCATACGTGTTAAAAAATTACATTTTCTTTAATAACTCTTTAAGTAATTGGAATATTGTTTCGATTACTGAAAATTTGAACTCTACGTGGAGTTCTACGTCTATATTTGTTAAATTAGTTTTTAAAAATTTATCAGGGCCGGAGTTATTAAAGTTTTAAAAATGTCATACGTGTTAAAAAATTACATTTTCTTTAATAACTCTTTAAGTTATTGGAATATTGTTTCGATTACTGAAAATTTGAACTCTACGTGGTGTTCTACGTCTATATTTGTTAAATTAGTTTTTAAAAATTTATCAGGGCCGGAGTTATTAAAGTTTTAAAAATGTCATACGTGTTAAAAAATTACATTTTCTTTAATAACTCTTTAAGTAATTGGAATATTGTTTCGATTACTGAAAATTTGAACTCTACGTGGAGTTCTACGTCTATATTTGTTAAATTAGTTTTTAAAAATTTATCAGGGCCGGAGTTATTAGTTTTAAAAATGTTATACGTGTTAAAAAATTACATTTTCTTTAATAACTCTTTAAGTAATTGGAATATTGTTTCGATTATTGAAAATTTGAACTCTACGTGGAGTTCTACGTCTATATTTGCTAAATTAGTTTTTAAAAATTTATCAGGGCCGGAGTTATTATAGTTTAAAAAATGTCATACGTGTTAAAAAATTACATTTTTTTTAATAACTCTTTAAGTATTTGGAATTTTGTTTCAATTCTTGAAAATTTGGACTCTACATGGAGTTCTATGTCTATATTTGTTAAGTTGGTTTTCAAAAATTATTTAGGACCTAAGTTATTAAGTGATAAACACTTTTAGAATGTGCTCTGCATTTTATTGGCTGGCAATTATTGTAAAATACATTGTATTTCTTTTAAAATGAATAAAACTTATAAAAAAATAATATATTCTTTTATTTTACAACCCCTATTATTGATTTTCAGTGAAAAACGTACATTTATATTTTTGAAGTACTCTTCTCGTACCTGTTATTCTTATACCATCAGAAATTTTCAACAAATTTCGACGAAAAGGGTAAATTTTTTCGTGCATTGATGCTTCTTTTTGAAGCATCCATGCACGCAAAAACCACCACTTTCGTCTAGTTTTGTTGAAAATTTCTGATGGTATCAGGATAACAGGAATCCAAAGAGCACTCGGAAATTCTTTTAAACCGTGCATAGATGCTACCTGAAAGTAGCATCTATGCACGCAATAAATTTTTTTTTGGTGCATAGATGCTACCTTAAAGTAGCATCTATGCACCAAAAACAAAAAATTTCTGCGTGCATAGATGCTACTTTCAGGTAGCATCTATGCACGGTTTAAAAGAATTTCCGAGTGCTCTTTGGATTCCTGTTATCCTGATACCATCAGAAATTTTCAACAAAACTGGACGAAAGTGGTGCCGAAAGTGCTCTCTGCATTCCTGTTATCCTGATACCATTGAAAATTTTTAACAAAAGTGGTGCCAAAAGTGCTCTCTGCATTCCTGTTATCCTGATACCATTGGAAATTTTCTACAAAATTCGACAAAGTGGTACCTATCATTTGCAAGCATCCATGCACACTGAAAAGAAGCATCCATGCACGATGAACAAAATTTATGTGCATGGATGCTTCATAGAAGCATCCATGCACGAAAAAAAATGTTTAAACCGTTCATGGATGCTTCTTTTCAGTGTGCCTGACAGGTGCTGCCCTCTTGTGGCCATTTTAAAAACTACATACGTGTAAGGAGTAAGAAATAGACAAATTATATTTTAATTCATATTTTATTGTATAAAATATTGTACATTTAAGTGTAATTGCATAAAATACAACAATGGAAAGTACAAATAAACAATAAATACAAGTAAAATTTATACAAACCACTATTTTAACATCCCTATTTCTAATTTTTCAGGACAGGGGTAAGTATATTTATATTTATTTATAAAATACAAAGAATAAGAATAAAAATAAATACCATTTTAAACTATGAACATAAAAAGGCAACAATGTATTACAAATAAACAATAAAAATTACTTAAACTAATACAATTTTTTATTTAACAACCCCTTATTTATTTCAGGGGAAAATACCACAATATAGAGACAGGGAAATATGTATTTATTTAACACTTACAAAAAGAGAAATAAGATATGAGAAATGTATTTGTTGTGCCTTGTATATTGTTGTTTTATAAATGGAAAGGGTTGCAAAAACATATAAGGGGCGGAAGAAGTCCTGGGCGGTTCTCCGCGTGACGCAGAAATTCTTGGGCAGCACACCAAAGCTTAACTCTGCAGCTATTCCAGGACGTCTTCTCGGTCTGCAACAATAGAAAATCAACAATTAATAAAATAATTATCAAATTAGTTTAAATAAAAAAGTTGTTACAAATTATGTTAATTAATTAACTGATGTTAAATAATTAACTTAGATATAAAACTTCAGATTTTTAACTCTGTTAGTTTAGCAAATATTTTTTTAAAGTAGATTTTTTTTCAAGTAAACTACCCCTTCCGGTCACCCCAGAGTTTTGGTAATTTTTATATGAATGTATTGTTAAATAATTAACTCGGATATAAAATTCCAAATTTTTAAGTCTGTTACTTTAGGAAATATTTTAAAAAAGTCAATTTTTTTTCAAGTAAACTACCCCTTTCGGTCACCCCAGAGTTTTGGTAATTTGTATATGAATGTATTGTTAAATAATAAACTTGGACATAAAATTCCAAATTTTTAAGTCTGTTACTTTAGGAAATATTTTAAAAAAGTCAATTTTTTTTCAAGTAAACTACCCCTTCCGGTCACCCCAGAGTTTTGGTAATTTTTATATGAATGTATTGTTAAATAATAAACTTGGACATAAAATTGCAAATTTTTAAGTCTGTTACTTTAGGAAATATTTTAAAAAAGTCAATTTTTTTTCAAGTAAACTACCCCTTCCGGTCACCCCAGAGTTTTGGTAATTTTTATATGAATGTATTGTTAAATAATAAACTCGGACATAAAATTCCAAATTTTTAAGTCTGTTAGTTTAGAAAATGTTTTAAAAAAGTCAATTTTTTTTCAAGTAAACTACCCCTTCCGGTCACCCCAGAGTTTTGGTAATTTGTATATGAATGTATTGTTAAATAATTAACTCGGATATAAAATTGCAAATTTTTAAGTCTGTTACTTTAGGAAATATTTTAAAAAAGTCAATTTTTTTTCAAGTAAACTACCCCTTCCGGTCACCCCAGAGTTTTGGTAATTTGTATATGAATGTATTGTTAAATAATTAACTCGGATATAAAATTGCAAATTTTTAAGTCTGTTACTTTAGGAAATATTTTAAAAAAACTCAATTTTTTTTCAAGTAAACTACCCCTTCCGGTCACCCCAGAGTTTTGGTAATTTGTATATGAATGTATTGTTAAATAATTAACTCGGATATAAAATTGCAAATTTTTAAGTCTGTTACTTTAGGAAATATTTTAAAAAAGGCAATTTTTTTTCAAGTTAACTACCCCTTCCGGTCACCCCAGAGTTTTGGTAATTTGTATATGAATGTATTGTTAAATAATTAACTCGGATATAAAATTGCAAATTTTTAAGTCTGTTAGTTTAGGAAATATTTTTAAAAAGTCAATTTTTTCAAGTAAACTACCCCTTCCGGTCACCCCAGAGTTTTGGTAATTTGTATATGAATGTATTGTTAAATAATTAACTCGGATATAAAATTCCAAATTTTTAAGTCTGTTACTTTAGGAAATATTTTAAAAAAGTCAATTTTTTTTCAAGTAAACTACCCCTTCCGGTCACCCCAGAGTTTTGGTAATTTTTATATGAATGTATTGTTAAATAGTCAACTCGGATATAAAATTGCATATTTTTAAGTCTGTTAGTTTAGAAAATATTTTAAAAGTCAATTTTTTTTCAAGTAAACTACCCCTTCCGGTCACCCCAGAGTTTTGGTAATTTGTATATGAATGTATTGTTAAATAATTAACTCGGATATAAAATTGCAAATTTTTAAGTCTGTTAGTTTAGAAAATATTTTAAAAAAGTCAATTTTTTTTCAAGTTAACTACCCCTTCCGGTCACCCCAGAGTTTTGGTAATTTGTATATGAATGTATTGTTAAATAATTAACTCGGATATAAAATTGCAAATTTTTAAGTCTGTTAGTTTAGGAAATATTTTTAAAAAGTCAATTTTTTTTCAAGTTAACTACCCCTTCCGGTCACCCCAGAGTTTTGGTGATTTGTATATGAATGTATTGTTAAATAATTAACTCGGATATAAAATTGCATATTTTTAAGTCTGTTAGTTTAGAAAATATTTTAAAAAAGTCAATTTTTTTTCAAGTAAACTACCCCTTCCGGTCACCCCAGAGTTTTGGTAATTTGTATATGAATGTATTGTTAAATAATTAACTCGGATATAAAATTGCAAACTTTTAAGTCTGTTAGTTTAGGAAATATTTTAAAAAAGTCAATTTTTTTTCAAGTAAACTACCCCTTCCGGTCACCCCAGAATTTTGGTAATTTTTATATGAATGTATTGTTAAATAATCAACTGGGATATAAAATTGCAAATTTTTAAGTCTGTTAGTTTAGGAAATATTTTAAAAAAGTCAATTTTTTTTCAAGTAAACTACCCCTTCCGGTCACCCCAGAGTTTTGGTAATTTGTATATGAATGTATTGTTAAATAATTAACTCGGATATAAAATTGCAAATTTTTAAGTCTGTTACTTTAGGAAATATTTTAAAAAAGTCAATTTTTTTTCAAGTAAACTACCCCTTCCGGTCACCCCAGAGTTTTGGTAATTTTTATATGAATGTATTGTTAAATAATTAACTCGGATATAAAATTGCAAATTTTTAAGTCTGTTACTTTAGGAAATATTTTTAAAAAGTCAATTTTTTTTCAAGTAAACTACCCCTTCCGGTCACTCCAGAGTTTTGGTAATTTTTATATGAATGTATTGTTAAATACTTAACTCGGATATAAAATTCCAAATTTTTAAGTCTGTTACTTTAGGAAATATTTTAAAAAAGTCAATTTTTTTTCAAGTAAACTACCCCTTCCGGTCACCCCAGAGTTTTGGTAATTTTTATATGAATGTATTGTTAAATAATTAACTCGGATATAAAATTCCAAATTTTTAAGTCTGTTACTTTAGAAAATATTTTAAAAAAGTCAATTTTTTTTCAAGTAAACTACCCCTTCCGGTCACCCCAGAGTTTTGGTAATTTTTATATGAATGTATTGTTAAATAATAAACTCGGACATAAAATTGCAAATTTTTAAGTCTGTTACTTTAGGAAATATTTTAAAAAAGTCAATTTTTTTTCAAGTAAACTACCCCTTCCGGTCACCCCAGAGTTTGGTAATTTTTATATGAATGTATTGTTAAATAATAAACTCGGACATAAAATTCCAAATTTTTAAGTCTGTTAGTTTAGAAAATATTTTAAAAAAGTCAATTTTTTTTCAAGTAAACTACCCCTTCCGGTCACCCCAGAGCTTTGGTAATTTGTATATGCATGTATTGTTAAATAATTAACTCGGATATAAAATTGCAAATTTTTAAGTCTGTTACTTTAGGAAATATTTTAAAAAAGTCAATTTTTTTTCAAGTAAACTACCCCTTCCGGTCACCCCAGAGTTTTGGTAATTTTTATGTGAATGTATTGTTAAATAATCAAGTCGGATATAAAATTCCAAATTTTTAAGTCTGTTACTTTAGGAAATATTTTAAAAAAGTCAATTTTTTTTCAAGTTAACTAACCCTTCCGGTCACCCCAGAGTTTTGGTAATTTTTATATGAATGTATTGTTAAATAGTCAACTCGGATATAAAATTGCAAATTTTTAAGTCTATTAGTTTAGGAAATATTTTAAAAAAGTCAATTTTTTTTCAAGTAAACTACCCCTTCCGGTCACCCCAGAGTTTTGGTAATTTTTATATGAATGTATTGTTAAATAATAAACTTGGACATAAAATTGCAAATTTTTAAGTCTGTTACTTTAGGAAATATTTTAAAAAAGTCAATTTTTTTTCAAGTAAACTACCCCTTCCGGTCACCCCAGAGTTTTGGTAATTTTTATATGAATGTATTGTTAAATAATTAACTCGGATATAAAATTCCAAATTTTTAAGTCCGTTACTTTAGGAAATATTTTAAAAAAGTCAATTTTTTTTCAACTAAACTACCCCTTCCGGTCACCCCAGAGTTTTGGTAATTTTTATATGAATGTATTGTTAAATAATCAACTCGGCTATAAAATTGCAAATTTTTAAGTCTGTTAGTTTAGAAAATATTTTAAAAAAGTCAATTTTTTTTCAAGTAAACTACCCCTTCCGGTCACCCCAGAGTTTTGGTAATTTGTATATGAATGTATTGTTAAATAATTAACTCGGATATAAAATTGCAAATTTTTAAGTCTGTTACTTTAGGAAATATTTTAAAAAAGTCAATTTTTTTTCAAGTAAACTACCCCTTCCGGTCACCCCAGAGTTTTGGTAATTTTTATATGAATGTATTGTTAAATAATTAACTCGGATATAAAATTGCAAATTTTTAAGTCTGTTACTTTAGGAAATATTTTTAAAAAGTCAATTTTTTTTCAAGTAAACTACCCCTTCCGGTCACTCCAGAGTTTTGGTAATTTTTATATGAATGTATTGTTAAATACTTAACTCGGATATAAAATTCCAAATTTTTAAGTCTGTTACTTTAGGAAATATTTTAAAAAAGTCAATTTTTTTTCAAGTAAACTACCCCTTCCGGTCACCCCAGAGTTTTGGTAATTTTTATATGAATGTATTGTTAAATAATTAACTCGGATATAAAATTCCAAATTTTTAAGTCTGTTACTTTAGAAAATATTTTAAAAAAGTCAATTTTTTTTCAAGTAAATTACCCCTTCCGGTCACCCCAGAGTTTTGGTAATTTTTATATGAATGTATTGTTAAATAATAAACTCGGACATAAAATTGCAAATTTTTAAGTCTGTTACTTTAGGAAATATTTTAAAAAAGTCAATTTTTTTTCAAGTAAACTACCCCTTCCGGTCACCCCAGAGTTTTGGTAATTTTTATGTGAATGTATTGTTAAATAATCAAGTCGGATATAAAATTCCAAATTTTTAAGTCTGTTACTTTAGGAAATATTTTAAAAAAGTCAATTTTTTTTCAAGTAAACTACCCCTTCCGGTCACCCCAAAATTTGGTAATTTTTATATGAATGTATTGTTAAATAATTAACTCGGATATAAAATTCCAAATTTTTAAGTCTGTTACTTTAGGAAATATTTTAAAAAAGTCAATTTTTTTTCAAGTAAACTACCCCTTCCGGTCACCCCAGAGTTTTGGTAATTTTTATATGAATGTATTGTTAAATAATAAACTTGGACATAAAATTGCAAATTTTTAAGTCTGTTACTTTAGGAAATATTTTAAAAAAGTCAATTTTTTTTCAAGTAAACTACCCCTTCCGGTCACCCCAGAGTTTTGGTAATTTTTATATGAATGTATTGTTAAATAATAAACTCGGACATAAAATTCCAAATTTTTAAGTCTGTTAGTTTAGAAAATATTTTAAAAAAGTCAATTTTTTTTCAAGTAAACTACCCCTTCCGGTCACCCCAGAGCTTTAGTAATTTGTATATGAATGTATTGTTAAATAATTAACTCGGATATAAAATTGCAAATTTTTAAGTCTGTTACTTTAGGAAATATTTTAAAAAAGTCAATTTTTTTTCAAGTAAACTACCCCTTCCGGTCACCCCAGAGTTTTGGTAATTTTTATGTGAATGTATTGTTAAATAATCAAGTCGGATATAAAATTCCAAATTTTTAAGTCTGTTACTTTAGGAAATATTTTAAAAAAGTCAATTTTTTTTCAAGTAAACTACCCCTTCCGGTCACCCCAGAGTTTTGGTAATTTTTATATGAATGTATTGTTAAATAATAAACTTGGACATAAAATTGCAAATTTTTAAGTCTGTTACTTTAGGAAATATTTTAAAAAAGTCAATTTTTTTTCAAGTAAACTACCCCTTCCGGTCACCCCAGAGTTTTGGTAATTTTTATATGAATGTATTGTTCAATAATTAACTCGGATATAAAATTGCAAATTTTTAAGTCTGTTACTTTAGGAAATATTTTAAAAAAGTCAATTTTTTTTCAAGTAAACTACCCCTTCCGGTCACCCCAGAGTTTTGGTAATTTTTATATGAATGTATTGTTAAATAATTAACTCGGATATAAAATTGCAAATTTTTAAGTCTGTTACTTTAGGAAATATTTTAAAAAAGTCAATTTTTTTTCAAGTAAACTACCCCTTCCGGTCACTCCAGAGTTTTGGTAATTTTTATATGAATGTATTGTTAAATACTTAACTCGGATATAAAATTCCAAATTTTTAAGTCTGTTACTTTAGGAAATATTTTAAAAAAGTCAATTTTTTTTCAAGTAAACTACCCCTTCCGGTCACCCCACAGTTTTGGTAATTTTTATATGAATGTATTGTTAAATAATTAACTCGGATATAAAATTGCAAATTTTTAAGTCTGTTACTTTAGGAAATATTTTAAAAAAGTCAATTTTTTTTCAAGTAAACTACCCCTTCCGGTCACCCCAGAGTTTTGGTAATTTTTATGTGAATGTATTGTTAAATAATCAAGTCGGATATAAAATTCCAAATTTTTAAGTCTGTTACTTTAGGAAATATTTTAAAAAAGTCAATTTTTTTTCAAGTAAACTACCCCTTCCGGTCACCCCAGAGTTTTGGTAATTTTTATATGAATGTATTGTTAAATAATAAACTTGGACATAAAATTGCAAATTTTTAAGTCTGTTACTTTAGGAAATATTTTTAAAAAGTCAATTTTTTTTCAAGTAAACTACCCCTTCCGGTCACCCCAGAGTTTTGGTAATTTTTATATGAATGTATTGTTAAATAATAAACTTGGACATAAAATTGCAAATTTTTAAGTCTGTTACTTTAGGAAATATTTTAAAAAAGTCAATTTTTTTTCAAGTAAACTACCCCTTCCGGTCACCCCAGAGTTTTGGTAATTTTTATATGAATGTATTGTTAAATAATAAACTCGGACATAAAATTCCAAATTTTTAAGTCTGTTAGTTTAGAAAATATTTTAAAAAAGTCAATTTTTTTTCAAGTAAACTACCCCTTCCGGTCACCCCAGAGCTTTGGTAATTTGTATATGAATGTATTGTTAAATAATTAACTCGGATATAAAATTGCAAATTTTTAAGTCTGTTACTTTAGGAAATATTTTAAAAAAGTCAATTTTTTTTCAAGTAAACTACCCCTTCCGGTCACCCCAGAGTTTTGGTAATTTGTATATGAATGTATTGTTAAATAATTAACTCGGATATAAAATTGCAAATTTTTAAGTCTGTTAGTTTAGAAAATATTTTAAAAAAGTCAATTTTTTTTCAAGTAAACTACCCCTTCCGGTCACCCCAGAGTTTGGTAATTTTTATATGAATGTATTGTTAAATAATAAACTCGGACATAAAATTCCAAATTTTTAAGTCTGTTAGTTTAGAAAATATTTTAAAAAAGTCAAATTTTTTTTCAAATAAACTACCCCTTCCGGTCACCCCAGAGCTTTGGTAATTTGTATATGCATGTATTGTTAAATAATTAACTCGGATATAAAATTGCAAATTTTTAAGTCTGTTACTTTAGGAAATATTTTAAAAAAGTCAATTTTTTTTCAAGTAAACTACCCCTTCCGGTCACCCCAGAGTTTTGGTAATTTTTATGTGAATGTATTGTTAAATAATCAAGTCGGATATAAAATTCCAAATTTTTAAGTCTGTTACTTTAGGAAATATTTTAAAAAAGTCAATTTTTTTTCAAGTAAACTACCCCTTCCGGTCACCCCAAAATTTGGTAATTTTTATATGAATGTATTGTTAAATAATTAACTCGGATATAAAATTCCAAATTTTTAAGTCTGTTACTTTAGGAAATATTTTAAAAAAGTCAATTTTTTTTCAAGTAAACTACCCCTTCCGGTCACCCCAGAGTTTTGGTAATTTTTATATGAATGTATTGTTAAATAATAAACTTGGACATAAAATTGCAAATTTTTAAGTCTGTTTAGGAAATATTTTAAAAAAGTCAATTTTTTTTCAAGTAAACTACCCCTTCCGGTCACCCCAGAGTTTTGGTAATTTTTATATGAATGTATTGTTAAATAATAAACTCGGACATAAAATTCCAAATTTTTAAGTCTGTTTAGAAAATATTTTAAAAAAGTCAATTTTTTTTCAAGTAAACTACCCCTTCCGGTCACCCCAGAGCTTTGGTAATTTGTATATGAATGTATTGTTAAATAATTAACTCGGATATAAAATTGCAAATTTTTAAGTCTGTTACTTTAGGAAATATTTAAAAAAGTCAATTTTTTTTCAAGTAAACTACCCCTTCCGGTCACCCCAGAGTTTTGGTAATTTTTATGTGAATGTATTGTTAAATAATCAAGTCGGATATAAAATTCCAAATTTTTAAGTCTGTTACTTTAGGAAATATTTTAAAAAAGTCAATTTTTTTTCAAGTAAACTACCCCTTCCGGTCACCCCAGAGTTTTGGTAATTTTTATATGAATGTATTGTTAAATAATAAACTTGGACATAAAATTGCAAATTTTTAAGTCTGTTACTTTAGGAAATATTTTAAAAAAGTCAATTTTTTTTCAAGTAAACTACCCCTTCCGGTCACCCCAGAGTTTTGGTAATTTTTATATGAATGTATTGTTCAATAATTAACTCGGATATAAAATTGCAAATTTTTAAGTCTGTTACTTTAGGAAATATTTTAAAAAAGTCAATTTTTTTTCAAGTAAACTACCCCTTCCGGTCACCCCAGAGTTTTGGTAATTTTTATATGAATGTATTGTTAAATAATTAACTCGGATATAAAATTGCAAATTTTTAAGTCTGTTACTTTAGGAAATATTTTAAAAAAGTCAATTTTTTTTCAAGTAAACTACCCCTTCCGGTCACTCCAGAGTTTTGGTAATTTTTATATGAATGTATTGTTAAATACTTAACTCGGATATAAAATTCCAAATTTTTAAGTCTGTTACTTTAGGAAATATTTTAAAAAAGTCAATTTTTTTTCAAGTAAACTACCCCTTCCGGTCACCCCACAGTTTTGGTAATTTTTATATGAATGTATTGTTAAATAATTAACTCGGATATAAAATTGCAAATTTTTAAGTCTGTTACTTTAGGAAATATTTTAAAAAAGTCAATTTTTTTTCAAGTAAACTACCCCTTCCGGTCACCCCAGAGTTTTGGTAATTTTTATGTGAATGTATTGTTAAATAATCAAGTCGGATATAAAATTCCAAATTTTTAAGTCTGTTACTTTAGGAAATATTTTAAAAAAGTCAATTTTTTTTCAAGTAAACTACCCCTTCCGGTCACCCCAGAGTTTTGGTAATTTTTATATGAATGTATTGTTAAATAATAAACTTGGACATAAAATTGCAAATTTTTAAGTCTGTTACTTTAGGAAATATTTTTAAAAAGTCAATTTTTTTTCAAGTAAACTACCCCTTCCGGTCACCCCAGAGTTTTGGTAATTTTTATATGAATGTATTGTTAAATAATTAACTCGGATATAAAATTGCAAATTTTTAAGTCTGTTACTTTAGGAAATATTTTAAAAAAGTCAATTTTTTTTCAAGTAAACTACCCCTTCCGGTCACCCCAGAGTTTTGGTAATTTTTATATGAATGTATTGTTAAATAATTAACTCGGATATAAAATTGCAAATTTTTAAGTCTGTTACTTTAGGAAATATTTTAAAAAAGTCAATTTTTTTTCAAGTAAACTACCCCTTCCGGTCACTCCAGAGTTTTGGTAATTTTTATATGAATGTATTGTTAAATACTTAACTCGGATATAAAATTCCAAATTTTTAAGTCTGTTAGTTTAGAAAATATTTTAAAAAAGTCAATTTTTTTTCAAGTAAACTACCCCTTCCGGTCACCCCGGAGTTTTGGTAATTTTTATATGAATGTATAGTTAAATAATCAACTGGGATATAAAATTGCAAATTTTTAAGTCTGTTAGTTTAGGAAATATTTTAAAAAAGTCAATTTTTTTTCAAGTTAACTAACCCTTCCGGTCACCCCAGAGTTTTGGTAATTTTTATATGAATGTATTGTTAAATAATCAAGTCGGATATAAAATTGCAAATTTTTAAGTCTGTTACTTTAGGAAATATTTTAAAAAAGGCAATTTTTTTTCAAGTTAACTAACCCTTCCGGTCACCCCAGAGTTTTGGTAATTTTTATATGAATGTATTGTTAAATAATCAAGTCGGATATAAAATTGCAAATTTTTAAGTCTGTTAGTTTAGAAAATATTTTTAAAAAGTCAATTTTTTTTCAAGTAAACTACCCCTTCCGGTCACCCCAGAGTTTTGGTAATTTTTATATGAATGTATTGTTAAATAATTAACTCGGATATAAAATTCCAAATTTTTAAGTCTGTTACTTTAGAAAATATTTTAAAAAAGTCAATTTTTTTTCAAGTTAACTACCCCTTCCGGTCACCCCAGAGTTTTGGTAATTTTTATATGAATGTATTGTTAAATAGTCAACTCGGATATAAAATTGCAAATTTTTAAGTCTGTTAGTTTAGAAAATATTTTAAAAAAGTCAATTTTTTTTCAAGTTAACTACCCCTTCCGGTCACCCCAGAGTTTTGGTAATTTGTATATGAATGTATTGTTAAATAATTAACTCGGATATAAAATTGCAAATTTTTAAGTGTGTTACTTTAAGAAATATTTTAAAAAAGGCAATTTTTTTTCAAGTAAACTACCCCTTCCGGTCACCCCAGAGTTTTGGTAATTTTTATGTGAATGTATTGTTAAATAATCAACTGGGATATAAAATTGCAAATTTTTAAGTCTGTTAGTTTAGGAAATATTTTAAAAAAGTCAATTTTTTTTCAAGTAAACTACCCCTTCCGGTCACCCCAAAGTTTTGGTAATTTTTATATGAATGTATTGTTAAATAGTCAACTCGGATATAAAATAGCATATTTTTAAGTCTGTTAGTTTAGAAAATATTTTTAAAAAGTCAATTTTTTTTCAAGTAAACTACCCCTTCCGGTCACCCCAGAGTTTTGGTAATTTGTATATGAATGTATTGTTAAATAATTAACTCGGATATAAAATTGCAAATTTTTAAGTCTGTTAGTTTAGGAAATATTTTAAAAAAGCCAATTTTTGTTCAAGTAAACTACCCCTTCCGGTCACCCCAGAATTTTGGTAATTTTTATATGAATGTATTGTTAAATAATCAACTGGGATATAAAATTGCAAATTTTTAAGTCTGTTAGTTTAGGAAATATTTTAAAAAAGTCAATTTTTTTTCAAGTTAACTAACCCTTCCGGTCACCCCAGAGTTTTGGTAATTTTTATATGAATGTATTGTTAAATAATCAAGTCGGATATAAAATTGCAAATTTTTAAGTCTGTTACTTTAGGAAATATTTTAAAAAAAGCAATTTTTTTTCAAGTTAACTAACCCTTCCGGTCACCCCAGAGTTTTGGTAATTTTTATATGAATGTATTGTTAAATAATCAACTCGGCTATAAAATTGCAAATTTTTAAGTCTGTTAGTTTAGAAAATATTTTAAAAAAGTCAATTTTTTTTCAAGTAAACTACCCCTTCCGGTCACCCCAGAGTTTTGGTAATTTTTATGTGAATGTATTGTTAAATAATCAACTGGGATATAAAATTGCAAATTTTTAAGTCTGTTAGTTTAGGAAATATTTTAAAAAAGTCAATTTTTTTTCAAGTAAACTACCCCTTCCGGTCACCCCAGAGTTTTGGTAATTTTTATATGAATGTATTGTTAAATAGTCAACTCGGATATAAAATTGCATATTTTTAAGTCTGTTAGTTTAGAAAATATTTTAAAAAAGTCAATTTTTTTTCAAGTAAACTACCCCTTCCGGTCACCCCAGAGTTTTGGTAATTTGCATATGAATGTATTGTTAAATAATTAACTCGGATATAAAATTGCAAATTTTTAAGTCTGTTAGTTTAGAAAATATTTTAAAAAAGTCAATTTTTTTTCAAGTAAACTACCCCTTCCGGTCACCCCAGAGTTTTGGTAATTTTTATATGAATGTATTGTTAAATAATTAACTCGGATATAAAATTGCAAATTTTTAAGTCTGTTAGTTTGGGAAATATTTTAAAAAAGTCAATTTTTTTTCAAGTAAACTACCCCTTCCGTTCACCCCAGAGTTTTGGTAATTTTTTAAGCAATGCATTGTTAAATAATCAACTCAGATATAAAATTTCAAATTTTTAACTCTAATAGTTTAGGAAATATTTGAAAAAAGTCGATTTTTTTTCAAGTAAACTACCCTTTCCGTTCACCCCAGAGTTTTGGTAATTTTTATATGAATGCATTGTTAAATAATTAACTCAGATATAAAATTTCAAATTTTTAACTCTAATGGTTCAGGAAATATTTGAAAAAAGTCGATTTTTTTTCAAGTAAACTACCCTTTCCGTTCACCCCAGAGTTTTAGTAATTTTTATATGAATGCATTGTTAAATAATTAACTCAGATATAAAATTTCAAATTTTTAACTCTAATAGTTCAGGAAATATTTGAAAAAAGTCGATTTTTTTTCAAGTAAACTACCCTTTCCGTTCACCCCAGAGTTTTGGTAATTTTTATATGAATGCATTGTTAAATAATTAACTCAGATATAAAATTTCAAATTTTTAACTCTAATAGTTTAGGAAATATTTAAAAAAAGTCGATTTTTTTACAAGTAAACTACCCCTTCTGTTCATCCCAGAGTTTTGGTAATTTTTATATGATTGCATTGTTAAATAATTAACTCAGATATAAAATTTCAAATTTGTAACTCTAATAGTTTAGGAAATATTTTAAAAAAGTTGATTTTTTTACAAATAAACTACCCCTTCTGTTCACCCCAGAGTTTTGGTAATTTTTATATGAATGCATTGTTAAATAATTAACTCAGATATAAAAATTCAAATTTTTAACTCTAATAGTTTAGGAAATATTTTAAAAAAGTCGATTTTCTTTCAAGTAAACTACCCCTTCCGTTCACCCCAGAGTTTTGGTAATTTTATATGAATGCATTGTTAAATAATTAACTCAGATATAAAATTTCAAATTTTTAACTCTAATAGTTTAGGAAATATTTTTAAAAAGTCGATTTTTTTACAAGTAAACTACCCCTTCCGTTTACCCCAGAGTTTTGGTAATTTTTATATGAATGCATTGTTAAATAATTAACTCAGATATAAAATTTCAAATTTTTAACTGTAATAATTTAGGAAATATTTTAAAAAAGTCGATTTTTTTTCAAGTAAACTACCCCTTTTGTTCACCCCAGAGTTTTGGTAATTTTTATATGAATGCATTGTTAAATAATTAACTCAGATATAAAATTTCAAATTTTTAATTCTAATAGTTTAGGAAATATTTGAAAAAAGTCGATTTTTTTTCAAGTAAACTACCCCTTTTGTTCACCCCAGAGTTTTGGTAATTTTTATATGATTGCATTGTTAAATAGTTAACTCAGATATAAAATTTCAAATTTTTAACTCTAATAGTTTAGGGAATATTTTAAAAAAGTCGATTTTTTTTCAAGTAAACTACCCCTTCCGTTCACCCCAGAGTTTTGGTAATTTTTATATGAATGCATTGTTAAATAATTAACTCAGATATAAAATTTCAAATTTTTAATTCTAATAGTTTAGGAAATATTTGAAAAAAGTCGATTTTTTTTCAAGTAAACTACCCCTTTTGTTCACCCCAGAGTTTTGGTAATTTTTATATGAATGCATTGTTAAATAATTAACTCAGATATAAAATTTCAAATTTTTAATTCTAATAGTTTAGGAAATATTTGAAAAAAGTCGATTTTTTTTCAGGTAAACTACCCTTTCCGTTCACCCCAGAGTTTTGGTAATTTTTATATGTAGGCCATAATTTACCTTAATGCTCCCCACTTCAATAACGGCGAGTGCATATTGATTTGTGTGTGACGGAGAAAGATATATTGTAAGACAGAGACAACACGACAGAATAACAAAGACTGGGGTGAACACTCACTCGCAAATATTTGTTTATTTTAGACAGAGAGATGAATATATAACTATTTCATTTTAATGAACTCTTCTTATTACTGTAATTTTTATTGGGAAACGTGGTGTTCAGTCCACGCGTGTACATATCTCGGTGACCATAGAGTAATACAGACAGGAGTGAACACCCTGTTTCCCAATAAAAATTACAGTAATAAGAAGAGTTCATTAAAATGAAATAGTTATATATTCTCCTCTCTGTGTTAAATGAACAAATATTTGCGAGTGAGTGTTCACCCCAGTCTCTGTTATTCTATGTCGTGTTGTCTCTGTCTTACAATATATCTTTCTCTGTCACACACAAATCAATATGCATTCGCCATTATTGAAGTGGGGAGCATTCAGGTAATAATATTGCCTACATACTCGACAATCATAATGATGGGCACCGTTTTTGCAAATCAATTTCTTTTTAAATATTTCTTTAACTAACATAGATAAAAATTTGAAACTTTACATTTAAGTTAATTATTTAATAATTCATTTCTATAAAAATTACCAAAACTCTGGGGTTACCGGAAGGGGTAGTTTACTTGAAAAAAAATTGATTTTTTTTAAATATTTCCTAAACTAACAGTTAAAAATATGAAAGTTTATGTCTGAGTTAATTATTTAACATTGCATTCATATAAAAATTTCCTAAATTCTGGGGTGGACGGAAGGGGTAGTTTACTTGAAAAAAAATTGACTTTTTTAAAATATTTCCTAAACTAACAGAGTTAAAAATATGAAAGTTTATATCTGAGTTAATTATTTAATATTGCATTCATATAAAAAAATTCCTAAATTCTGGGGCGGACGGAAGGGGTAGTTTACTTGAAAAAAATTGACTTTTCTTAAATATTTCCTAAACTAACAGAGTTAAAAATATGAAAGTTTATATCTGAGTTAATTATTTAACATTGCATTCATATAAAAATTTCCAAAATTCTGGGGTAGACGGAAGGGGTAGTTTACTTGAAAAAAAATTGACTTTTTTAAATATTTCCTAAACTAACAGAGTTAAAAATATGAAAGTTTATGTCTGAGTTAATTATTTAACATTGCATTCATATAAAAATTTCCAAAATTCTGGGGTGGACGGAAGGGGTAGTTTACTTGAAAAAAAATTGACTTTTTTTAAATATTTCCTAAACTAACAGAGTTAAAAATATGAAAGTTTATATCTGAGTTAATTATTTAACATTGCATTCATATAAAAATTTCCAAAATTCTGGGGTGGACGGAAGGGGTAGTTTACTTGAAAAAAAATTGACTTTTTTAAATATTTCCTAAACTAACAGAGTTAAAAATATGAAAGTTTATATCTGAGTTAATTATTTAACATTGCATTCATATAAAATTTACCAAAATTCTGGGGTGGACGGAAGGGGTAGTTTACTTGAAAAAAAATTGACTTTTCTTAAATATTTCCTAAACTAACAGAGTTAAAAATATGAAAGTTTATATCTGAGTTAATTATTTAACATTGCATTCATATAAAAATTTCCAAAATTCTGGGGTGGACGAAAGGGGTAGTTTACTTGAAAAAAAATTGACTTTTTTTAAATATTTCCTAAACTAACAGAGTTAAAAATATGAAAGTTTATGTTTGAGTTAATTATTTAACATTGCATTCATATAAAATTTACCAAAATTCTGGGGTGGACGGAAGGGGTAGTTTACTTGAAGAAAAATTGACTTTTTTTAAATATTTCCTAAACTAACAGAGTTAAAAATATGAAAGTTTATATCTGAGTTAATTATTTAACATTGCATTCATATAAAAATTTCCAAAATTCTGGGGTAGACGGAAGGGGTAGTTTACTTGAAAAAAAATTGACTTTTTTAAATATTTCCTAAACTAACAGAGTTAAAAATATGAAAGTTTATATCTGAGTTAATTATTTAACATTGCATTCATATAAAATTTACCAAAATTCTGGGGTGGACGGAAGGGGTAGTTTACTTGAAGAAAAATTGACTTTTTTTAAATATTTCCTAAACTAACAGAGTTAAAAATATGAAAGTTTATATCTGAGTTAATTATTTAACATTGCATTCATATAAAAATTTCCAAAATTCTGGGGTGGACGGAAGGGGTAGTTTACTTGAAAAAAAATAGACTTTTTTTAAATATTTCCTAAACTAACAGAGTTAAAAATATGAAAGTTTATATCTGAGTTAATTATTTAACATTGCATTCATATAAAAATTTCCAAAATTCTGGGGTGGACGAAAGGGGTAGTTTACTTGAAAAAAAATTGACTTTTTTTAAATATTTCCTAAACTAACAGAGTTAAAAATATGAAAGTTTATGTTTGAGTTAATTATTTAACATTGCATTCATATCAAAATTTCCAAAATTCTGGGGTGGACGGAAGGGGTAGTTTACTTGAAAAAAAATTGACTTTTTTTAAATATTTCCTAAACTAACAGAGTTAAAAATATGAAAGTTTATATCTGAGTTAATTATTTAACATTGCATTCATATAAAAATTTCCAAAATTCTGGGGTGGACGGAAGGGGTAGTTTACTTGAAAAAAAATTGACTTTTTTAAATATTTCCTAAACTAACAGAGTTAAAAATATGAAAGTTTATATCTGAGTTAATTATTTAACATTGCATTCATATAAAATTTACCAAAATTCTGGGGTGGACGGAAGGGGTAGTTTACTTGAAAAAAAATTGACTTTTCTTAAATATTTCCTAAACTAACAGAGTTAAAAATATGAAAGTTTATATCTGAGTTAATTATTTAACATTGCATTCATATAAAAATTTCCAAAATTCTGGGGTGGACGGAAGGGGTAGTTTACTTGAAAAAAAATTGACTTTTTTAAATATTTCCTAAACTAACAGAGTTAAAAATATGAAAGTTTATATCTGAGTTAATTATTTAACATTGCATTCATATAAAATTTACCAAAATTCTGGGGTGGACGGAAGGGGTAGTTTACTTGAAGAAAAATTGACTTTTTTTAAATATTTCCTAAACTAAGAGTTAAAAATATGAAAGTTTATATCTGAGTTAATTATTTAACAATGTCTTAATATAAAAATTACCAAAATTCTGGGGTGGACGGAAGGGGTAGTTTACTTGAAATAAAATCAACTTTTTTAAAATATTTCCTAAACTAACAGAGATAATAATTTCAAACTTTATATCTACGTTAATTATCTAAAAATGCATTAATTAAAAAATCACCGAAAGTCTGGGGTACACGGAGGGGGTACTTTATTTGAAGAGGAATGCATGGCGTCGACTCTTACGTTTTTCAGAGTATGTAAGATATTATAGATTATTAAAAAAGATCTTATTTACCCTGAAAAAGATGTGAGTGTATATAAAAGTGTCGGTTTTGCAAGAATAAACGATGTACGACTGAGATTTCGAGTATTTATTAACTCATTAGAATTTCGAGTTATTGGAGGTTATAAACTGTATAAAAAACAACTTCTCTTACCTTAACAGCTTCAAGTGGTAATGTCTGCCCCGCTGTCCATATGCTCGGCGACTCTTCACGGTTGCAGGGCCCCATTTTTACACGCTATCTTCGGACAATCGTTCAAGAAGTTTCGCGAGTTCAACAGCTCCAGGATCACCACAAACGATGTCTGTTTGTCCGCCCGTCTGCACAGCAGCTTCGTACAACTGTCCACAACAATAAACAACACTTGTAGCAAACGAAATTACAATTATATTAACGTATCGTTTACAAAACATTGTCATTTTAATGTCACTACGTCTGCTATTACACCCTCAACGAGTAAAATTATAGAACATTTTTATTATTTAATACACATTCTCCGTACCTTTATTTACATATTTCTTAAGTTTCACAGCTGTAATCATTGTTGTACGTTTGTAATTTATTATTTTCACTGATTGTTGACGTTTTGTTATAAAAACAGGTCGCCATATTATCAATGTTGCCACCAGTTGAGCATAAAAATTCTGAACTCTGATCAGCGCCAAAATATTATAAAGCTAAATAAAATCATTTGCATATATTTTAGGCATCTATAGGCCATAAGTATTACAATAAAAATAAAATAATTGTACTATACAGTATAATTTATGCATATATTATTTTAAAGAGCGGTGCGTTAGACGAATGTTATGCAGATTGGTTAGTAAATTTTAACCACAAATAAAAATAAGTCGCCATATTGTTAATGTTGCCACCAGTTGAACACAAAAACAATTTTGTTGAAAGTTCAGCGCTTTGCTGTAAGATGACAGCAGTAATCTCATTTTTAGATTATGATTAACAAATCGTTTAATAAATTGTTAAGTATATTCAGCGCATAGCTAGTTCAATACTGTTTTAATCAGCGTTAAGCGAATAATTTTTCTACCCAATGTTATGCAGGTTGAAGAGAAAATCTTTTGCCATTATTATATCAAACAGTTTTAAGTGGTGGAAATGTGTAAATTTATATTCTAAACTCCAAAGAATTTGATTCTGCACACGAATTGAAGATATTTGTAACTGTTGAGGAGTTACAAGCTAGAAAAAATAAAGATTCATCCCGTTACATCATTTTGCGGATTGTATATACATATATTTTAAAAAATATTTACTGCTTTATAAAAATACAGGTTTGGACTGAGAATTGAAGTAACTCCCGAATATTGTTTTATCTGCTTTTAGCCCTAAGTTGGGTTTAACCTAATTTGACCGTCGAAAGTTCTGGGAAAAAGTCTTGAATAATTTGAAATTCAGAATGTACTCTACATTTTATTGGGTGACAATGGACCTTTTCAATTTAAAGAGATAGAAGATATACGCAATAGGTATCTACGCATAGTAGACGTAAAATGTGAGAATATCTCAGTAAACTTTAAAAAATCTGATCGAAATAAGTTACAAAAGCTTTTATTGAAGTTAAAATGCCTAACGATGCAAATTTTCACTGAGAATACAGGTATTTTAATGACTGCAATATTTTTGACGTTTCGTTTGACAGCCCATCTGGCAGTTGTTCGCGCCATTTTCTTACTATTTGCAGCGATAGAAAGAGATAGCCCTTAAATTAAAAAGGTCCATTATTGTAAAATACATTATATTTGTTTTAAAATTAATAAAACTTATAAAAATAATAATAATATTTTAAGTTTTTGAAGTACTCTTCTCGGTCATGTTATCCGGATACCATCAGAAATTTTCAACAAAATTCGACAAAAGGGAACCCATCATTTTTGCAAATATTTTTTTTCACAAGCTTCAAAACTATATTACCTATCATCACATATACTATTATTCACGAAAGATGAGTATTCAAGGTCATTTGTGAGCCGTCTTATATAATATTACTTGCAGATAACTTCATTGCATTTCGTTTGCATAGGCGTGCAGCATGAAATATTTATGGACACATTTTAACTGAAAAAATAAGAATAATTCATTTGAAAATTATGTTTCTTTCTAAATAATGCCTTTCTGAAAGATTTATGTTCTTCACTTATGTTTTTGCAAAATACGAAAACATACACAACTTATAAACTAGGAATAACAATTAATTTTAAACGTCGACGCCACTGGGTAAATATTTGCACAGAGGGTAGTGTAGTAGATAATTAGGTATCAGTAATTCTACGACATATGTCATTATTATTTATAGTGTGTTAGAAAGTAATGCCACTATTTACGTACATCTGTCACACCACATAAATTAAATAGACATAGGTCAAATAATCTTTCTCTTTCTAATATAAAATGTTGCTAAGCTACTGCTATAAAGTGATGTGTATTCTTTCTTCGAACAAATGACCTTGAATAGTCATCTTTCGTGATTAATACTGTAAACTATTATTCACGAAAGATGACTATTCAAGGTCATTTGTGAACCGTCTGATATAATATTATTTGCAGGTAACTTCATTGCATTTCGTATGCATAGGCGTGCAACATGAAATATTTATGGACACATTTTAACTGAAAAACTAAGAGTAATTCATTTAAAAATTATATTTCTTCTAAATGATGCCTTTCTGAAAGATTTATGTTCTTCACTTATGTTTTTACAAAGTACAAAAACATGGACTTAACTTATGAAGCAAGGAATAATAATTTGATTTAAACGTCAACTTCACTGGGTAAATATTAGCACAGAGGGCAGTGCAGTAGATAATTAGGTATCTGGGGCGGAGTTTAGAATAGGGTCCAGCTTTAAAACTGCTTTTTTTTATTGAATTCTATTCTTTTATGTAAAATATCATATAAAAACATGAAATTAGAGCTCGGAAACATGTTTTAATTTTATTAGTTTTTAAGTTGTATTTATGAGAAATGTGACTTTTTCGCTTGCAATTTTATAAAAAAATACTAACAATAACGATAACCTACCGCACAGAACTCAATTTGACGACACTCGGGTGGTTACATTCTTTTTATATGAATTTAACAGTATTTTTTTTTTTCAATAAAAATACCAAAATCACTATAAATATTGCTTTCCGCGACCAAATTTTGGTTTATTTTATTGAATAAAAGGCTAATATACCGATATTTAAACGTATTTTGAATTTGGACCCTATTCTATACTTTAATTCTACGACATATGTCATTATTATTTATAGTGTGTTAGAAAGTAATGCCACTATTTACGTATATCTGTTACACCACATATATTAAATAGACATAGGTCAAATAATCTTTCTCTTTCTAATACAAAATGTTGCTAAACTACTGCTATAAAGTGATGAGTATTCTTTCTTTGAACAAATGACCTTGAATAGTCATCTTTCGTGAATAATAGTGTAGCAGTTTTTAAATGGTGGGATAATGTGCTAGCCGCATCAGACAAATATTTTAACTGTTATAGACATCTATTGTCACTTAACAGAACTAAAAAACTAACCTCACAAAGTGACATTTCAAGTAAAAAACATAACCTATAAGTTTCACGTGTATGTCTCTACAAACTACAAAATAATTAAAATGGCATCAAATAAACGAAAATCATGGTCGCAACTATCAGTTTGTTTAAGTTCTGAGTTAGATGCAGCCATTAAATCTTTAAACTTTCCAACAATGACGCCAGTGCAGGCTGCAACAATACCTCTACTTTTAGGGAAAAAAGACGTAGCTGCTGAAGCAGTTACAGGTTCGGGAAAAACTCTGGCATTTCTTATTCCATTGTTGGAGATGTTAGTGAGGAGAAATCTGGAAGAAAAATGGAAAAAACATGAAATAGGTGGTATTGTAATTTCTCCAACCAGAGAACTTGCTAGTCAGATTTATGAAGTATTGGAAAAATTAATAGGACATGTTAGTGTAAGTATTGACATAGTTCGGCCGGTTAACATTTTCAATAAATTATAAAACTCCTCAAATTCGGATTCAAAAATTGTACATTTTTCTAATAAGAATGTAGACAAGTGACATTTCTCAACATTGCATAGGCGGTGTGCACAAAAGTAGTCAGCGCCGACAGCGGACAAAAATGACAAAAATGGTTACTCATTGAAACATAGCAAGGTTATGTTTTATGTCAGAATAATTTTGCAATTTCTATTTTACAAAATATTTGCAATGAATGTGAATGATAGGACGTCAATTATTATGTGATGCAGTGGGGGATGTAATAATTCTCACAAAATTACCGATTGAAGTATCAAATTTTATAAATTTCCTAGAAGAATATATGAGGAACAGATGTATAAGAGAATAACTTTTCAAAAGATATCTTCTATTAACATGAAATAGGTATTTGTGTATTAAGAACGCAAAATGTGACATTGTCGATTGAGAGGTTGTTGCCGCGCGACGTAGGAGCGAGGCATTCTCTCGAAATCGACACTGTCCATTTGCGCTCGAAACACACACAAGGTTTTTTCTACAGTCGCCACAATGGGATCCTCCACTATAACAAAAATTTATTTTTTATTTATTTTTACTTATCGGTATATTCCATTCTTCTTGAGCTATTGCTTCAATCTAATCTAAGAATTTTATACTTTCGTTTTTGTAAATGAATGCCCTATTTTATTTTCACAGCAGTGCGGCATTTTGTTTGGTTATGTAAGTGGGTAATGTGTAACTACAGTGTCATTAATTCCTGAATAAACGTTTCCATTAAGAATGTAACCAAGTAACATTTCTCAACATTGTATAGTTAGAAATTTGAGGAGCGAGCGTTTTTTCTACTTTGTCGCTCTAGAGCGGCAGAGTGACATTTTGCGTTGACAAAAGAAAGCGCAAATAGCTACTTTGTATATAGACTGTAGAAAAAATTCTTTTAGGTATACATTTTTTCTCATTATAAAAGATACTTATCATATTAATAAAATTCCAACAATGGTCGTCTGATTGCAATAATGAATTATATAAAAAATGTGTTTTTTAAGTTAATATTTCAACAAGATATAATACAAGAAGCAGAAAATTGTCTTAAAATACAAGCAGTTGTATAAAATAGAAGTCTATTTTTGACATAATTCGTCTATTTATTATAGATTTTGTACATGTAATGTTAATGTTAAAGATAGAAATTCACATTGTTCGTATTTTTCGTGTATTTTCTTTTCCGAGCTAGTGCAACTGATTTCACTTAGAGCCTGGTATATTTTCAATGAAGAATCTTCTTCATTTATTGCGAATATAAAAGAAAGATGCTAACATCATACACTGATATCGTGATATGTAGAAATTTTCTTCTTTCCAATCATTCAAGTTTTCCAACTTTTTAATTTCAATTTCCATGTATTGTGCATCTTGTAACATTTAACTAATATTATAAATTTAAATATGATAAAATGGTTTACAGAAATCACACATATTATGAGAAAAATTATATCTTCTACAGTCTATATACAAAGTAGCCATTTGCGCTCTCTTTTGTCAACGCAAAATGTCACTTTGCCGCTCTAGAGCGACAAAGTAGAAAAAACGCTCGCTCCTCAAATTTCTAACTATACAATGTTGAGAAATGTTACTTGGCTACATTCTTAATGGAAACGTTTAGTCAGGAATTAATGACACTGTAGTTACACATTACCCACTTACATAACCAAACAAAATGCCGCACTGCTGTGAAAATAAAATAGGGCATTCATTTACAAAAACGAAAGTATAAAATGCTTAGATTAGATTGAAGCAATAGCTCAAGAAGAATGGAAAATACGGATAAGTAAAAATAAATAAAAAATAATTTTTTGTTTTGGTGGAGGACCCCATTGTGGCGACTGTAGAAAAAATCTTGTGTGTGTTTCGAGCGCAAATGGACATTGTCGATTTCGAGAGAATACCTCGCTCCTGCGTCGCGCGGCAACAACCTCTCAATCGACAATGTCCCATTTTGCGCTCTTAATACACAAATAGCTATTTTCTGCCACAGTACCTTCGCTGGTTTTTAGACTTTTTTGATTGTCACATCACATATATAGCATTTTAAATATTTTCTTTATTGATTTCAATATATTATGATGTATAATATTCATGCACAATAGCAACAACTTAAAATAAAATTGTAAATTGTATCACTTTCTCGAAATGTCAAAGTTGATTCGGTAACCAAAAATGTCAATGTAGCCGTTAGAGGCGCTGACGCTCAAAATGTGCACATCGCCTATAGTTAAAAATTTGTAGCGAGCGTTTTTTCTTTGGCGAGTATGAGCAGCAAAGTGATATTTTGCGTTGCGTAAATGGCTACTTTGTATATAGACTGTAGAAAAAAAAATTACGGTAATTTTATATCCCCGATTAATTATTAGTATTTTTTATTTTTAGTATTTGACTCATGGTTTATTAGTAGGAGGCAATTCAGTTGAAGATGACGTCCATTTTTTAAAAACCAAAGGGGCAAATATTATTATTTGTACTCCAGGCAGATTAGAAGATTTGTTAACAAGAAAAATAGATCTTAATTTACCTGCCTCCGTTAAAAGTTTGGTAATTAATTTAATATTATATATATATATATATATATATATATATATATATATATATATATATATATATATATATATATATATATATATATATATATATATATATATATATATATATACCGGGTGGCGCTCGAAATCCGTTACATAGGCATTTAACATGGGATAACAGTTTTTCCTAGCGCATTGCTTCCCAAATTATTTTAGAAAAAAAATCTTCAAATAAAAGTTGTAGAACATAAAATTTTGCATTTGAATCAATAAGCAAAATTAATTTTGCATGCTTTGTAACAGCAGAAATTAGGTATGAAAATGTCGAAAATCTACTCCAAAGTAGTAATAGCCATGGAATTAACAAAAAGCTTAACAAACAAACGTGTGTTTATCTGTCATAAAATTTAATTTTACATTTTATTATTTAATAAAATTATCACAACGTAAAATTCTTAAGCAGAATAATAATTTAATTCTTTTATACTGTTCAAATACTCATTTTTCTTGACAAAAAGTCACAATATTTGACATTTAATTCATCGCATTTGTTTGTCTTTTTTGTTTTAATTCCATGGCTAGCACTATGAAACTGAAATTTTCAAATTTTTCGTATTCAATTTCTGGAGTTACTAAACATACGAAATGAATTTTGTTTACTGATTTACATGTAGAATTTTATATTCTACAACTTTAATTTGAAGATTTTTTTTCTAAAATAATTTGGGGAGCAACGCGCTAGGAAAAACGGTTTTCCCATGTTAAATGCCTATGTAACGGATTTCGAGCGCCACCCGGTATATATATATATATATATATATATATATATATATATATATATATATATATATATATACAGGGTGAGTCTGGGAAGACGCTCCCCCCTTTAATTTTTTTATAATAAGTAATAGAAAAAAATAGCTCATATAAAAGTTTTATTATTTTACATATACTACTTGATGGCAGATGTAGATATTTTTTATAAAGTCAGGTTTACAAGATACGACTATCAACTTTTATTTTTCAAATGGCAACCTATAATTATTTTAATAAAATAGAAACCACCATTTTTTTTCTCTTTTCAACGATGTATTATTTTTTATTAATGTATTTGAAAAATTTCGAGAAAAATGAGATAATTTAGAAATATTAGAAATAATTTTTAAACAAATATTATAGGTGGCTATGTGAAAATCAACAAAACGTAACAATGTAAAACAATTAAATTAATGTCAAAAAAGTATACATTTGTTTGTTACTTAATTTAACTTATTTTGTAAACAAAAAAAAAATCATTTTGAAATGTTTACGAACGAATTAATTGATATGATTCTAATAATCGACTGGAATCATAAGAAGAGCAAAAATAATTTACCGGGAGTGGTTGTTTTTGTTACTAAATTTGTTGTTTTAGTTTGCTAAGTTGTATAGCACTGTTACGTTTTGTTTATTTTCACATAGCCACTTATAATATTTGTTTAAAAATTATTTCTAATATTTCTAAATTATCTCATTTTTCTCGAAATTTTAGAAATACATTAATAAAAAATAATACATCGTTGAAAACATAAAAAAATGGCGGTTTCTATTTTATTAAAATAATTATAGGTTGCCATTTGAAAAATAAAAGTTGATAGTCGTATCTTGTAAACCTGACTTTATAAAAAATATCTACATCTGCCATCAAATAGTATATGTAAAATAATAAAACTTTTATATGAGCCATTTTTTTCTATTACTTATAATAAAAAAGTTAAAGGGGGGGGCGTCTTCCTAGACTCACCTGTATATATATATATATATATATATATATATATATATATATATATATTGTAGGAGTTGCTAGTTTTGGATGAAGCCGATCGCCTTCTGGACTTAGGATTTCAAAATACTTTGAATACTATTCTAGCTTATTTGCCTCGTCAAAGACGGACAGGATTATTTTCAGCCACACAGACTAAACAAGTCCAGGATCTTATAAGGGCCGGACTAAGGAACCCTGTGTTAGTGACTGTTACAGAAAAAGCGAGTGAATCCACTCCTTTATTGTTAGAAAACTTTTATACTATCGTCAGTGCAGAAAGTAAGTTAAATATTATTAATGGAGTATATTATTTTATTAATTTGCTGTACCCCGCGGGCTTCGCAGTCGTGAACATTTGATGTGCTTGGAATTCGGATTCGGTGTGCAGCTGTTTTATTCAATAGGGGATTCCGATTAAGCGAATTTTAAGCGCCCCGTCGCGGTATTTTTATGAACTATGTGGACATACAAGTAACTGCCATCGTGCTGTCAAGTTGACAGCCTTGTGAAATTTGTGTTTTATACAGGGTGTAAATGAAATAAGTGCATTAAATTTAACCAGTAATGTAACTCGACGAGAGCAACAATATTTCTTAATAACTTTTGTTCTAAGTCTTTTAGATTTTGAGTTAAAATTCTTTAAAGATTTGCTGCATATTTCGGCGCGCGCCCATGGAGAACAAATGGCTGCTGTCGTAATCAAGTAAGATACAAACATCTCAAAAATTGTCGGTTATCGGTTACACTTCCAGTCACAGTAATTAATAAAGGAATCAAGGGAAATAACATTATTATTAATTAATACGTAATAGTACAATTTTTAAAATAAATAAATTTAAATTTTGGATAACAAAATTATAAAGTTGTGCATTAAACCAGGCTTTTAATCACCTGTGAATAGAGGAAGACAAGGAGGGACGAGGTAACGAGACGAAGAGCAAAAGCATAGTTATTAGGTTATGAGATGATTATTTATCGTCGATAAATCATAATAGTTTAAATACGTTATTCAAAAAATGTAAGTACAAACTTTTGTCCATTTAAAAGAGGTACATGAGTACCAATAATTAGTCGTCCATTTATTGTTCCCCAAACATTTGTTAATGAAAATTTTTACAGCATTTTCGTCTGTCGAGATGTGTATTGTGTATAATAAATACACCTTCTCAAGTAAATTCAGTCTCATTAATGAACATTATGAGCCATTCCCAAAATTGAAGTCTGTTATGTGCTGAAAACATAGAACTTTTTGCCCAAGTTATGGATATAACTGTTGCTTTTTTTAAAATTGTCATATGTGACACTCCGTATTGTGATGTGATAAAGATGTACAAGATTAACAAATGTGCGAATATTAAGAACAGAATGATTTGGTGATGATTTGGAAACGCTCCGTGTAAATGCGTTGGCAACTCCATGACACTGTCTTTATGTCAACCGTGATGTCAAGTAAAATGTAGTACAGATACGAGTAAAAAAATAAATAAATAAACCATAGGTAAGTAATTACAATGTCTGTGTACTCGCATTTTGACAGAATTTTATCTTATAAACAAGTTTATTACTAATGTCAAAGTTTAATTGCAACAATTGACAGGAATGTCAATTACTAAAACAAAATTTTTCATAGCTATTGTTACTGCATTCAATTATCACAAAAATACTTGGAACGACTCGTCAATTTACACCGGGGTGGTAAAAATGCTAAAAAATATGGAATTTCGAGAAAAAGTTAAGAAATATTGTTGCTCTCGCCGAGTTATATTACTGGTTAAATTCAATGCACTTATTTCATTTAGACCCTGTATTAAAAATATGGGTATTAGGTACGCGTATGGCCTCTGTAAGAGTGATTACAGGAATAAATAGAAAAAATATATCAGAAGAGTTAATTTATTTAAGTAGTGGTATATGTGACCGTAGTTAAATAGGTTATGAGATGGAAAATAGCCCCACTTTATATACATCAACTAGCACACACGTATTACATGAAATTACCGCAGATACCCATTTACCACCATCAATACAGGGTAATATATTATCACTGCGTCCCACATTCATATAATTTTGATTTCTGAAAACTTCGAAACACTTTGAGTTAGTATAAATCAGTAAATACCCAGTAACTAACCGAAACTAGAATCTTAAAATAAGATCGCTCTCTTTCCGCCTTTTTTCAGACCACGACACTAACCATCTTTTTTAGGTTATTCACAGAATGATTTTCAATATTTTTCTTTTTTAATTTCGCCCCTGGCACTAACTCTGCACTAAAAAAATCATTTTCATCATTAACCGAATAGCTGTCAACAGAAAATGTCTATTTGTCCACATAGTTCAAGATTTCACCGCAAATGGCGCACTTTGTGACGTCACGATCGGAATTCCCTATTATATATCGTACCATAACGATATATTAACAATTCTGACGGGAGTCAATTTATATTTGAACCCCCTATAACACAATTTTAGTAAAGATATTTCAAACAGTTTTTCATGTTTAGTTTCAGCCAAAAATGGTTCAATATCACGATATTCTTGCAAAAATTAACTTTAGAGGTTTGATTTGTACATTTCCGGTATAAAAGTGGTTAAATTTCCGGTTAAAAATTCCTCAAACCCGCGTTCAAATATTGTACATTTTTGACTAAAAATGTGAGGTTAAAAATCGGCCAATATCTCGATTTTGGTTAAAGATAAAGTGTCAATTCTTATAAAAATGAACTCTGGAGGGTCGATTTGATATATTAATATTTTAAAAGTGTCAAAAAGGCCTTAGGGATTTCGGAAAATAGGGTCGAAATTTTGGAAAAAAAATTCTTCAAAAACATGCATTTTATTTTGTTCACAACCCCTCAACGGTTTAAATTATCTTCAAATTAACACGAAATTCGTGTTCTGCGGGGTTCAAAATATAAATTAACTCATTTCCGGTGTAAAACTGGTTGAATTTCCGGTTAAAAATTACTCAACGTCGGGTTCAAAAATTGTACATTTTTGACTAAAAATGTGAGGTTAAAAATCGGTCAATATCTCGATTTTGGTTAAAGATAAAGTGTTAATTCTTGCAAAAACGAACTCTGGGGGGTCGATTTGATATATTAATATTCCAAAAGTGTCAATAAGGCCTTAGGGATTTCGGAAAATAGGGTCGAAATTTTGGAAAAAAATTGCCTCAAAAACATGCATTTTATTTTGTTCACAACCCCACAACGGTTAAAATTATCTTCAAATTAACACGAAATTCGTGTTCTGCGAGGTTTAAAATATAAATTAACTTATTTCCGGTGTAAAAATGGTTGAATTTCCGGTTAAAAATTACTCAACGTCGGGTTCAAAAATTGTACATTTTTGACTAAAAATGTGAGGTTAAAAATCGGTCAATATCTCGTTTTTGGTTAAAGATAAAGTGTTAATTCTTGCAAAAATGAACTCTGGAGGATCGATTTGATATATTAATATTTTAAAAGTGTCAATAAGGCCTTAAAGATTTCGGAAAATAGGGTCGAAATTTTGGAAAAAATTTGCCTCAAAACATGCATTTTATTTTGTTCACAACCCCACAACGGTTTAAATTATCTTCAAATTAACACGAAATTCGTGTTCTACGGGGTTTAAAATATACATTATCTCATTTTCAAATTTTAAAACCGTTTGGACAAAGTTTTATTTTAATATTTCTAAAGTGACGCTCGTTGCGAATTTTTCGCAATTCTTCCAAAACATCAAAACTTTTATTTGGTTATGAATTCGGTTGAAATTTACAGGAAACACATAAAATTAACTGAAAATCTTTTATTTATACTTAATATTTGTCGAAAATGTTGATTTTTTAATGAAAATATTTGATTGACAGCTGAAAAGTTTGGTTAAAAATCATGTACGTCTCAAAAACATTCGGTTGGTTCACAGCGCCAAAATACTTGAACTATGTTGATATATTTTGACTCAGACGGTAAGGCTGCTATCGATATGCTGTAAACTTTGAAAATTTTAAACTCTAATTACTTGTACGACACGTCCGAAAGACATTCTCGACATTTTTTTTGTTATAGATAAACTACAAACAATTTTAACATTCCTACAACAGAATTCAGTCAACAAAGCTTTGCTGTTTTTTCCAACTTGTGCAACTGTAGATTATTGGGCAGATGTTTTACCTAATGTTTTACCAAAAGTTAGTCGATATACTGTCTTGGCCATTCATGGAAAAATGAAACAGAAAAGGAAAAAGGTTATAGATAAATTTCGAGGAGTAGACAGAGGATTATTATTGTGCACAGATGTCGTTGCTAGAGGAATTGATATTCCAGAGGTAAAAATATCTGCATGACCTCCCGCAATTTCATGTTTAAAATATCAATGAGCTTTAAGTAAGGTGTCTTTTCTGGTTGCTCGTTTGTAAAAATCTAATTTGTTGTTCCAATAAATAGAAAAGTCTGTAATACGAAATATTTATTACATTTTATTGTTTTTACGCTTATCTCCCCTCTTGTTTATACAAGAGTCTGCTTACGCCGCACGCCCATGGGGATTCTAACTCGCGCTTATTCATTGAAAACTCACTATCGAATTTTTGGATCGAGAACATTGCCTCAGGGAGGTAAAAATATACGGGTGTATTAAAAATTCACTTCTTACTTTCGGGCAGATCTCCGCCCCTTTTATATGCCTTCTGGAGAGCCCTAGAACATTCTTACAACGTCCCGAACGACATACCAATTGGCGGGTAATTACGCTTATCTCCCCCTTGTTTACACAAGAGTCTATCGAGGGATTGTAAACAAAATCTAATTTGTTGTTCCAATAGAAAAGTCTGTAAAACGATATTTTTTATATTTTATCTTCCCTCTTGTTTACACAAGAGTCTGCTTACGTCGCCCGCCCGTGGGAATTTTAACTCGCGCTTATACACTGAAATCTCACTATCGAATTTTTGGATCGACAACATTGCCTCCCTCATCTATGAGGGAGGTAAAAATATACGGGTGTATTAAAAATTCACTTCTTACTTTCGGGCAGAGCTCCGCCCCTTTTATATACATTCTGGAGAGCCCTAAAACATTCTTACAACGTCCCGAACGACATACCAATGTGCGGGTAATTACGCTTATCTCCCCCTTGTTTACACAAGAGTATCGAGGGATTGTAAACAAAATCTACTTTGTTGTTCCAATAAATAGAAAAGTCTGTAAAACGATATTTTTTATATTTTATCTCCCCTCTTGTTTACACAAGAGTCTGCTTCCGTTGCCCGCCCGTGGAAATTCTAACTCGCGCTTACTAACTGAAAACACTATTGAATTTTTGGATCGAGAACATTGCCTCTCTCATCTACGAGGGAGGTAAAAATATACGGGTGTATTAAAAATTCGCTTCTTACAAAAAAATATCAAACTTACTGTCTGTCTATTTATGTAACTAATCCATTCTCGCAACATCCCGAACGACATAACAATGTGCGGGTAATTACGCTTATCTCCCCCTTGTTTACACAAGAGTCTGCTTACGTCGCCCGCCCGTTGGGTCTACAATTCGCGCTTATTCGCTGAAAACTCACTGTCTCTATTTATGTAACTAACTAATTCACTGTCTAACTAACTCTAACTATCAATCTGACGGACTAACTTTCGGGCAGAGCTCCGACCCTTTTACATAGCTGCTTCTCCCAATGTTCCGAACGACATAACAATGCGCGGGTATTTACGCTTATCTCCCCCTTGTTTACACAAGTCTGCTTACATCGCCCGCTCGTGGGGACTCCAATTCACTGTCACTATCGAGGGCGATAAAAATATCAATTTTTAAGGTGGATTGGGTGCTCCAATGGGATCCTCCATCCAGCGCTTCGAGTTTCGTCCACCGGGTAGGGCGTACGGCCCGACAGGGCCAGGAGGGCTCCGCCCTTATTTTATTACTGCCCTCAGAGGAGCCTTACGTGGATTTTATCGCCAGGAACCAAAAGGTTGCGCTCACTAAACTTACATTACTTGAAGACAAGGAGTATGGAATTGAGTTAAGGGAAAAAGTGAGACAGATGTTAATGGGAGATCGGGAAATAATGGATAAAGGAAATAAGGCTTTTGTTAGTCATGTCCGGGCTTATAGCAAGCATGAGTGCAGTTTGCTACTTAGAATTAAGGTAGGATCAAGTAGATCATCAATTAGTCTTCTTATAAATATATGTATATATATATATATATATATATATATATATATATATATATATATATATATATATATATATATATATACATACGGGTGTCCCAGGACGAGCTTACGCTATCGTTATTTTAAAAACTATTCAATATTATTTTACGAAATTTGGTATCTAGGGGTTTTCCGGCATGCCCGTATCAGCTGAAATATTTTCAGAACAGTAGCACTTCCGGTTTAACCGGAAGTAGACCCTAACTTTCATATTTTTTTCACTAATAACGGCCACTTTTTCATCACTCTATATCTCGATAATGGAAACGAATTTGTATAATCTGTAAAAAACAGTTTTATAAAGAAAGCTTTTATTTACAATAATATAAATTAATAATCGACAGTTTTTGAATATTGTAATTCTACGGGAACGTAAAATTGAAGTTCTCAAAATTCAAAAAACTAATTTTTTAAATATATATATATATATATATATATATATATATATATATATATATATATATATATATATATATATATACAGGACGCCCTCCCCCTTTCACTTTTTTATTATAAGTAATAGAAAAAAAATGGCTCATATAAAAGTTTTATTATTTTACATATACTATTTGATGGCAGATGTATGTAGATATTTATTATAAAGTCAGGTTTACAAGATACGACTATCAACTTTTATTTTTCAAATGGCAACCTATAATTATTTTAATAAAATAGAAACCGCCATTTTTTCTCTTTTCAACGATGTATTATTTTTTATTAATGTATTTGAAAAATTTCGAGAAAAATGAGATAATTTAGAAATAATTTTTAAACAAATATTATAGGTGGCTATATGAAAATAAACAAAACGTAACAATGTAAAACAATTAAATTAATGTCAAAAATGTATACATTTGTTTGTTACTTAATTTAACTTATTTTGTAAACAAAAAAAAACATTTTGAAATGTTTACGAAGAACGAATTAATTGATATGATTCTAACAATTAATAAAAAAAAATAATACATCTGTTACAACGTAAGTTAACATATTTGACATTTCTGACAATTTGATAAAACGCCAAGCATTTATTTATTTTTTGTTCAATTCCATGGCTGTCGATATTTTCAACGTAATTTTCGAAATTTTCATATTTAATTTCTGTCGTTACCAAGCATGTAAAGGTAATTCTGTTTATTGATTTAGATGCAGAATTTTATGCCGTAAAACTTTTATTTGACGCGTTTTTGCTTAAAATAATTAGGCGAGCAGGAAATTGTAAAAAACTGATTTCCCATATTAATCTCCTATGTACACCTTTAAGACAGACACACGGTATGTATATATATATATATATATATATATATATATATATATATATATATATATATATATATATATATACAGGGTGTAAATGAAATAAGTGCATTTAATTTAACCAGTAATACAACTCGTCGAGAGCAACAATATTTCTAAATAACTTTTCCTCGAAATCGCATATTTATTTAGCATTTTTACCACCCCGTAAATTGACAAGTCGTTCCAAATATTTTTGTGATAATTGAATGCACTAACAATAGCTATGAAAATTTTGTTTTAGCAATTGACAGTCCTGACAATTGTTGCAATTAAATTTTGACATTAGTAATAAACTTGTTTATAAGGTAAAATTCTATCAAAATGCGAGTACCTATGGTTTATTTATTTTTTTACTCGTATCTGTACTATATTTTACTTCACATCACGGTTGACATAAAGACAGTGTCATGGAGTTGCCAACGCATTTACACGGAGCGTTTCCAAATCATCACCAAATCATTCTGTTCTTAATATTCGCACATTTGTTAATCTTGTACATCTTTATCACATCACAATACGGAGTGTCACATATGACAATTTTTAAAAAAACAACAGTTATATCCATAACATGTGCAAAAAGTTCTATGTTTTCAGCACATAACAGACTTCAATTTTGGGAATGGCTCATAATGTTCATTAATGAGACTGAATTTACTTGGGAAGGTGTATTTATTATGCACAATACACATCTCGACAGACGAAAATGCTGTAAAAATTTTCATTAAAACATATTTGAGCGGGAACAATAAATGGACGACTATTATTGGTACTCATGTACCTCTTTTAAATGGACAAAAGTTTGTACTTACATTTTTTGAATAACGTATTTAAACTATTATGATTTATCGACGATAAATAATAATCTCATAACCTAACAACTATGCTTTTGCTCTTCCTCGTCCCTCCTTGTCTTCCTCTATTCATACTATTCGAAGGTGATTAAAACCCTGGTTCAAAACACAACTTTATAATTTTGTTATCCAAAATTTAAATTTATTTATTTTAAAAATTGTACTATTACGTATTAATTAATAATAATGTTATTTCCCTTGATTCGTTTATTAATTACTGTGACTGTAAGTGTAACCGATAACCGATAATTTTTGAGCTGTTTGTATCCCACTTGAACACGGCAACACTCATTTGTTCTCCATGAGCGGGTAACGAAATATGTAGCAAATCTTTAAAGAATTTTAACTCAAAATCTAAAAGACTTATTAAGAAATATTGTTCCTCTCATCGAGTTACATTACTGGTTAAATTTAATGCACTTATTTCATTTACACCCTGTATATTATATATCTCCGGGAGCAAAGACGTAGTCAGTTTTTGTGCTTTTCTCAAAACTGTTAATATTTGTACATTTTGAGTCCAGTAGAGAAAAACCCTCAAACACATTTTTATTTTCAGGATCTACCTTTAGTTGAAATGGCCACCGGTTACTGTCTCCTAACCCTCCCAAAAATGCCAGAACTAAAATCATTAGACACATCATCATTTCCAACCATCCCTAATTTAAATCTAAATTCCATTCCGTACAAAAACAAACTGAAAGAAAAATCTCGCCAGGACAAACTTCAAACTTATAAAACAACTGGAAAATGGCCGGGGTTGAAACTAGCCCCAAAGAAACAAACAGAATCTTGGTCGAAAACAAAGCAGAATAAAGAGGACAGGAAAGAAAAACGAGCGAAGAGAAAAGTTGCAAGAGAAAAGAAGAAAGGCTGTGAAGAACCACAGAAGAAGAAGAAAAGAGGTATAAGTGAAGAAGATTTGAAGGAATTGGCGAAAGATGTCGCCCTGTTGAAGAAATTGAAGAAAAAGAAAATAACTGATGAAGAGTTTGATGAAGAAATGGGTATTGTGTGACTATGTAAAATATATGTTAATAAAATCTTTAATAAAAGTTTATTTATTTAAATAAATATATATTTAACAGCTGTTTTGTTTATTTTTACTTATATTCGTATTCTGTCTATTTTCTATCCTGTTTTGTCCATTTTCTGTCTTATTGTAATCAAAAATTTTACAGGTATAGCTTGCAACATAACAATACTAGAAAATGGGCCCGTCTAATTTTTTTTGAATTTTTTATAGGGCACGGAAGATCACGTTTCCAATATATTTTTGATACGTATCCATGATTTCAATGTGTAGTTAAACACATGATCAGCTAACAACGCTTTATGCAATGGGCCCGTCCAAGTCTTCGACTTTTTAGAAATTACACAACGCATATGAAGTTTGAATATAAATAAAAGAAAATGAAATAAAAATTGCTATATATTTTGTATTTTTATATCTATAATAATGTAATTAAAGTTTTTAGCGTGAAACGATCGCTATGTAGTAACGTCGCGTCATTACAGTCGTCCAGTTACCTTGTGAAAATGTCAGTGTACAGTGGACCATGCATATTTTGCTCATAAATTCGCGATTGGCTTTAAACATACTCTAATATACACATATTTAATATATGGGAGTAATTTTTTAAGATCAAAAGAAAATTTACTTATTAAATAAAATTATAATATAATTTATGTTTTAATTATTGTAATCTCAATACTTGTCATTGTTGCAATCATTTAGTAAATAGGTATGTATATGTTGAATTACTTTTTATTATGAACTATGCTTTGATTATTGTAATCAATACTGTCATTGTTATTTTTAATTATAAATAGACAATAGTTTAAATACTATTTTAATTATAATAATGACACTTGGTGAGTATAATAACCTTCAATATTATATTAAAGAAAGCCTTAAAGTCACATTAATTAAAGCGAATGATTAATCTGATTATGAAAACGAGTAAAAATTATTAATTTTACTTACCTATACTACCATTACTAATGGTAACGTATGTCGGTTCTCTCTACTTATGACGAAGTGACATTAACGTCACAACTTTCGCGCCAAAACTTTAATAATTATTTTAGGCGTTAATAAGCATAATTTCAAGAAAACAAAAAATACGGAATTTCTATTTTTAAATTCTTCATAACATATAAAAAATTCAAAAAAAGTTGGACGGGCCCATTGGCCCTTAGTCTTCATTCTTGCTTAAAAAGCATATATTACCAACAGTAATTGACAATTTATAAATTTAGGGCTTCATCAACGACCAACTATCAAATCTGAGTAATCGATAATATGTCAGCAAGTGATATTCTCATAAACATAAACGGCCACGAGCCACAGACGACGTCCATCTTGTTTTTCACATGTAACCTACCTACCACACCTACCCTACCTATACAAATTGTCACTTGTTACTTATCTTCAAATATGATTAGGTTTTAAATATTACCTCGATAATCGGTGCTTGATGGGATAGTAAACAGTTTTATATTATAGTCCGACGACAAACTTGCACCCAACAACGCACTGGCATCGTTTGAAAAAGAATGACAACACTCACAAACAACAATAAAAGAAATAACAACAAACAAGATAACAAAAAGAAACAAATAATAAAACACTACAATGAATAATAACACGATCAATCGCTGTATGCACAAGAACCGCCAAATAACAAAATGGCAACAAATTCCACGCTTGTGCAAACTCTTTCTTAAAATTTACCGCTAGAAAAATATGACAGCTATTCAAACTAACGCATGCGCACTGCGTCGAAAGTACAGTCTGAAGTTAGCATGCGACAGAGCTTAAGATCGAGTCTGAAGTAAGAAAGGAACAAAACATATGATAGATCATGTGATCTTCCGTGCCCCATATGTTACGAAGAATTTAAAAATAGAAATTCCGTATTTTTTGTTTTCTAAAAATTACGCTTAATAACGCCTAAAATAATTATTAAAGGTTTGGCGCGAAAGTTGTGACGTTAGCGTCACTCCGTCATAAGTAGAGAGAACCGACATACGTTATTATTAATATAGCAGTATACAATAAATGTTGCATGAATAAAAATACGTATCCATTACAAACTGTGATCAAAAATCTTTAGAGCTAATGGTAATAAAGTAAGCCAGATATTTATTATATAATTTCAAAATTTGTGTGATTTACTCACATATGAATAGGTATGTTAATTTATGTAAAACTTCGATAGCACATATTACAAATAAATAAAAATCAGGTAAGTAAAATTAATAATTTTTGCTCGTTTTTATAATCAAGTTAAATATTAATATTAATTAATATGACTTTAAGACTTTTTTTAATATAATATTAAAGTTCTCATACTCACCAAGCGCCATTATTATAATTAAAATAGTATTTAAACTATTTTCTATTTATAATTAAATACAACAAAGACAGTTTTGATTACAATAATCAAAGCACAGTTCATAATAAAAAGTAATCCAACATTTACATTACTGTTTACTAAATGATTACAACAATGAAAAGTATTAAGATTACAATAATTAAAACATAAATTATAATATAAATTTATTTAATAAATAAATTTTCATTTGATCTTAATAAAAAAATCTAATGTGGCCAACACATAACCTCTCGCCAGATATTTTACCTGGTTGTACGCATAAAACGAAAAATATTTTTTTAAATACTAATACATATATTCATGTCATCATGTCTCACTACAAAATAATTCTCACATATATTTGCAAAATCTATTGTAATATAAATTATGTACAAAACATACATTTTCTTCATATTCAATATCCTGAAATTTTATTTTTCTACTTTCCTCTTCTTTTTCTTTATATTCGTAATTTTTTCACAAATTCCTCTTATATTCTTTTTAACGTATATTCTTTTACGTTGTTGACTTTTTTTTATTTTCATAATAATGTACAAATATTTTTGACAGTGGCATACACATATTTTTGACAGTGACATTTATGTGTCAATTACAAACACTTGAATTTCTTGGCTTGAAGTAGTTTGATCTGAGAATTTTTACATCAAATTATTTTTTATGTATTTCTTTATCTCTAAATCTATAGTAGATATAATAATGAATTTATATTTATCGAATAAAGAATTTAACATTCTTTAATATAAGTATTTACATAAATTTTCGATAGTTAAAAATGTCTTAAGTCTTATAGTATTTGAGATATCGTGAATCCAACATCTACACACACACGCACGCACACACACACACACACACACACACACACACACACACACACACACACACATACACACACACACACATACGGACATCATCGTAAAAATGTTATAATCGGATTCTAGGAACGTGCTTATTCACTAAAATCTGGATATGCGATTATTAGCATGAATATAATACCTCTCTTAGCGAGAGATAAAAAAGTATATGAATATAAAACATAGTGACCATATCCACAATCTTAGAAAGCGTAGGAAATATTATTTTGCAACAGTTTTTCTTCGAAAAATACTTTAAATGTTATTTTTTTCGTGATTAATGTTATTATAAAAATTAAAGATTATTATTATTATTATGGGGTCTCGTTGCCGCGTGCCTGAGTGGTCGCGAAACTGGGGAACCGGGTTCGATTCCGACCGACGCCAAACATTTCGCATTTTAAATGGCACAAAATTGATCCCTGTGGTGCACTCTCCACGCCAGCAATGAGTGCCCGTGAGGTGACGCCTGGTAAACGCCCGCACGGTACAAATATGTCATCATTACCGATATCTGCGTACATAGCAGATTGGCACACCCAGCAATGGGTAATATGCCGTGATGATATATTTATTTTATTTTATTTTAAAGATTATTAAATTTTCTATTGATTTGCATTAATGTTTTTTCTATATATTTTATGGATAAATTTATAAAATTATCTATAACTTAAATCCCAGAGCCTACACTTTAAACAAGCAAAACGCAGTTATTCAAATGTATGTAACTGACAGATATATGTCACTATCAAAGAACTAATCATTTCAAAACAATATTAATAACGTTTTAAAAAGGAAAAAGTAAATAGAACAATAGAAAAGGAATTCAATACAGTTTCCACCATAATAAATATGTAGGTATGTATTTAGATTAATAAAAATTAACGAGTCACAAAAATATTTAAGCTAATCCTCATTTTTGGATTAATGAATTCGATTCTATCCCGGTATTTAAAATTTAAATCTTCATTTTATTATAGCTCCGGTGGCTCAATGGTTAGAGCAAGGCCTCATGTCATGAGTGCCCTCGGGGCTCTGGGTTCGAATCCCAATAAGGCATGGATGTGTGTAAATGTGAACCCACTCTGTAATTGGGATTTAATCCTGTTGAGGGGTTTAAAAAAGGTAGTTACTTGGATTAGATTAGACTATATTTTAAGAAATAAACTGTCAAAATTAGAGTAAAATTCGCTAATCAAAAAAACTTAATCTTTTTTGTGACTCGGGCTGTAAATGGCGGGAGGTATTGTGTTGGCCACACCAGATTTTTATCTCTCGCTAAGAGAGGTATTGTATTCATGCTAAAAATCGCATATCCAGATTTTAGTGAATAAGCACGTTTTAAGGTTCCTAGAATCCGATTATAACATTTTTACGATGATGTCCGTATGTGTGTGTGGATGTTGGTTCCACGATTTCTCAAATACTATAAGACTTAAGGCATTTTTAACTACGGATTCCTCAATCTAACAATAATGGGAAGAGTTGATTAAGTTTTGGTAACAATTGGACAACCGGAAGTAGTAGTTACAAGAAAAAAATCATCTAAATATTATTTATCGAAAATTTATGTTAATACTTATATTAAAGAACGTTAAATTCTTTATTCGATAAATATAAATTCATTATTATATCTTCTATAGATTTGGAGATAAAGAAATGCATATAAAATAATTTGATGTAAAAAAATCTCAGATCAAACTACTTCAAGACAAGTAATTCAAATGTTTGTAATTGACACATAAATGTCACTGTCAAAAATATTTGTATGCCACTGTCAAAAATATTTATA
Organism: Harpalus rubripes; assembly: GCA_963082715.1. Taxonomy (NCBI): domain Eukaryota; kingdom Metazoa; phylum Arthropoda; class Insecta; order Coleoptera; family Carabidae; genus Harpalus; species Harpalus rubripes. Next base: position 6,022,100 of record OY720463.1, read on the forward strand.
CATCATTATGAAGATTATGATAATAAAAAAAAGTCAACAACGCGAAAGAATATACGTAAAAAAGAATATAAAAGGAATTTGCGAAAAAATGACGAATATAAAGAAAAAGAAAAGGAAAGTAGAAAAAGAAAATTTCAGGATATTGAATATAAAGAAAATGTATGTATTGTACATAATTTATATTAAAATATCCCATAGATTTTGCAAATATATGTGAGAATTATTTTGTAGTGAGACATGAATATATGTATTTGTATTTAAAAATATTTTTCGTTTTATGCGTACAACCAGGTAAAATATCTGGCGAGAGGTTATGTGGTGACCACATCAAATTTTTTAGTATCGGATTCCATTCTGAGATAAATAAAATTTGTGATTTATTTGTTTATATTTCATCAGGAATTTTTTCGTATATTATCAAATTTAAATAAATTTGATGAACTCTAAAAATGAATTTCTAAGAAAAGAAATGTATGTTTAACAAATATTGAGAGTAAAGGTTACATTTATTGTCAAATAGATAAATTTATATCATGTTTATAATAAAATTACATAAATAATATTTCTCTTGATTAATTTTCCACATCTTTAAAATGATAAATAAGATTTTTCTTTTAGAATAGGTGATATTCAATTTTCACAGTATAGACAGTTTATCCAGCTAACTCAACAATCTGTTAAATATATTCTCTTTTCTAAAATGTTCTGTGGTCTGGCAATTTATTTTTGTACGTGAAAGGGGGAAAACATGCAGCTTCACATCCCTTGAAAAAAATTTCAATTGTACGGCATTTGACCTTGAATGAATCCAAGAAAAAGAAATTTCACTTAGGCGATTGCGAGTATTTTTTCGCGCAATCTTTTGGTTCAGTTCTCACGTCTTTTGAGGACTTCTGCTTTAACCCTTTTCTGTATCGATCTCAAATTTAAATATTTCTTATCTTTGTCTATTATATATTCTAGAAAAGGAGAGGTGATAGGATTCGTTCACACATAAGGGAGGTTAGGAATAATCGAAGAAAAAGAAATATCAAGCGATCAATTTTCCACTGCTTCCTCCCCTATTTTAGAGAAAATTGGTACGGTGGCCAAGTACATTAAAACGTTGGTACAGCAGTTTTACAAATCCAACGAACACATTCTCAAAAAAAAGAATGATGTGGCCAGCACATTACCTTCCGTCAGTTCTATGTATTTTGTACAAATTCCACATAGAAAGTTTTTTTTGCAAATGATTCCATATTTCCGGTACATTACCTTCAGTCAGTTCTATGTATTTTGTACAAATTCCATACAAAAAGTTTCTTGTAAGAGATTCTATATATTTCCAGTAAAAATATAACACAAACATACTATCTCAATTACACTTGACACTGACATTTGTCAATCAGAATTAGTGATGCATGACGAGGCGAGAGTACTCTTGAGACGTGAACGAGATTGCAGTTTAAAATTCGAGGCGAGATCGATATAACAATTGCGAAAAGCGAGGAGTCCCGCAATAAATACTATGTTCCGTAAGTCAAGCAAAAATAATTTGATGTGGCCAACACATGACCTCCCGTCAATTCCATGTTTGAAACAGCAATGAGCTTTAAGTAATGTATCACTACCGGTTGATCGTTCGTAAACAAAATCTAATTTGTTGTTCCAATAAATAGAAAAGTCTGTAATACCAAATTTTGGATTATATTTTATTATGTTTTTCCTCGAAAATCTGTTAAGAGCTCCAAATTAAGTACAACTTCCGGTTTATCATTTAGGTATAGTCAAAATCTAATGTTGTTTCAAATTATACACGTGTTTTAAATACCAAATTTGAGAAGTTTTGGATCATGTTTTAATATATTTTTTCAAGAAAATCTGTTTATAGCTTTCTGTAAAGTAGTACTTCCGGTTTATCAATTTTAGAAAACATTTAGTATGTCGTTCTCATTAATATAAAAATACCAAATCTGATAAGTTTAGGATTGTATCAATTTATTTTTCACGTAAATCTGTTCAGAGCTTCAAATAAAGTATCACTTTTGGATAATCAATTTTAGCCAAAATTTAATATGTTGTTACTTTTTATATAAAAGTCTTATATACTAAATTTGGCAAGTTTTGGAGTATATCATAATATATTTTTCACGAAAATCTGTTCAGAGCATCAAGTAAAGTGTCACTTCTGATTTATTAATTTTAGCCAAAATCTGATATGTTGTTCCCCTTGATGTAAAAGTCTTAAATACTAAAATTGAAAAGTTTTGGATTATATTTTAATATAATTTTTCATTAAGAACTGTTATGTTAAGTAGTACTTCCGGTTTATCAATTTTAGAAAACATCTAATATGTCGTTCTCATTAATATAAAAGTCTTAAATACCAAATTTGAAAAGTTTTGGATTGTATCAATTTATTTTTTACGAAAATCTGTTCAGAGCTTCAAATAAAGTATCACTTCCGGTTTATCAATTTTAGAAAAAATCCAATATGTCCTATTAATATAAAAGTTTTAAATGCCAAATTTGAACAATTTTAGTATATAACAAAATATTTTTCATGAAAATCTGTTCAGAGCTTCAAGTAAACTATCATTTCCGGTTTATTAATTGTAGCCAAAATCTAATATGTTATTTCCCTTGATATGAAAGTCTTAAATACTAGAATTGAGAAGTTTTAGATTATATTTTAATATATTTTTTTAATAAAAACTGCTATGGGCTTCGAGTAAAGTATCACTTCCAGTCGTCCAATGGTACCCAAAATCTAATCAACTCTTTATAATTTTTCTTGAGAATTTTTGGTAATAAATTTACTTACTCATACTGAACATCAACGGTTTTTTCTAACTTACAGAAATTTTAAGTGTTGCACGCTTCCTGTAGGTATAAATACCATAGGTGGTATACCTAAAAAAATTGCAGAGTTCCTCGGCCTCCCAAATGCTAAAGAATATACCGGGCCTTGCTTTCGGCGGTGTTCTGCAATATTTTTGGCTGATTCGGGAGCAGACATTACAGTGCTCAAGCGACATGGAGGGTGGCGTTCAAGTTCTGTTGCTGAAGGCTAGGTTGTAAATACTTTGGAAAATAAGAAAGAAATTTCAAGAAGAATTTTGAGAGAAAAAGAAACAGCAATTAAAAAAATAAAAATTGTCGACAAAGAATCAGAATCCAGCAGCACATCTACTTCAGTTTCTACCCACATTGAAGTTAACCAAGAAGAAGTATTAAGAACGACATCAAATGTTCAATTTAGTAATTTAAGTAATTGCGTTGTAAATATTTATCATAAATAAACAGTTATAATAGGTATTTAGTACTTTTACTTTTACGCATTAAACTGTCATTTTTAAGCACTAGTGCTTAAAAGTACTTCATTTAACAACGGAAATGACAATCGAAAAGTTGTTGTTATAATACGCTAGTATAAAAAATACATTTTAAGACTTAGAAATCAGGGGCTTTTGACTTTTAAGACACGAACCAAAATTTAAAAAGGCTGAATATTACAAGATAAAGTACGTTCTAACTTTTTGCGGTTTTTTATGCACTATTCTCCAAAGATCACTAATAGACATTTTAAGACATAAAAATCGAGGGCTTAATGCATTTAAGACAACCAAAAGTCAAAATGGTGTCCAAAAACTATATGATGAGGTATAGTTCGTCTACGGATCGACCAGTTCAGTATTTGCAATGCTGGTATATATTTTACGCCCAGTATTCGACTGTAGACCAAGACAACACTTTCCAGATTTTAATGCGTTAATCTTTTGAACTTAGAATTTCCCAAATTTTCTTATAGCTTATTATAAGGTCTGTGAACTTGTCTACAAAGAGAATAATATTCCGACGACAGCAACAAGAAAGGCTGAAATAATAGATTTTTTAGTAAAGAAAAATATGCCAATACCAGAAAGGGCAACAAAAAATGATTAACTTAAAATTATAAAAGAGCAGAATTATGATAAGTCTTACGTTATAGACAATATGGCACAACAGGCAGGGCATAAAATATTACGTTTACCACCTTATTATTGCATATTCAAACCGATTGAGTTAATTTGGAGCCAACTAAAACAATGTTAATGTATCACCACAATTAAATTCTAGTGTAGTTCAATTAATCAGGGAAGAAGTTGAAAATATTGGCCAGCAACAATGGAATAACTGTATTCAACATATTATAAAAGAAGAAAATAAATTTGTATCACTTTACAAAGACGTGAATCCATTAATTATATCTTTAAGGGATTCAGATATGTCCGATAACAATTCTGAAGACGAGGACGAGTGCACTATGTCCGAATAAATATTCATATATTTTTTTAAATGACATGTGGTTATAGGCCTCTTGGGGAAATCGCCACTATGAACAAAGATTAACGGTCCGCAATCAGTACCTCCTGGGTGGTCACGAAAATCTGATTATACAATATATTTTTTAAAACAGTTAAATATTAAACATTTTTTTTTTACTATTTTGGAAAGTAAAATGTGTGAAATGAAATATTTGAAACCACTACTCAAATTTTTCATTACAGCCCTGGCACATGCCAGGCTATTGGGACCCTCTATTGTACTTCCGTAATAAAACGATAACGAGTCTTCGGAAAATGATCCCTAGACGAACTATACATGCTGTGATGAGCGTAAAAGTCATTGTGCATTTATTTTGACACAAACTATAATAGGTTTGTTCACGGTAACATTCTCCGACGGATCCCCCAGGACCGGCGGTATGGTATCTGGCGCCCTTCCGCAGCCTATAAAATGGCGCCCCCCTATCCCCCTCATAGATATAAAACTATTTTAAAAATCTCACTATTCCTATTTATATACAGGGTGTAGACGTAACGTGCGAACAGGAATTTAACATACGATTTTAGTTTTTTGCAACCTCCAGGGGCCCGATTCTTGAAATTTTTCGCATACGTAAGTGGGAGAGATGCGCATGCGAACTGCATATTGGTATTCTTGAAACGAAATCGTGTGGTCGTAGGCGAATATTCCGTGCGCAAATACATCGCATGGTTATGAATAACTCGAAAGTATTATACGCACACGAAACTGTGTCTGTCACTGTTACTTGTGTTTGGTGTATCAGTATTTAGATGATATAAATCAAATTATGTTTTTATATAATTCCGGGTACGTTTTATGATCTTATAATAACGCCAATTATAAACCTAGAATCTCCATACACTTGAGTATCGTTATAATATTCTACAAAAATGTGTGCTCGTGCATTCATAGAACGATGCAATGGTTTGTTAGAAAAAAAATTTAGGTGCCTCTTACCGAGCTTTGCATTTTAAATCTGAAATGGTTAGCAAAATTAGAGTATTATTATTACATAACACTTGCATATTAATATTGCCATATTATGTACGTACATACTGTAAACTAAGAAAAACAATACCTACTATATCAAATATATTATGTATATATAATAAATTTTAAATATTAAAATTACAACACTTATAACTTATGACAGCGTCGTTGACAACTACGGCTGACGGCTTTGATTGACAGGTTGACAGTTAAAAAACAATTATATGATGAAGCATTCACGTGGTACAAATGTTTCGTTTAGATTGGCTGCTACAAACTACGTTCGCTTGCTTTCGAGAATTGTATGCGTAGGCTTCGGGCCGAGTTTCGTTTGGTATTCAAGAATACCGCTCATACGTACAGTACTGTTCGTGCACGAAACTAACCACACGAATCTTGTCGCGTGCGGAAAATTTCGCATGATTTCAAGAATCGGGCCCATGCTCTCCTGTTCATTTTACGGCAAAAACTGAAAATCAGAAAAAATGGAAACAAGCTAAAGCTAAAAATTACTTGATGAGGTACATTCGCATGGTTTATCTGAGCTCTTTGGTATACTAGATTTGAAGATGTTTAGACGAGATTTGTTGAGATCTTCACAAGTTTTTTGTCCATAAATTTCACATATAAACCGTTCCAATGAAATGAGATTTTACTTGTGTCACAAAACAGCGTGTATTAAGACGCACTTATATCTCTGGGTACTAAAAGAAAATCTCAAATGAATTTTGTGTCTTAAAAGTCAAAAAGCCCCTGATTTCTATGTCTTAAAATGAATTTTAGCAAACTAGTCAAATACCCGCGTCGATTGACACAAAAAAATTAATGTATAGTTCGTCTAGGGATCATTTTCCGAAGACTCGTTATCGTTTTATTACGGAAGTACAATAGAGGGTCCCAATAGCCTGGCATGTGCAGGGCTGTAATGAAAAATTTGAGTAGGGGTTTGAAATATTTCATTTCACACATTTTACTTTCCAAAATAGTAAAAAAAAATTGTTTAATATTTAACTGTTTTAAAAAATATATTGTATAATCAGATTTCCGTGACCACCCAGGAGGTACTGATTGCGGACCGTTAATCTTTGTTCATAGTGGCAATTTCCCCAAGAGGCCTATAACCACATGTAATTTAAAAAAATATATGAATATTTATTCGGACATAGAGTGCACTCGTCCTCGTCTTCAGAATTGTTATCGGACATATCTGAATCCCTTAAAGATATAATTAATGGATTCACGTCTTTGTAAAGTGATACAAATTTATTTTCTTCTTTTATAATATGTTGAATACAGTTATTCCATTGTTGCTGGCCAATATTTTCAACTTCTTCCCTGATTAATTGAACTACACTAAAATTTAATTGTGGTGATACATTTTTTGATCTAACATTGTTTTTTAGTTGGCTCCAAATTAACTCAATCGGATTGAATATGCATTAATAAGGTGGTAAACGTAATATTTTATGCGCTGCCTGTTGTGCTATATTGTCTATAACGTAAGACATCAAAATTCTGCTCTTTTATAATTTTAAGTAAATCATTTTTGTTCACAAGATTAACGCATTAAAATCTGGAAAGTGCAGTCTTGGTCTACAGTCGAATACTGGGCGTAAAATATATACCATCATTGCAAATACTGAACTGGTCGACTGTACGGACCGAAATATTTTGGCATTGCGGTTTTAGCTATTGTGCACCCATAATAAAACGATAACGAGTCTTCGGAAAATGATCCCTATATGAACTATACATTCCTCAGACCCTTGGACGAATAAAAACCCTCAACTACGCGTCGGTCTTCAAGTTTCGTCCACAGGCGCAAACCTTTTCTTTCGATCCTCTATACGTAAACAACTCTTTCCTACCTAGGATAAGGAGTGGTAAAAGATGCAAAGTTTGAGAATCACTGCTCAAAAGTATGGATTCCCGACTAAGACGAGTCAATTTTATTTTGGTAAGCTTCGAGGAAAATACAAAGCACAAACTTGCAAAACATTCAGCATTATAATGAAGTCAAGAGTCAAAAAATAAATAATATTTGACAAAAATTGAAAGTGTGATATCAACAATGGAATGTGAAAAATGACAGTGAATTACATGGAATTTTAAACAACTGAACAACGATATTGGTTATTCATTTGTTTCAAATGAATACAGAGTGATATTGTAAGTATTTGTTAAATATTATAAAAGTTATTATGTTTATAAATAGTAAAGCGATTGGACTAATCTTGTAGAAATGTGTTTAGTGTGTATATATTTTTTTAAAATTAGCCTCTGGTTTTATAGAGGACAGAATTAATTTACAAAGTTGAAAGTCATATATATGACAAAGCGGCAAATCGTCCGTTGCTTGCATTATAACATTGAATGCAAACCGCCGTTATTTGCACCGCTCTGTTGAAATGAAGACGCATTGCATGAAATCTTAAGGGTAAAAAATAATTTTTTGCTCGCTCGCAAAATAAAAATATTATTTATGTTTCACTAAAGTATTCTGAACTGTTTATTTCTAGGATACGGTGTATATAAACATATCTATAACAACCGGGGCATTATATGAGGGCATAATAGTTCATTATGCCCTCATTATAATCCGATCATCGTTTATGAACTTTAAATTAGGATTAATATGAACGGTATATAATGAAAATTATTTTCTTTTTAATTATAATTCATTACAATAAGAATGATTGATTACAACAATTAATACATTATATAATAAGAAAACAGCTTTGAAAGCACAACACAGAAATCATTTTTAAATTAATTATAATACTTAAAATTGATAATGAAAAGGGCCTTAAAAAGCAATTTACTTTCACCACACTTTTAAATAGTAAGTACGTCGAATTGCAGACTGCAATGTTTCGCATTGATTTTTGACGGATAACGAATCACTAATTTTTTGGGGACAATATTTATCCACGTTTGAATTCATTTTTGATATTATTTTTATTTACCGTCACATGTGACACATCCAAAGCAGTACAAACTCTATAAAATGTAACAATATTCAGAAATAAGTGCATAAGAAATAAAGAACTGAGATGTCATGTGAAAACGAACCTCAAAATATAAAACTTACATCTTCTACAGGCGAGAATGGAATAATTAGGGGAACATTTATGCATTTGTCTTCCTCAAAGTATGCAGAAGCATTTAAAACAATTTCTTTACACCGTTTCGATAAAATATCTTCCGAAACATCGAATTTACCCATTCCATTATCTCTAACGATATATAACGTTGATGTTTTAAAAATAAATAAATGTTGATAATAACCAAACAATTAAACAACATCCTTAGCAACGCCAAAGCTTAAGCATTATTGTAATCAAAATTATTATAAATGAAAACTTAGTTTACATATTCTAGTGAGACATAAAATCATGTATGCGCCACGAGCGTTCCTAGATGATAATGCCCATCGGACAACATCTAGTCCGATGGCCAGGCATTATCATCATCGTAACGCCCTTGGTACATAAAATACTATTAAACCCTACAGGGAATAATGATTCGGGCATAATAGTCATTATTCCCTTTGATGCACCAATCATATATTTTTAATAAAAAAATATACAAATAAATTGAATTTTCAAAATGATATATCTTCATCACTATAGTTACATCACAATACATTGCAACGTTAACCTAATTTCAATAAAAAAAAATATACGTCAAGTGGACTATTTAGTTTGGGGTTATGAAATCAGATTAGAAAAAAATCTTGTATAAACTATTATTCACGAAAGATGACTATTCATTGTTATTTGTTCGAAGAAAGAATACACATCAATTTATAGCAGTAGCTTAGCAACATTTTGTATTAGAAAGAGAAAGATTATATGATCTATGTCTATTTAATTTATGTGGTGTGACAGATATACGTAAATAGTGGCATTACTTTCTAACACACTATAAATAATAATGACATATGTCGTAGAATTACAGATACCTAATTATCTACTACACTGCCCTCTGTGCTAATATTTACCCAGTGGCGTTGACGGTTAAATCAGATATTATTCTTTGGTTTATAAGTTAAGTCTATGTTTTTGTATTTTGCAAAAACATAAATAAAGAACATAAATCTTTCAGTAAGGTATTATTTAGAAAGAAACATGTTTTCAAATGAATTACTCTTATTTTTTCAGTTAAAATGTGTCTATAAATATTTCATGTTGCACGCCTATGCATACGAAATGCAATGAAGTTATCTGTAAGTAATATTATATCAGACGGCTCACAAATGACCTTGAATAGTCATCTTTCGTGAATAATAGTTTATAATACATTAATCGTAGATAATGCTTGATTCTCTCGTTCGTGTTGCAAACTTTATCCTCGGAGCATGCATTATAGCGTTATTGTATACTATTAATATTATTTCCTGAGCTTTTAGATAAATTGTTCGTTACTTCCTGTTTGTCATTTTTTTAAAATATCGCTATACAGAATGATCGTAGAAAAAATAATGTGTATATTGCGCGAGCGTAAAGTGTTATTTTCGTTTTTGAAAGATTGTCGAGATCATTTTACGTTCTTAAAACACTAATAACTATTTTGTGTTTTCAGAAAAGCGATGCAATAATATATAAATGTCGTATAAGCAAAAATTTTTACAAATTAATATGGATAAAAGGAAAACTATTTTATATCTAGTGATTTTAATAATATTTTTGGTAAGTACCGATCTTCCAAACTTCTTTTTTGATTGTGCCTATAGTATCCCGACAAAGGGACCACAGTTTGGTCTCGATTAAATATAATAAATATGAAAAGATAATAACAATGACGATTTGACTATTTATTTTGACGCTATTTATATCACTCTTTCTTTATATCACATTAAACTGTCCGGCTTCCACAGCGTCTGTATACTCAACTGACCTCCACAGCGTCTGTATTCTCAACTGCCCGGACAGATTCCACTCCTTTCAACTCTCTTTTTGAACTATCTTCAACTTCACTAGCTAACTTACTTCTGATCCAGTGTCACTAACTGTCCGTATGCCACAACTCTTCAACACCAATGCCGAGTAACCACTTCTACTAGCCGTTACTGTCCCCGTATACTCTTAACTTCCCAATACTCCTCAACACTACCGAGTATTCATTTTCACAGCTATGCCAGTATACCAGTAACTTCCTGAGTACTCCACTTGACACTATACCGCATACGTTCACCATGATACTGCTATGCTACTAAACTCACTAACTACCTTACTTACTATCTATGTATGTAATCAGTACCGACTTAAGACATTTTGCCACCCGGGACTAATTTTTAAAAACCGCCTTTCTCAACAATGAAAAAATCGTTCTTCCGACATCAAACTGCCAAGAACCAGGGGAAAAAAGATAAATGTTAAAAATTTTCTTTTTTCATTACGCGAATTTTAAAGTTTGAAACCCCATCTAATGCTTTTGGAATAACAAAGTGTATTAATCTTATTTCGAAACTCAGATTGGTCATTTCTTAAAATTATTATACCCACAGAATTTCTCCGTTATTTTTGCCGGTTTACGGATTTCAATTCAGCTCCGGTTCGAAGTCCTGGTTTAATGAAAGGTCTCGTGTAATAGACTATAGGTAGAAATTATGAAAGTCCATGAACTCCCATATTTTTGAAATTCAATGACAAGTTATTGGAATTGGTTCTGAAACGTTAGTTAATAGAATATTTCAAATGTTCGCAGGAAAAAATTTCACCAGTTTCACGACTTTGCAGTCGGAGCTTTTTCGCTACATCAGTCACTCGTCCAAACTTTTTGCGTCGTTTGGTGGTTTTATTAATTGTGTAATTCAGTGGTTAATTTTTAGCAACTGGTTAAAAATTGTATCCAATTGTCAACATAGGTACTTAATTGGTTAAATTTTTAACCAGTTGCTACAAATTAACTACTGAGGTACGGAATCTCATCAGATAGCCACTGGACACCGCTCTTAGCTTAACAAATATCTGTTCAGTACGAGTCCAGAACAGAAATCGGCTGACCAAGTTATAATTTGCGCATATCGCTGTCGAACATGGGCGCCCATACAATGTTGTTCAGGGGGGGAGGGGTCAAAGTCAAGAATACAAAAATATAATATACTAAAAATAAGTATGTTCTTAAAAATATAAAACAACATAAATATTTATGGAAAAAAATTACAGTACAGTAATAGTACATTACTAACCGAGGTGGAAAGTGTTTCATTACTGTCGAGGGCGAAGATAGCTGAACAAGGCGCGAAGGTTAACAATAACTAACTTCCGAACTTTTTAAAAGTCAGAAATCGTTATATTACCAACTGATTGTAAATAAACAACATTACCTACTTATTCTTTTTCCGAAAATGCTAATTTTAAATTCCTTGCATCTTTGGCAAATTTATTTAGAACTTCGTATATATATTTTTGTTTGTTTTCGCTTATGTAATCGCGATGGAGGCTCATCATACATAAACCGTGTAGCCGATCTTCGCTAATAGTAGATCTAATCTATGTTTTCACTCTTCTTAGAGTGCTAAAAGATCTTTACACAGTGCATGTAGTTGGAGGAAGACAAATTAAAATTTCTAAAGCTTTGGAGATTGCTAGGTAAAATGTATAATGTTGTAAAAGTTCTGTTACAGGAGTTTCTTTAGTAATAATCATTTCTTTATTTGAAACCCAATATTCGTGCCATGCTAAAGCTTCTTCAAAAAAATTGTTAATTTTATAATACGAATGAATCTCTTGAGCTAGTTTGGTAAAATTATTATAGTTTATTTGTTTTAAATTAATCAGATGCAAATTATAGAGCAAAAAGTCAACATTATCATCTTTCGAAAACCGAGAATTTAAAGAACTAATTAAAAAATCTAAGTAATTTATAAAAATTGCTTTTTTAAAATATTCTCGCACAGAATTAGCTTCGTAGTTTGCACGGTGAATTTGTCTTCCATCACTAGCGACTCTCGGCATTTTTAATTCAAGATCAAAATTTTGTCCAACTTCTTCAGCGCTATTAAATAGTTCAGTAAAAATTATTTCTAAATCAGAGTTCCTATGTTTATTAAATATATCCAATAAGTGATTAATATGTTTCTGTACAGCTAGCGTATCAACAGAAATACCCTGCAAAATATTTGTTACGGGTTCCAGAAGTGCCGAATATTTAGAAATTATTTTAAGGGAAACAATAAAATAGCACTTGATAGTTGTTGTGCTCCTAATCTAGTAGCACGATTAACTTCAGCTATGGTATTGGTAATATTTTTATTTATAAATTATGTGCGCGCGAAGCTTACGCTAACTTCATGATGAAGATTTGAACGTTAGGAAACAGAACGAAAGAAGAAAACAACAGGGCGATGTAAGGACATTAGGATGCGACATAAGTAGCCGTGGCAAAACAATTAAAAATGGTAACTTTGCTTTTAAAATTCTTAAAATTAGAGAAAAGCCAGGGGGGCGAGCGCCTCTTGCCCCCCCCCCCTATGGGCGCCCATGCTGTCGAAAACATTCATCTTTTTATACCCTTACGCTTGGACCGTCATCCTTTTTAGATCTTATCTTACAATTTCTGAGGCCTGTATTTTAGGATTGTTACCGGTTTGTCTCCTTTACACATACTATTTAAAAGCGCCCACCTTCAATCTATAAGTACCAATCATCTCTTTTTCCTAGAAAATAGACATTCATCCTTTTTCCCCTGGCTCTTAAATTTGGCTAAGTTAATTTTTTTATTTAAAATAATTTAAGAACGTGCTCTACTCGATATACCGCCCTTTACGTATCTACCACCGGGGGCTATAGACCCCAAAAGCCCCCCCGCTAAGCCGGCACTGTATGTAACTGGCTCTCTGGCATATATGCGTCCCTTTTATATAGCTGCCCTGCCATTACTTTCTGGAGAGCTCTCGAACATTCCACTCGATAATAACATAGAATACAAAAGCTTCAGGCGACCGGAAGTAATTAAACAGGACGAGACTCGTATATTTTACTTCACCATTTGCACGCAGCGATTACGTCATCGACTAAGATTTTCTAATTTATCTCCATTATTATTAAATTCCAAGTTAATTTCATTTTTTTAGGCAGTCACTTTGAGCACTGCATCGCCCATAAGTCATGGTGTTAAGACAAGCACAGAAAGATACTTCAATGAAATTATGAGTGAACTGAACGAAGCTCTTAAAGAAAAAGCAGAAGAGGAACGAAAAGTAAGTATCCGGACGTCAAGAACCACCATTGGAATCTCAAAATCTTGTAGGTAGTAGCCACCATTCTCTATGCACTGATGCAACCGATTTCTGAAGCTGCACTCTACACGTTCCAATATTAGGGCTATTTCCTGCCGAATAAAATTCTTCAGCTGAAACAGGGTTATAGAGCGGTGTTTGTAAGGCTCTGTCTTGAGATATTATCATAAAAAAATCTGATGTGGCCAAAACATGACATGAAACATTGTATTTCTGTCTAAATGTACAATTTGTACATTATAAAAGATTAATCATCGTCTGTCTGAGATTCTTCCAAGTGTTTAAGTTACATTTTGTACAGTGTTATGAGAAAGAGTACCAACAGTATTTGAAGCTGCTGGATGCCTGTACACTCAGTATTATGAGAAACATCAATACCATTTCGGTTGTAGGAAAAATGTTGTATGCAACACGTGTGTAAAATAGTATTTTTTTCTCGTGCTACAATTTCCGTACATCGCACTCGACCAAAAAAGTACTACTTTACACACTTGTTACATAAATAACTATTTAAATACAAATACATATATTCTTGACTCACTACAAAATAATTCTCACATATATTTGCAAAATCTATGGGACATTTTAATATAAATTATGTACAGTACATACATTTTCTTTATATTCAATATCCTGAAATTTTCTTTTTCTACTTTCCTTTTCTTTTTCTTTATATTCGTCATTTTTTCGCAAATTCCTTGTATATTCTTTTTTACGTATATTTTTTTGCGTTGTTGACTTTTTTTTATTTTCATAATCTTCATAATGATGTACAAATATTTTTGACAATGGCATACAAATATTTTTAACAGTGACATTTATTTGTCAATTACAAACATTTGAATTTCTTGCCTTGAAGTAGTTTGATCTGAGAATTTTCACGTCAAATTATTTTATATGCATTTCTTTATCTCTAAATCTATACAAGATATAATAATAAATTTATATTTATCGAATAAAGAATTTAACGTTCTTTAATATAAGTTTTTACACAAATTTTCGATAAATAATATTTAGATGATTTTTTTCTTGTAACTACTACTTCCGGTTGTCCAATTGTTACCAAAACTTAATCAACTCTTCCCATTATTGTTAGATTGAGGAATCCGTAGTTAAAAATGTCTTAAGTCTTATAGTATTTGAGATATCGTGGATCCAACATCCACACACACATACGGACATCATCATAAAAATGTTATAATCGGATTCTAGGAACCTTAAAACGTGCTTATTCACTAAAATCTGGATATGCGATTTTTAGCATGAATTCAATACCTCTCTTAGCGAGAGGTAAAAAAATCAAATCGAGACGAGCCGTCAGGGGAACATTACCTGCACACCTCTAACGCTATGTGATTTTTTCTGAGGGTATTTCAAAACAGATTTTTACAAACATCGCCCTACAACCTTACTTCAGGAATTTTATTCGGCAGGAAATAGCCCGAATGTTGGAACGTGTAGAGATGAGCATCAGTGGCCACCACCTTCAAGATATTTTATTTAAAATCACAGAATTAAAAAATATATATATATATTTTATTCACCTTAAAAAAGTAAGTAGATTTTTCTATATTTTAAAATGTTTTCAGCACATTTCGTTGTTACTCAACATGACGAAAGAAATGAAAGAACTCAGTGCACAAGTCCGAGGCATGCAAAGTAAGTTAGAGAATATTGCCGGATAAATTGCCACGCCACCAAAAAAGAAAAAAAATGGAACTCAACTAAACATTCTTTAGGAATACACTGTAGCTTAACTATACTCTATTCCAAATGATAATTTCATCGCTGCTCAAAAACGCATTTGTAGCTTAATAAATAATATTCAAGCGTAGTCTGAAAATTGAAACATTATTTCGTAATAATACAGGATGACACTAAAAAATAAGCCACTCAAAATAATTATTTTTTAATATTTACCTCCCGCTGCCCTTGGTAAGGGAGGTATAGGCGGTGTGCACAAAAGTAGTCAGCGCCGACAGCGGACAAAAATGACAAAAGTGGTTACTCATTGAAACATAGCAAGGTTATGTTCTATGTCAGAATAATTTTGCAATTTCTATTTTATATAATATTTGGAATGAATGAGAATGATAGGACGTCAAATATTATATGATGCAGTGAGGGATGTAATAATTCTTAGAAAATTGCCGATTGAAGTATCAAATTTTATAAATTTTCTAGAAGATTATATGAGGAACAGATGTATAAGAAAATAACTTTTCATCAGATATCTTCTACTAATATGAAAAATTCTTTTAGGTATACATATTTTTTTATTGTAAAAGATACTTATCGTATGAATAAAATTCCAATAATGGTCATCTGATTGCAATAATGAATTATATAAAAATGTGTTTCTTAAGTTAATATTTCAACAAGATATAATACAAGAAGCAGAAAATTGTCTTAAAATTGTATAATACTTGCAGTTGTATGAAATAGAAATCTATTTTTGACATAATTCGTCTATTTATTATAGATTTTGTACATGTAATGTTAATGCTAAAGATAGAAATTCACATGGTTCGTATTTTTCGTGTATTTTCTTTTCCGAGCTTGTGCAACTAATTCCACTTAGGGCCTGGTATATTTTCAATGAAGAATCTTGTTCATTTATTGCGAATATAAAAGAAAGATGCTAACATCATACACTGATATCGTGATATGTAGAAATTTTCATCTTTCCAATCATTCAAGTTTTCCAACTTTTTAATCTCAATTTCCATGTATTGTGCATCTTGTAATATTTAACTAATATTATAAATTATAATATAAATTTAAATATGATAAAATGGTTCACAGAAATCACATATATTATAAGAAAAATTATATTTTCTGCCACAGTACCTTCGCTGGTATTTTGACTTTTTTGATTGTCACATCACATATATAGCATTTTAAATATTTTCTTTATTCATTTCAACATACTATAATGTATAATATTCATACACAATAGCAACAACTCAAAATAAAATTGTAAATTGTATCACTTTCTCGAAATGTCAAAGTTGATTCGGTACCCAAAAATGCCAATGTAGCCGTTAGAGGCGCTGACGCTAAAAATGTGCACATCGCCTATAGGCTTGACTTGACATTTTTAAGCTGCTTGAAATATTTATCTCGATCGTTTATTTCAAAGATTGAAAAGGGATTTACTAAATTCAAGCGTCGAGATAAACATAGTCATTATCGTGAAAATGTTAAACCTGGATTCTAGGGACCATAAAACGTGGTCATTTACGAAAATCTCGATATGCGATTTTTAGCACGATCCTTATACCTCCCTTACCAAGGGTAGCGGGAGGTAAAAATAATTATGCATAATTATTTTGAGTGACCCGTTTTTCAGTGTCACCCTGTATATTTTAGTTACGACATCTGCATGTTGAGGCTCAAAACTTATGAGACGACCCTCTTAAGTCACTATTATATCATGTTGAAAAAATGTATGCCATTTCCAAATAAAAATAATTATTATAATCGTAATAAGAAAAATTCGTATGTTAATAGTAAAATAAAGAAAAGGAATATGTGCTTTGAATTTAAAAGACCTAGGACCTAGGTCGTTGTTTTGTTCCACGTTTAAATTTTAAATGCCAGTGGTGCAACTGGGTATTAGTCATTTATACTAACACCCAAAAAATGTATATTAATTAATTATAAGATTTTGAAATTATCATTTGTAATGGGGTATATGAAAATAATTTTAGAGTAAGTATTATATTGAAATTTTGAATTTTTATTGTTACAAATTTTGAAATGTTTAATGCTTCATGGTGTTTACATATCCTGTATATTATTTTTAATAAAATTTTAACAAAGTTGTCAACAGTGTTTGTTTTTACTTCACGCCATAGGCCATAGGTAAGGGAGATTCTACGAGACGCAATCAGATTATTATTATTATTATTATTATTATTATTATTATTATTATTATTATTATTATTATTATTATTACTATTATTATTGTTTAAAGTTTGTAGACAATGTTAAATTATTAAAACATACTGGTTGGACTTGCATTGTCTTTATTTTTTAAAATATTACAACGTTTCGACGGCTGCAAATCTACAGTCGTCGTCAGGTTACAAAATAATTATAATAATAAAATTATAAAACATAAAATAAATAATAAATATATAAATTGTAAAATATAGACTTTGATAAAACTATTCAGTCAAATTTTGATGTCCTCTATTTGACATAATAATGTTTTCCACAGGTTACTAATTTCAACGCTAGGTTTACTAATATTATTTGCATTTGAAAATATAAAAACTGCTTCTTTAAATTTTCTTTTCCTCCATTGTTCTTCCTTGTGGAGTATTTTAGCTTCTTTCCACAACATATGGTGCCCTTCCTCCCATGAATGATATGCTGCCCCAGATTTTGATACTTCACCATTTTTGGTATGCATTTTATGTTCTTTTACCCTAATTTCTAATGGTCTTTTAGTTTCACCTATATAAAATTTTCCACACTCACATGGAATTTGGTAAATACAGTTTTTTGAATCTAAGATGCCAGATGGTTTAGTTTTTGTTAAATAACTTCTTAAATTTGACCCCGCATTAAAAACAGTTAAAATATTATAATCTTTCCCTATTCTTCTTATTTTCTCGGAAATTCCTTTCACATATGGAATTGACAAAGATATTCTGTGTCCAAGGTTTTTGTTATGAGAATATTCTTCATAGTTCGCCAAGCTACGAAGAGTATTTTCAATTAACCTTACCGGATAACCGTTTTTTAATAGATCTTGTCTAATATTTCGTATTTCTTCACAAAAAGTTTTTTCGGTATTACAGATAGTCTTTGCTCGAAAATATAAAGTTTTGATTATTCCCTGCTTTGTAGATCCCGAATGATTTGAAATATAATTTAGGTATTGTCCAGTATGTGTTGGTTTTCGGTAGACTGACGTTATAAGTCCACGATTCGTTTTCTCTGTCATTACATCTAAGAAGGGAACAGCTCCTTGAGATTCTTTCTCCATTGTAAATTTAATAGTTGGTCTAATGTTATTTAAATGTTCCAGAAATGATTGGAGTTCCGTATTATTCGTTTACAAACCATATACAGTATACATAATAATATTTTATGTCTCACTAAAGTATTATGAACTGTTTATTGCTAGGATACGGTGTATATAAACATATCTATAACAACCGGGGCATTATATGAGGGCATAATAGTTTATTATGCTCTCATTATAATCAGATCATCGTTTATGGACTTTAAATTAGAAAAAATATGAACGGTATATAATGAAAATTAATTTCTTTTTAATACAATAATAAGGATTGATTACAACAATTAATACGTTAATTGCTTACAACAATTAATATAATAAGAAAACAGCTTTGAAAGCACAGCACAAAAATCATTTTCAATTTAATTATAATACTTAAAATTGATAAAGGGCCTTAAAAAGCAATTTACTTTCACCACACATGTAAATAGTAAGTACCTACACTATTATTCACGAAAGATGACTATTCAAGGTCATTTGTTCGAAGAAAGAATACACATCACTTTATAGCAGTAGTTTAGCAACATTTTGTATTAGAAAGAGAAAGATTATATGATCTATGTCTATTTAATTTATGTGGTGTGACAGATATACGTAAATAGTGGCATTACTTTCTAACACACTATATATAATAATGACATATGTCGTAGAATTACAGATACCTAATTATCTACTACACTGCCCTCTGTGCTAAAATTTACCCAGTGGCGTTGACGTTTAAATCAAATTATTATTCCTTGGTTTATAAGTTAAGTCTATGTTTTTGTATTTTGCAAAAACATAAATGAAGAACATAAATCTTTCAGAAAGGTATTATTTAGAAAGAAGCAAAACTTTCAAATGAATTATTTTTATTTTTTCAGTTAAAATGTGTCCATAAATATTTCATGTTGCACGCCTATGCAAACGAAATACAATGAAGTTATCTGCAAGTAATATTATATCAGACGGCTCACAAATGACCTTGAATAGTTATCTTTCGTGAATAATAGTTTATGTCGAATTGCAGACTGCAATGTTTTGCACTGATTTTTGACGGATGACGGATCACTAATTTTTTTGGGGACGATATTTATCCGCGTTTGAATTCATTTTTAATATTATTTACCCGTCACATGTCACATATCCAATCCAGTACAAACTTTCTAAAATGTAATAATATTTAGAAATAAGTGCATAAGAAATAAAGAACTGAGATCTGTCATGTGAAAACGAACCTCAAAATATAATACTTATATCTTCTACAGACGAGAATGGAATAATTAGGTGAACATTTATGCGTTTGTCTTCCTCAAAGTATGCAGAAGCATTCAAAATAATTTCTTTCCATCGTTTCGGTAAAATATCTTACGAAACATCAAATTCACCCATTCCATCATCTCCAACGATATAGAACGTTGATGTTTTAAAAATAAATAAATGTTTATAATAAACAAAACAATTAAACAACATCCTTAGCAACGCCAAAGCTTAAGCATTATTGTAATCAAAATTATTATAAATGAAAACTTATTTCACAGACTCTAGTGAGACATAAAATCTTGTATGCACCACGAGCGTTACTAGATGATAATGCCCATCGGACGACATCTATCCCTATCTATCCTCGTCGCCCTCCTGGCATTATCATCATCGTAACGCCCTAGGTACATAATAGTATTTTATGTCTCACTAGATTATGTGAAATAAGTTTTCATTTATAATAATTTTGATTACAATAATGCTTAAGCTATGACGTTGCTAAGGATGTTGTTTAATTGTTTTGTTTATTATCAACATTTATTTATTTTTAAAACACCAACGTTTTAAATCGTTGGAGATGGTGGAATGGGTGAATTTGTTGTTCCGGAAGATATTTTGTCGAAACGAAGTAAAGAATTTATTTTGAATGTTTCTGTATACTTTGAGGAAGACAAACATATACATGACCTCCTAATTATTCTATTCTCGTCTGTAGAAGATGTAAGTATTATATTTTGAGGTTCGTTATCACATGACAGATCTCAGTTCTTTATGCACTTATTTGTGAATATTATTACATTTTAGAGAGCTTGTACGGCTTTGGATGTGTCACATTGGACGGTAAATAATATCAAAAATGAATTCAAACGTGGATAAATATCGTCCCCAAAAAAATTAGTGATTCGTCTTCTGTCAAAAATGAATGCGAAACATTACAGTCTGAAATTCGACGGTCTTATTTCATGTGTGGTGAAAGTAAATGGCTTTTTAAGGTTTTTTTGATAATCAATTTTAAGTATTATAATTAAATTAAAATTGATTTCTGTGTTGTGCTTTCAAAGCTGTTTTGTTATATTAATTGTTGTATTCAATTAATGTATTAATTGTTGTAATCAATCCTTATTATTATTGTAATGAATTATAATTAAAAAGAAAATAAATTCATTATATACCGTTCATATTATTTTTAATTTAAAGTCCATAAACGATGATCGGATTATAATGAGGGCATAATGAACGATTATGTCTCCATATAATGCCCCGGTTGTTATAGATGTTTATATACATATATATATATATATATATATATATATATATATATATATATATATATATATATATATATATATATATATATATATATATATACAGGGTCGCTCCGTGGGTATTAAGCGCCTTTGTGCTATGTTACATTTTAGCGCCCCTTCCCCTTACGATGTAAAATTTACAAATTAAGGTCTAAACTATACTTTTTGTTCTTCCAAAATGCTAGATTTAATATATTGATGAAATATTCCTAGATTCATTATTGTAATCAATAGGTTATAATCTAAATCGTTTGTTGTAATCAACAATTTTACAACAGATTTCAGAATTGTATATGCATTTGATTCTTTGCAAAATGATAATAGGTATTTAAATATTGGATTCATTGTGGGATTCATTCTTGTAATCAATATTCTTGAGTTATAATTAATATATTCATTGTTGTAATCAACATTTTCATAGTTTTTATTTCATTATAACAATGTTAGAATAATAACGAACCAATTGATACGAAAATTATTTTACTTATAACTAGAGCTCCAATGCAAACAAATTAAAAAATCTGACGTGGCCAGCACATTACCTTCCGTCAGTTCTATGTATTTTATATACATGTCATACATAAAGTTCTTTGCAATAGATTATATTTCTTGTACATTACCTTAAGGCAGTTGTATGTATTTTATACAAATTCCATACAGAAAGTTTCTGACAAAAGATCCTATATTTCCAGTAAAATTATAACATAAACATACTGTCAACTGCACTAGACACTGACACCTTTCAATCAGAATTTTCTTAATGTAGCAGCTGTTTCCAGAGTTATAGCAAAGCTGACTAATATATATGATATTTAATTTCTTTATAATTTTTTAACTCTGTGTCCATTTAATATGAAGTATAAAATGCATTAAAATAGTATAGAGAATAAATAATACTTTAATATTTATAATAACATTAAATGTGAAAAAATGATATTTAACACCATTTTTTCAAGAAAAACTGTTAAAATCTTCAAATGAAAGTACTTCCGGTTGACCAATTATAACCAAAATCTAATCAGCTCTTCACATGGATGTAAAGAAGAGGAAAACGAAAGAATTATAATTTTTGGAATTGTAGTATTAGAGTTATCGCATTAGAAAATTTTGTCATACACACACACACACACACACACACACACACACACACACACACACACACACACACACACACACACACACACACACACACACACACACACACACACACACACACACACACACACACACACACACACACACACACACACACACACACACACACACACACACACACACACACATACACACATACAGACATCATCGTAAAAATAGTAAAATCGTATTCTAGGGACCCTAAAACGTGCTTATTCATCAAAAACTCATCACCGAATTTCTTGACCAAAGGCAATACCTTCCTTACCTAAAGGTGACGGAAGGTAAAAATGTATTGTTCACTTTTATCACGTTAATTTGTAAGTTTTATAGTAATTTTGTCTTTACGAATAATAGCGTTTTAAAAAATTTACTATTATTTACTTTACTGTCTTGAAACGGCGTCCCTCAAAGTCAGGCACCTTTGTGCGGGGCACAACCTGCCCACCCGCACGGCGCGGCCCTGTTTCAATAAAAGTGTCGCAAATGTTTATACTGGTAGAACCACCTTAAAACATGAAAACAAGACGTGCTAGTGTATTAGTAATTATTTATTTTATTTTAAAATAACATGTAATATGTGCATACATCATAAATAAAAAGTATGAGCAACATTCAATGTGCAAACTTCAATAGCATTTTATGTCCGTGTAAATTTTTACTTACCTACTTTTTATAATAATATTATTTATCTCAAGGTAATAATGATTATCTTGTTTATATATGATTTGTTTACTAATAAGAACATTATTTCGTAATATATGTAAATATACAAACACTTATTGATGAATCAGTACCATGTACATGTGTGTATTTCCTTTACCTTCATAATTAGTTCTTGTTACAATTGTTATGTAATATAATTATTTACTCGTACTTCATAATGAATTATGTCCGTAGTACCTGCCTATAGTATTGGGAAATGAGTAATTTTGCTAGGGAGGTCATATCAAGACAATGTGGTCCTCTACTATGTAAAAAAATCTGATGTGGCCAGCACATAACCTCTCGCCAGATATTTTACCTGGTTGAACGCATAAAACGAAAAATATTTTTAATTACAAATCCATATATTCATGTCTCACTACAAAATAATTCTCACATATATTTGCAAAATCTATGGGATATTTTAATATAAATTATGTACAATACATACATTTTCTTTATATTCAATATCCTGAAATTTTCTTTTTCTACTTCCTTTTTCTTTTTCTTTATATTCGTAAATTTTTCGCAAATTCCGCTTATATTCTTTTTTACGTATATTCTTTTGAGTTGTTGCCTTTTTTTATTTTCATAATCTTCATAATAATGTTCAAATATTTTTGACAGCGGCATACAAATATTTTTGACAGTGACATTTATGTGTGAATTACAAACATTTGAATTTCTTGTCTTGAACTAGTTTGATCTAAGAATTTTTACATCAAATTCTTTTATATGTATTTCTTTATCTCTAAATCTATAGAAGATATAATAATGAATTTATATTTATCGAATAAAGAATTTAACGTTCTTTAATATAAGTATTTACATAAATTTTCGATAAATAATATTTAGATGATTTTTTTCTTGTAACTACTACTTCCGGTTGTCCAATTGTTACCAAAACTTAATCAACTCGTCCGATTATTGTTAGA
>OY720463.1:6051024-6061024 GCA_963082715.1 Harpalus rubripes
AAATGCATATTATAGCCTTGCTTGTTTTTTTTGTCCTAGGTACAAAAATAACTATTCATTTTAGATTAACTAAAATGATTCCACACTTTTATTTTTAAATTAACAGTAATTTTTCCAAGCCCGTTCCCTTGGGAGTGGTTTTGCTATATATATATATATATATATATATATATATATATATATATATATATATATATATATATATATATATATATATATATATATATAATAAAAGAGTTATAAATATATAATAAATGTATGTATTGTACATAATTTATATTAAAATATCCCATAGATTTTGCAAATATATGTGAGATTTATTTTGCAGTACAACCATGTAAAATATCTGGCGAGAGGTTATGTGCTGGCCACATCAGATTTTTTTATTACTGGAATTAAATATGTACATATTATTCTATTTTCTTTATTATTATAGTTACAAAAAAATACTATTGAACAAAGTTGTAGGAGACCAAGGGGGACATCGCATGAGAGATGAAAATATTTTTTTAAACCAGTGGTTCTCAAGTTATAACACAGTTATATTTTTTAAAATGGGATCCTACATATTTTTTATTCCTATTCGATAGCATTTTTTTTTCTGAATTCAACCATGTATTGGTTTTATATCCTCACATAATAAAAATATTGAAAAAAATGAGATTGAAATTTAACAAAAAAATTATTTTTAATATTTATGTACAGTAGGCTACGGATGAAAAACAATAATAAAAGAATTATGCTTAGAAAATAATGGAAATCAAATAGAACATTACTTATGAAAAGTAATTAACAATTATTATTTTTTTTATTTTTTTGCACTCTACTGTACATAAATATTAAAAATATTTTTTTTTGTTAAATTTCAATCTCATTTTTTTCAATATTTTTATTATGTGAGGATATAAAACCAATACATGGTTGAATTCAGAAAAAAAAAATGCTATCGAATAGGAATAAAAAATATGTAGGATCCCATTTTAAAAAATATAACTTTGTGTTATAACATGAGAACCACTGGTTTAAAAAAATATTTTCATCTCTCATGCGATGTCCCCCTTGGTCTCCTACAACTTTGTTCTATAGTATTTTTTTGTAACTATAATAATAAAGAAAATAATGACGGTGGTCGGTTTTCGTGAAACAGCCTGTATATATATATATATATATATATATATATATATATATATATATATATATATATATATATATATATATATATATATATATATATATACATTTCACCATGACTAAGCTCCCTGATTATTCATATTTGAAAAATTTTTGGAATTCTACAATGTACATATTTTGTATTTGTCTGTGATATTTCTATTTATACATTTCACTTATATATTTATTCAGATTAAACAAATTTTCCTAAATATATAATATGTAACGTGATAATAATTGAAGTTACTAAGCAAAACAAATTGAATAATATGTACATATTTAATTCCAGTAATAAAAAAAATCTGATGTGGCCAGCACATAACCTCTCGCCAGATATTTTACATGGTTGTACTGCAAAATAAATCTCACATATATTTGCAAAATCTATGGGATATTTTAATATAAATTATGTACAATACATACATTTTCTTTATATTCGATATCCTGAAATTTTCTTTTTCTACTTTTCTTTTTTTCTTTATATTTGTCATTTTTTTGCAAATTCCTTTTATATTCTTTTTTACGTATATTCTTTTGTGTTGTTGACTTTTTTTTATTTTCATAATGTTCATAATGATGTAAAAATTTTTTTTACAGTGGCATACATATATTTTTGACAGTGACATTTATGTGTCAATTACAAACATTTGAATTTCTTGCCTTGAAGTAGTTTGATCTGAGATTTATTACATAAAATTATTTTATATGCATTTCTTTATCTCTAAATCTATAGAAGATATAATAATGAATTTATATATATCGAATAAAGAATTTAACGTTCTTTAATATAAGTATTTACATAAATTTTCGATAAATAATATTTAGATGATTTTTTACTTGTAACTACTACTTCCGGTTGTCCAATTGTTACCAACACTTAATCAACTCTTCCCATTATTGTTAGATTGAGAAATACGTAGTTAAAAATATCTTAAGTCTTATAGAATTTGAGAAATCGTGGATCCAACATCCACACACACATACGGATATCATCGTAA
The DNA here is from genome assembly GCA_963082715.1 of Harpalus rubripes. Lineage (NCBI taxonomy): Eukaryota > Metazoa > Arthropoda > Insecta > Coleoptera > Carabidae > Harpalus > Harpalus rubripes. The sequence goes on from OY720463.1 coordinate 6,053,193, forward strand.
AAATGTTATAATCGGATTCTAGGGACCTTAAACCGTGCTTATTCACTAAAATCTGGATATGCGATTTTTAGCATGAATTCAATACCTCTCAGCGAGAGGTAAAAATATGTTTTTGATGTGACGATTGGTAGCTATTAGAAATACATAAATATACAATTCAGATAACCATTTGCTCTGGATACTATAGTTTATTTATATTATAGTTTTATTATCTAATTAGCTATACTCGTTGCAAATATTTGCAACAAACAATATTATGGGGTAATGTTTTTAAATTATAACTACATATTACGTTATACTGAATCGTAAACGTCTTATTACAGAGCTCTGTCTCTAGTGGCAAAGAAAGTTTTTTCGGGCTCCGCCCGTAAAAAAAATTACGGGCTGTTAAAACCATAGCAACATGCATACAGATTTATTTTTTCATTATTTCACTTCGCCATATGTTTCCAAAGGTATTTCGATCAAATAGTTTAATGTATGGTTGTAGGTACGCAAGCACGCACGCAAACACACACACACACACACACACACACACGCACACACGCACACACGCGCGCCCACACACACGCGCTCCCGCACACACACACACACACGCATAGAGACATCATCGTAAAAATAGTAAAATCGTATTCTAGGGACCCTAAAACGTGCTTATTGATTAAAAACTCACCACCAAATTTTTTGACCAATGACAATACCTTCCTTACCTAAAGGTGACGGAAGGTAAAAAGGTATTTACTTGGATTAGATTAGACTATATTTTAAGAAATAAACTGCCAAATTTAGAGTAAAATTCGTTAATCCAAAAATAAGAATTAGCTTAGCTTAATCTTTTTTGTGACTCGGGCTGTAAATGGCGGAAGGTATTTTGTTGACTACACCAGATTTTTTCTAAGAGATGAATAAATTAATCTACATGGTTGAAATTTTGTTTTATTTTTACCTCTCGCTTAAGACATTTTTAACTACGGATTCCTCAATCTAACAATAATGGGAAGAGTTAAAAGAGGTAACAATTGGACAATCGGAAGTAGTAGTTACAAGAAAAAAATCATCTAAATATTATACAGGGTGGTGGCGGTTAGGGGTGAACATAGGGATTTAACATGGGATTTTAGTTTTTTGCAATTTCCTGCTCTCCTTTTCATTTTACGGCAAAAACTGTAGAGTACAAAATTGTTCAGAATTAAAAATTGCATACAAAAATGTATATAGATTTATTATTATGTTTTTGGTTTCTTCATAATTTTAAAAAGAAATTTTAAAATTTCTGTTAATTTGTAGCAATAGCCATGACTTATAACTCAAATGTTTAACCATAATAATGTCATTCAATTTCTGTCAAATTTTAGAAATTTTCTCTAATAAAAAGTTAATTTAATAATGAATGTTTATTCGAATAAGGAACGAGTTTTCATTATAAAAAAATATTATGGTGGAAATAGTTTTAGAAGAATAGGTACGTGATTTGTTTTCCATAAAGTACGAAAATACACCAATTCCTATTATAACAACAATTTCTAAACTTGTTAAAAACATTGAACACACGAGAACACAGCTAGTGTAGCTGTGAACGAAGGTAATGTAGGAAATAATAATAATAGAAGACATTGATACATTTGGAATTGGTTTATTATTAAATGGTATAGGTACCTAATAAAAAATGCGTACTAAAATTAAAAGTTGTTTGTTTTTAATTAATTTTTAAGTTAGATTAACGCATGGTTGACGTTTATAAATAATTTTTGACAACCAGAAAAAAATAAATTCCATGGCTATTGCTACAAAATAACAGAAATTTTGAAATTTCTTTTTAAAATTGAGAATATACCAAAGACATAATAATAAATGTAAATACATTTTAGTATGCAATTTTTAATTCTGAACAATTTTGTACTCTACAATTTTTGCCGTAAAAAGAACAGCAGAGCAGGAAATTACAAAAAACTAAAATCCCATGTTAAATCCCTATGTTCACCCCTAACCGCCACCACCCTGTATATCGAAAACTTATGTAAATACTTATATTAAAGAACGTTAAATTCTTTATTCAATAAATATAAATACATTATTATATCTTCTATATATTTAGAGCTAAAGAAATGCATATAAAATAATTTGATGTAAAAAAATCTCAGATCAAACTACTTCAAGACAAGAAATTCAAATGTTTGTAATTGACACATAAATGTCAAAAATATTTGTATGCCACTGTATAAAATATTTGTACATTATTATGAAGATTATGAAAATAAAAAAAGTCAACAACGCAAAAGAATATACGTAAAGAGAATATAAAAGGAATTTGCGAAAAAATGATGAATATAAAGAAAAAGAAAAGGAAAGTAGAAAAAGAAAATTTCAGGATATTGAATATAAAGAAAATGTATGTATTGTAGATAATTTATATTAAAATATTCCATAGATTTTGCAAATATATGTGAGAATTATTTTGTAGTGAGACGTGAATATAAGTATTTGTATTTAAAAATATTTTTGTTTTATGCGTACAACCAGGTAAAATATCTGGCGAGAGGTTATGTGCTGGCCACACCAGATTTTTTGTTTTGCTATTACTATGTCACTCACATAAAATTTAATGATGATTAAAAAATTATCTATTATTATTTTATTGTCATTGTGCGTACGGCTATGCATTTATAATTATAATTAATTTCTTATTCTTCAAGTATTATCAAGGTTACCAGAACGGCGCATATAATTATTTTCAAGGGGGTCACTTTACTAAAGGGTTGTTCCTAGTAGTGATTGTGCCTATACCAACACAAGAAAGTTCTATGTACTTTGCACAAATTCCATGCAGAAAGTTTTTTAGAATTGATTCTATATTTGCAATAAAATTATAACACAAACATACATGTCAATCGCACTTGACATTGACATCTGTCTATCAGAATGTTTACCTTCCGTAACCTTTAGGTAAGGAAGGTATTGTCTTTGGTCAAAAAATTCGGTGGTGAGTTTTTGATGAATAAGCACGTTTTAGGGTCCCTAGAATACGATTTTACTATTTTTACGATGATGTCTGTATGTGTATGTGTGTGACAAAAATTTCGCCTGCGATAACTCTAATACTACAATTCCCAAAATTAAAATTCTTTCGTATTCTTCTTCGTTACATCCATATGAAAAGCTGATTAGATTTTGGTTATAATTGGTCAACCGGAAGTACCCCCATTTGAAGATTTTAACAATTTTTCTTGAAAAAAACGATGTTAAATATAATTTTTTCACATTTAATGTTATTATAAATATTAAAGAATATTTTATTCTCTATACGATTTGACTGCATTTTATACTTAATATTAAATGGATATAGAGTTAAAAAATCTGGTGTGGCTAACACAATACCTCCCGCCATTTATAGCCCGAGTCACACAAAAGATTAAGCTTAAGATTATCTTTGTTTTTGGATTAGCGAATTTTGCTCTAATTTTGGCAGTTTATTTCTTGAAATATAGTCTAATCTAATCCAAGTAACTACCTTTTTTGATAATAAAATAAAGATTAAATTTTAAATATCGGGATAGAATAGAATTCACTAATGCAAAAATGAGTATTACCTTAAAGTTTTTTGAGAATCGTTAATTTTTATTAATCTAAATTCTATCTATTTACTTATACTGGAAACTGTATTGAATTCCTTTCCTATTGTTCTATTTACTTTTTTCATTTCAAAACGTTACTACTATTAAATTGAAATGATTAGTTCTTTGCCAGTGACATTTATCTGTCAGTTACATACATTTGAATAACTGCGCAACCAAGGAGTTTTGTTTGTTTAAAGTGTAGCTCCGGGATTTAAATTATAGGTACTTTTATAAATTTATCCATAAAATATATTGAAAAAGTATTAATGCAAATTTGTAGAAAATTTAATAATCTTTAATTTTTATAATAACATTAATCTCGAAAACATAACATTTAAAGGTATTTTTCAAAGAAAAACTATTTTGAGCTTCTAGTAAAGTGCCATTTCCGGTTATCCGATTTACACCAAAATCTAATGGGCTCTTTCCATTACAGAAAAAGTTCGAAATACAAGGTTTCAAATTTTTCTGAATGAAAGTATTTGAGTTAGAGTGAAGGATCCACACATACACACACATCATCGTGAAAATGTTAAAATTAGATTCTAGGGACCTTAAAACGTGGTCATTTACCAAAATCTCGATATGCGATTTTTAGCACGATCCCTATACCTCCCTTACCAAGGGTTGCGGGAGGTAAAAATTATAAATAAATTAATTTTCATAAAGTAGACAGCTATAGAAAAAGCTACTATATTAAAAAAATTCTGATTGACAGATGTCAGTGTCAAGTGCAATTGACATAAATGTATTAGTCTGATAATTTTACTGGAAATATAGGATCTTTTGCTAGAAATTTTCTGTATGGAATTTGTATAAAATACATACAACTGCCGGAAGGTAAAAAGGTAATGTACAAGAAATAGAATCTATGACATTTGTACAAAATACATAGAACTGACGGAAGGTAATGTGCTGGCCACATGAGATTTTTTAAATTATATTAGCTGTTTCCAGTATTATTGCATAGCTGGCTGCTTTATGAAATTTAATTTCTTTATAATTTTTTAACTCAATATCCATTGAATATGAAGTATAAAATGTAATCAAATCGTATAGAGAATAAAATATGCTTTAATATTTATAATAACATTAAATGTGAAAAAATGATATTTAACAGCGTTTTTCAAGAAAAACTGTTAAAATCTTCAAATGAGGGTACTTCCGGTCGACCAATTATAACCAAAATCTAATCAGCTCTTCATACGGATGTAACGAAGAGGAATACGAAAGAATTATAATTTTTAGAGTTGTAGAGAGATATAGAGACATCATCACAAAAAAAGTAAAATCGTATTTCTAGGGACTCTAAAACGTGCTTATTCATTAAAAACTCACCATCGAATTTTTGACCAAAAACAATACCTTCCTTACCTAAAGGTATGACCAGGTATGACGGAAGGAAAAATCTCTCCACCTTTGTATTGTTCTCATGGTTATGTGTGTTTGTAATGTCAAAAAAACTGTCAAAAAATACATCAATTCCCAATTTCAATTAATAAAAAAATTCAAGTTAAATACATTTTTAAACGTATGAAGTAAAATAGTAATCAAAATTAAGAAGTTCAGAAGCAAAATAGTCTAACTTCAGATTTTCAAGATAACAACTTCAAAATAATTATTTTACTGGTCATATTCACTAAAATATTGAAATAGTTAATCGTTATACGTCGAAACATCAAAAATACTTCAATTTGGAATTCATAGATACCTACAGGTTCCCAGGTAGGTATAACTTTTATGAATATTACCATATATTACTGTTTTATTTCTATACATAGCACAGTGGGGTTCTATTGGGACCCGTAGAATCCGTTGCGGCGATGTAAGCGCACCTGTCATGGCGGCCAATAGGACATGTCAATTTTTTTACATTTTAAATGAGCGTTTTTTGACTCATTATATTGATAAAAGTTCAAACCAACACAATTTTTAAGTTTGTTCAGTCGAATCCTTTATCAAGAAATGTAGTTGAAGGGCAACAATTCGTAAATCCGAATTTAATTACTACTTGTGCCCTAATTTGACTTATGGCAATTCTGACTTGGAGCTGCGGTATACAGGGACAAAAATTAGTAAAATCAATGAATCTGCAAATTTTATTTATCAATAGTGTCAATAGTTGTATTAGATATACATACCTACAAAATTTTATTATAATTTCTTTTTGTAAATTGCAAAGAAATTGCATATTTACTTAAATTTCTTTTCCATACATTAAAAAAAATATGGAATGTCTTGAATTTTTGTTGTACTCGTACACTTTAACACAGCACTTTTTGGTGTATACGTTCATTTTCTTTAATTCGCTTATTTTTCACACATTTTCATTTGACATGTCCTACTGGCCTCCATTAATTTAGTTCCCTAAAATTCCGCTCATGTCGCATTCTATTCTGCGGATTCCAGTACCATCGTAAAATATTATAGATATTAATAGTATAATCCGTAACTTAACCGCGGTGACCAAGGTTCTGATTAATTTCAGGATCACGATTCCATTTCGGAATGTGGTTCCTGAAAATTTTGCTTGCTTTATTGTGACCATAACGACCACAAAATAATTGTGGTTGTGTGGTAATTTTCTTTAAATATATTAAATAAAATTGTATGAATATCGATATACAGAGTGTCTCACAACTCGCGCCCCAGAGCGAATGAGGAAACACGTGACTGCACTCGGATCTGTAATTTCGAAGGAAAAAAATCTAGCTTAAAAGATATTCGAGAAAAAACGTCTTAAAATTGACCAATCAGAGACCTACACCTTTAACGCGCGTTTGCCGTAATTTTACGTTACTAGGGTTTTATACAAATCAAATCTTCTTTAAAATGTGTGGGCGACTGTAGTTTTCGAAAAATGTCAGCGTCAAATTAAATTTAGAACCACCATTTGTTGTTTTAATCTCAAAGAATTCAAATGACAATAATATTTTCGTTTAACACATTTTACACAGCTGCTATAACACGTTGCACTGTACGATATAAATGATGATCTCGGATGACACCTTCGCTAACCTAAATTTGTTGACAGTGAAAAGTTAACTTTAAAAGTGTCAAAATTACAGTAAGTCAAACAAATTTTGTAACTCACTAGTAGTATTTTTAAAACCTAGCAACCAGTTTTATTTTGTAATAATATCATCACACCTCAAGATATCCTTCCGGGATTGGTGAATTAAAAAGTCTTGTAACTCCGTTATGCAAGCAGCCGCAAATTATTTTCTTCTATTTGTTGGCAACTTATTGTCGTCGGCAAGTGTCAGTTTCGTCTGGGGCGCGTTGTGAGACACCTGTATATATATATATATATATATATATATATATATATATATATATATATATCATCCACGGCATACTACCCATTAATAGGTATGCCAATCTGACTTGTACACAAATTTCGGTAATAAAGATGACATATTTGTACCGATATTATCCAATCAAAAAACAAGATCAAACTGTACCTATCTTCCCATCACTATTTTGCCTGCGCAAAATGAAGTATATTAAAAAAATAATATTTTTTGTTTTCAGCTACACAAACAAATAATTTCAAAAAATACAAACGGTATTTTCTCCAGCTACACTTCTAAATTTTGAGTTACACCATTTTGCTTCTGAACTTACAAAAATGGCTGCATATCTTGTAGCTGTAATCTCAATATTCTTAATTTTACTACACTGTTGGACAGCTTTTGCACATCTTGGGGTTCAAATGCTCAGAGTTCTACTGTACCCGTTCACAAAGAAGACAACAATTACTTGGCAAAATCCTGGTTTCCATAATCAATGCACAAATGATCTTCCTTTATTAACTTGTGAGGTAAGTACCGATTTTTTTCCGGGGACGACACCAAATCGTTCGTCAGGGTATACGAGGGTACCCTTTTATATTTCGGGATTAGAGAACAAAAACAAATATTAATCATCGAAAATAGCTTTATTGTTTTTCAAAATATTCCCCATTAAGATCTATACACTTTTGCATGCGTTTGAACCAATTGTCGAAGCACTTTTGCCACTCTGATTGAGGTATCTCCAAAACATGCATTCTGAACGCATCAACCGCTTCTTCAGGTGTCGAAAAACGTTGACCTCTCATTTTATTTTTTACGTACGGGAATAAAAAGAAGTCATTCGGTGCCAAGTCAGGACTATACGGCGGATGACTCATCAAATCGATGTTTTGAGTGCTCAAAAATGCAGTTGTTTGAGCCG
>OY720463.1:7291024-7354244 GCA_963082715.1 Harpalus rubripes
ATAAATATCCTTTTGAAGCTGAGGGGCTGTCCTTAAATTACCAAACGCTTCAAGGGGGGGGGGGGGTCAAGAGTAGCGTTACGAAGTGTTACGAGGGGATGGGGGAGGGTTAATGTGTGCGTTACGTAACGATAATATATAAAAAAAATTGATAAACTCGCTTTAATAGTTTTGAAACATTCAAATTTCGCGGTGCTAATTCGTATATGCAGGCAGTCGTTTGTTTTCAATAACAATCAACAGATGTCGGGCTCAGTTCAAATTCGGGCCAGTGGTCTTTCATTCGTGCAGTGTAATTCATATTAAATCATGAATTCAAGTAGTGTTGATAAGGAAAATAGTTTGTTAAAAGCATATGCAAATGCATAATATGCTTTAATTTTAACTGAATATTAAGGAGGCCATATACTTTTATATCTAGTATTAAAATTGGGCTGCCAAGTCGTAGGCCAAGAGTAGTACATTATTTTTCATCTTTATGTACATTAATTTTAATATTTCCTGTTCTGTTCTGTTATTTTTCATCTTTATGTACATTAATTTAAATAGTTTCTGTTTCAAATTTTAACTGAATATTAAGGAGGCCATATACTTTTATATCTAGTAAAAAAATGGGGGGGGGTCAAGTACTGCGTTACGTAATATATGGGGGGGGGGTTCATGTTTGCGTTACAAGGGGGGGAGGGGGTATCAACAATTGCCTAATTTTGCGTTACGTAATTTAAGGACAGCCCCTGATGGCAATCAGAAACCGAATCAATGACTTTAAATAATTTTAAATCATCAGCATATAGCAGTGATTCAGAATACTCGTATTCCAAGCACTCAGTAATATCATTAATGAATAAAACAAAAAGAAGTGGCTCTTAATTTGACCTTGTGGTTGATATATTTAACAATGTACGAGTGGTAAATAATAATATCAAATACGAGCGCATGACAAAGTTGAAATGTTCTACGATATGTCATCTTGTTTTCTTGTTTCAAAATTCCATGTATTGGTTTTTGACACCTCATATTTTGTTTCCGGCGTAAAAAGTAGTGTCATTTTTTGCACGCTACGAATTTTAATATTAGAATAAATCTGGTGGATACGAAATGGTCGCGCTATGTAAAGTTTTATGATTTATTGTTCGATGTATAGAGGCCTTGCCAAGAATTTTTTCTTGGAAATCGATATCTCATTGACACGGGTTTCAAATATTCAGATTTCGGAAGAAGTCTGCACGAAATGGTTATTGCAATATACGAGTTCTATTAGTAAAGTATCCGACCTTTGCTGAAAAAAAAAATCTGATGTGGACACCACACGACTTTCTTGTACGCAAGACTAATATGATGTATAGACTCAATTATAAAATTGCACGTATTTGACGTAATTTGACATTAATATCTATTTTTTATTTTTTTGTTATTTTTTGTCCTAATCCATAGCAAGCTTCATTACAAAAACCAAAAACTATAGGGCGCGAGCAGACACGTGATTCGAGCGACCTTGACTTGCTTGGGATCAGCTGATTTGTGTGCGCATGTCATTTTGACAAGAACATTGTCAATTTGACAAGAGCAATGTTTTGACTTATTTTGATTTTGAATTGCTAAAATGTTAATATTTTACAATTTTTAGGCAGTAAAACACATGTAATTAAAACATTAACACTTTAGCAGTTAAATATCAAAATAAGTCAAAACATTGGTCTTGCAAACATGACATTGTTCTTGTCAAAATGACATGCGCACACAAATCAGCTGATTCTAAGCACGTCAAGGTCCCTCAAGTCACATGTGTGCTCGCGCCCTATATAAGTTTTAAATTTACATATCTCGCTTATACAAATGGCTAATTTAATAATACTTGATGTGCTAGACGCAGAATTTAATTCTCTAAAACTCTTATTTGAAGCATTTATTTCTAAAATCATAATGAAACCATTTTATTCAAGAAAAACTGTCAACAACTTCCGGTAATATATCACTTCCGCTTAGCCTGTTTTAACCAAAATCTGCTATGTTATTCCAATTTATATAAAAGTCTTATATACCAAATTTGAAACGTTTTGGATTATATTTTAATATAGTTTTTCATTAAAATCTATTATAGGCTTCAAATAAAGTGCCATTTCTGGATATTATGTAATGACCAAAAAGGGAGGTGCACAACTAGATGTTATAGCAGTCCTAAATACAAAATTTCAACTTTCTACGGCTTACCGTTTTTGAGTTATGCGAGATACGTACGTACAGACGTCACGACGAAATTAGTCAGAATGGATTCAGGGATGGTCAAAATGGATATGTCCGTTGAAATCTGGAAACCGAAATTTTTCGCGATTACAATACTTCCTTTACTTCGTACAAGGAAGTAAAAAAACCGATGAGGCCAGCACATTACCTTCCGTCAGTTCTATGTACATATTTTATAAAAAATTTCTACAGACAGTTTTTTACCTTCCGCCACCTTTAGGTAAGGAAGGTATTGTCTTTGGTCAAAAAATTCGATGATGAGTTTTTAATCAATAAGCACGTTTTAGGGTCCCTAGAATACGAATTTACTATTTTTACGATGATGTCTGTATGTGTGTGTGTGTGTGGATGTGTGTGTGTGTGTGTGTGTGTAACAAAATTTTCGTCTGCGATAACTGTAATACTACAGTTACAAAAATTATAATTCTTTTGTATACTTCTTCGTTACATCCATATGAAGAGCTGATTAGATTTTGATTACACTTGGTCAACCGGAAATACCATCATTTGAAGATTTAACAGTTTTTCTTGAAAAAACTATGTTAAATATAATTTTTTCACATTTCATGTTATTATAAATATTAAAGAATATTTTATTCTCTATACGATTTGAATGCATTTTATACTTAATATTAAATTGATATAGAGTTAAAAAATTATAAAGAAATTAAATTTCATAAAGTAGCCATAGCTATGGAAACAGCTACTATATTAAGAAAATTCTGATTGAAAGATGTCAGTGTCAAGTGAAATTGACATAGTGTGTTTTTACTGGAAATATAGGATCTTTTGCTTTCTGTATGGAATTTGTATAAAATACATACAACTGCTTTAGGGTAATCAGGTAATGTACAAGAAATAATAATAATAAATCTTTTATTTTTGCAGATACATTACACTGTATATAGAAAACGTCACAAAATAATAATTTTCTGTATGAAATTTGCATAAAATACATGCAACTGCCGGAAGGTAATGTACAAGAAATAGAATATTTAATTTAGCAAGGAACTTTCCGTATGAAATTTGTACAAAATACATAGAACTGACGGAAGGTAATGTGCTGGCCACATCAGATTTTTTTTTATTCATTTTCATTATCTGCTGAATTATATTTTATTTATTTTATAATTGTCTTCTCGGCCTTCCTTTCGTCACTTGGTTTATTTGGCCTCTAGCGTGGTTTACACGTCGGGTAACCTTGTAAACTGAGTCTCCCCCTTTTGTTGCTTAAATTCGGCCTCTAGCGTGGTTGACACGTCGGGTAACCTTGTTTAAGACAGTACTATCCCCCTTGCTTCCCATATGACTGCGGGCGAAACGTTGAGCTCTGACTCAAAATATGACACAGTCCATTCCCGGAAAACGAATATTTCTCATGACTCAGACTGTGGAAGCGTACGCAATTATTTTCTTATATTTGTTGGGAACCTATTGTCGTCGGCAAGTGTCAGTTTCGTCTGGGGCGCGAGTTGTGAGACACCTGTAGACCCCAAAAGCCTCCCGTTAAGCCGGCACTGTATACCACTCCTACACTGTTAAAGATAGCGATTTGAACGATGAAAATTTGGAATCTACATGAAATTCTCTATAAGGTACATGTGACGGCTATTTTTTCCGTCGAGTGGTTCAGGAGTGACAGGTCGTTAAAAACAAATATTTGTGTTGAGATTTTGAAGCTTCCAATTACGATGGTTGCATACTATTCTGAAGCCCTTAAAATGTCAAGGGATGTCCAAAAGGGCACTTGTACAGCCCTACACCTTTGCTTATCACTTGTAAGGTGATCCATCATCCCTAAGACAGGCTCGGCTTAGCTCAAATTGATAACGACACGAATCGATTTTTGTACAACTTTTTATAGTAGTTTCTAGGTGATATAATATTAGAATATGATAAATGTTAGAAGTTTTTATCAGGTTTTTTTGGTTTAAAGGAAGTGAAAGGGTCGTTTTTGTGCTTAACTTTAAAGGCAGGAATCAGTTTTTTTTATTATTGGCGAGTGGTTAGAAGTTTATTCTATTTCAAACTAGCTTTTACTCACAAGTGAAGTCACTTAGCACCTTTAAAGCAGACATTTCTTAAAATTTTGTGAATGGCTCATATTTTATATTTTTGTGTGCTACTCTTATACGGTTAAAGATAGAAACATGTACAGTGCTTATTTTTTGACATTTATTAAAACCAATGAATTGCTTCATTCTTTGTCACGTGTCTGCGTTTTAATCAATCCTGTTATTATGAGGGTAGCGCCGAAAGTTTCTGCAAATTATTACCTCCCGTCATACCGTAGATAAGAGAGGTAATGTTATCGGTCCAAAAATTCGATGGTGAGTTTTCAGTAAATAAGCACGAATTAGGTCCCCACAACACGTTTTTACTATTTTTACAATGATATCTGTGTGTGTATGCATATACAGTGAATTTATTTTAACGTGCAACATATGGTCAATCACTTCCATGGTTACATACTACTGTCAAAAAATGACAGCAATGTAATATTTGTCCATTTTAAAATGCAACATACGAAAATTTGTAGTTATGTATTATCAACACTAATTTCCAATAAATTAGCCTACATACTATTAACAAAAAATCAAAACCATTTTAACGGTATTTTGTTATTTGCGAAAAAATGCATAGGTCACTAGATATAGGCGAAAATGTAAATTTTGCAGTTTTTTATTTTTGCAAATATCTTCGAAGTGTGAAATTATACTGGATTTTGGTTTGCACATCTTTAGGGCACTTTTTTATGTTCTTTCGACTGGCGTAGCTCAATTTTTTTTATCAATGTTGGTTTTCGAGGATTGATGTCAAAGTTTTTATTTTTATATGGACGCCATATTGGAAAGTTACGCCATTGAGAAGAGAATTATTTTAGCTTTACAATGATATAAAATAGTAATAATTTATTTTTATAATTAACAGAGAAATTAACAAAAAATGTTATTAATACTAAAATTTAATTGAAAAAAGTAAATCGAAGGCTGCTGTTTAAGAAAATAACTATTTAATAAACAAATAATGTTAAAAATACAAAAATAATTAACAAAAATTTTAAAATAAATTTTCTATTAACCCACCATTACGCACTTCTGCGCCCTTCGTTCTGTTCCTTCTAAAAATTTTCTCAGCATTCTTGGCCTACTTTGATTTATAATTCTTACTGTGGCATTTCTTAATTCATTTTCATTCTGATATTCCCGAATAAAAAGTTTATTTTTTAATTATCGCCATAAAAAAATCTGAAGGTGTTAAATCTGGAGATCTAGCAGGCCAGTTGATTTCGCTGTTGGTCCCTATCCATTATCCTTCAAATCTAATATTTAAATATTGTACTGTAAATTTTAGTATTAATACCATTTTTTGTTAATTTCTCTGTTAATTATAAAAATAAATTATTACTATTTTATATCATTGTAAAGCTAAAAAAATTCTCTTTTCAATGACGTAACTTTCCAATATGGCGTCCATATAAAAATTAAAACTTTGACATCAATCCTCGAAAACCAACATTGATAAAAAAAATTGAGCATCGCCAGTCGAAAGAACATAAAAAAGTGCCCTAAAGATGTGCAAACTAAAATCCAGTATAATTTCACACTTCGAAGTTATTTGCAAAAATAAAAAACTGCAAAATTTACAATTTCCCCTATATCTAGTGACCTATGCATTTTTTCGTAAATAACAAAATACCATTAAAATGGTCTCCTAATGGGGCAACTTTTGTCTAATTTAACCAACTTCGTAGCTCTTACGGTTCTCGAGATCCCAATGCATTCGTACCTTAAATGGGACACTCTGTATATATATATATATATATATATATATATATATATATATATATATATATATATATATATATATATATACAGGGTGGTGACATGGAAGACGCAGCATAGGTGTGCCAATGGTAAAATCTTAATGTGCAGTTATTTGCTCCCCTAATTATTTTAGAGCAAAATTGTATTTAAGTTTTTTCTACAGAAAAAAATACTGCATACGAATATGATATTGTTTGTTGTCTCGTTTTCGAATCTATAATCTCGTTCTCGCACATTTTTTTGGGTCTCATTTCGTTCTCGCACGAGAGTCTCGCTATAAAAATAACCGCTTGCGCACTACGTATTTAAATTCATTCATTGTACCACCTGTGAACAGACCTGATACTATGTGCTTTATTTCCAAAAGTATCCCAAAGCTTTTCGATGCATTGTTTTGGAGAGAGCGAACTTTTAAAATCGTAAAATATCATGGCTAGGAAATTTTCTCTTGTTAACTGCATCCACGGGAACCACCACGAATTACGCACCACGAACCGCAAGCCATAGTGAATCGTGTATGCCAAACGGTGTAAGACTCGTGGTTTATCGAGACAAATTCGCCGAACCACGCGCTATGCGTGAGCGAAATTTTCAATTTCTTCACTCGTTTTGTAATACAGGCGCGGTAGAACCAATTGAGCAGTTTTGAAGAGATAAAAAAGAAACCAGGGTATATATGAAAAAAATGTTTTTATTTTTGAAATCAGTAGAACTTACCATTTTATACTCATTAATTTTTTAAAATAGGCATTGGTTAAGATGGCGGCCGTTAGCTGCAATACATTGCTGGAGCCGATTTCTGAAGTTTTGAACAGACTGTTGACACATTTCGCGAGGTATCGCGTTTACTTCTTCAACAATCTGCTCCCTTAGCTCTAGCTGGTTTTGAGGGCGACGTTTAAACACATTTTCCTTTAGATATCCCCAAAGAAAGAAGTCGCATATGCTTAAATCGGGCGATTGCGCAGGCCACCCCACGTCACCTCTCAAAGACACTAGTTGTCCAGGGAACATTTCTCTTAAAGCGTTTAGAGAATTTCGGGCTGTGTGGGCTGTAGCCCCATCCTGTTGGAACCAAAAGTCCCCTAATCCCTCTTCTTCAACAACCACTTCCACTCGGGGCTGCAGTAAATTTTGCAACATTGAAACATAACGCCCGGAATTCACGGACTCGGTCACACCTCCCTCTTTAAAAAAGTACGGGCCTATAACGCCAAATTGTGATACGGCACACCACACCGTTAGTTTCGGAGAATGTAGCGGTCTTTCGTGAACAATTTGGGAGTTGTTTTGAGCCCAGTAGCGAAAATTTCGTTTATTCACAATCCCGCTTAGGTGAAAATGTGCCTCGTCGCTGCTGAAGAATACTGCCTCAGGAGGGATCGCTGCAAGAATTTCCTCACACAGATTTTGGCGGTTGGCGTAGTCTGCTGGGTTCAGTTCCTGAACCATCATTATTTTGAAGGGATGAAAATTCAAATCTAAATGCAGAATCCTCCTCAAACTGCGGTCTAAAACCCCTAATGCAATAGCGTGCCTTCGAGCAGAACGTGTTGGCCATTGTTCGACTGCTGCTCTCACTAGCTCCACATTTTCTGGTGTTCTGATGGATCTTCGTCGGTTATGTGTACCTATTCTTAGTTTCCTCCAACTGCCGATTCCAGGACCGAATTGTGTTCGCAGCAGGAACAGCATTATTTTGCGGAATGTTGAACCGTCGCCGGAAAGCTCTTTGCGTCGCAATCTCAGATGGGTTGTTTTCATAAAACGCACGCACGGCAAAGCCACGATGTACTCCGGTCCAAACCATGTTGGGTACTAAAATGGGGATGCCGACAGAACAAAAGGGGAACTGCTCAATTGGTTCTGCCGCACCCTGTATATTAATATGTAATTCATTGAAATTGAAATACGAAGTAGATGAAAGCAAAATACAACATAACCAAATTAATTTACTTATTCAAGTCTTATAATAGCCTTTATGTCGAACTTCAGATGTTTTCCCTTGTAACAGAGACTTTTAACATCAAAGAGAGCCTTGGTATTGTTCTTAATGAGTAACAGAACAGACATTCTTCTTAAAATGAAATTATTACAAAATGGGTGTTTTAGATTAAATTTGCAATGAATTCTAACTTTTAAACGGAGTCAGAGAAATTTATTAGTTTCAGTAATTTTCATTAATCAGAGTCCAAATTAATTGTAAATTTAACAAACTATACAAAATGAAATAAATAAAACAATAATGCCAAGCGTTTCGAGTTTCAAGAAGTATTGAATACCAGGGTTGTTAATTGTGCTTTTGTTGGTTAAGCGAAATAATTGTGGTGGCAACGCTTGTATTTCAAATAATTCCTAACTGTCCTAAGCAAATTTAAAACAGTTTTCAGGAATTCTAAACAAATTTATATGAAAGGGCCCATAACCCAACATTTTTTACCTCTCGCTAAGAGATGTATTGAATTCATGCTTAAAATCGCATATCCAGATTTTAGTGAATAAGCACGTTTTAAGGTCCCTAGAATCCGATTATAACATTTTTACGATGATGTTCGTACACTATTATTCACGAAAGATGACTATTCAAGGTAATTTGTTCGAAGAAAGAATACACAGCAGTTTATAGCAGAAGCTTAGCAATATTTTGTATCAGAAAGAGAAAGATTATTTTACGTATGTCTATTTAATTTGTGTGGTGTGACAGATATACGGAAATAGTGGCATTACTTTCTAACACACTATAAATTATAATGACATATGTCGTAGAATTACAGATACCTAATTATCTACTACACTGCCCTCTGTGCTAATATTTACCCATTGGTGTTGACGTTTAAATCAAATTATTATTCCTTGGTTTATAAGTTAAGTCTATGTTTTTGTATTTTGCAAACACATAAGTGAAGAACATAAATCTTTCAGAAATGCATTATTTAGAAAAAAACATAATTTCCAAATGAATTACTCTTATTTTTTCAGTTAAAATGTGTCCATAGTCCATAAATATTTCATGTTGCACGCCTGTGCATACGAAATGCAATGAAGTTGTCTGCAAGTAATATTATATCAGACGGCTCACAAATGACCTTGAATAGTCATTTTTCGTGAATAATAGTTTATGTATGTGTGTGTGTGTGTGTGTGTGTGTGTGTGTGTGTGTGTGGATGTTGGATCCACGATAACTCAAATACTATAAGACTTAAAATATTTTTAACTACGGATTCCTCAATCTAACAATAATGGGAAGAGTCGAGTCAGTTTTGGTAATAATTGGAGAACCGGAAGTAGTAGTTAAAAGAAAAAAATCATCTAAACATTATTTATCGACAATTTATTTAGATACTTATATTAAAGAACGTTAAATTCTTTATTCGATAAATGTAAATTCATTATTATATCTTCTATAGATTTAGAGATAAAGAAATGCATATAAAATAATTTGATATAAAAAATCTCAGATCAAACTACTTCAAGGCAAGAAATTCAAATGTTTGTAATTGACACATAAATGTCACTACCAAAAATATTTGCATGCCACTGTCAAAAAAATATTTGTACATCATTATGAAAATAAAAAAAGTCAACAACGTAAAAGAATATACGTAAAAAAGAATATAAAAGGAATTTGCGAAAAAATAACGAATATAAAGAAAAAGAAAAAAATATCTGGCGAGAGGTTCTGTGCTGGCCACATCAGATTTTTTTTATTGCTTTTTACCTCCCGCTACCTTTAGTAAGGGAGGTATAGGGATCGTGCTAAAAATCGGATATCGAGATTTTGGTAAATGACCACGTTTTAAGGTCCCTAGAATCCAATTTTAACATTTTCACGATGATGTTTGTGTGTATACACGGTGTTCATTTTAATTGGGCCACCATTGCTATCTCGAGAACTATAAGAGCTTCAAAGATGGTTAAATGAGCAAACAATTTCTATTTCACAAGACAAATTTAAATAGAAAAATTATTTTTTTGGGCCAGTGGTTCTCAAAATACGGGTAATAACATTTTAATTTTAAATGACAACATATATTTTTTTATTTGCTCATTTGTTAGAGAATTTAATAAAAAATTCAGTGATATATTTTTATACCCTTACACAACGATTTTTTTGAGAAAAATGCATATAAAGTTTTATACTAATTTGATTAAAATACAGCTATATTAAGAGTGCCACGAATAAAAAAAAAATGTTATTTTTATTACATAGAATTTGCCCTGACCCAAAGAAGTGAATGTTGAACCACTGGTCCAAAAATATAAATTTTCTTTTCTTTAAATTTGTCTTGTGAAATAAAAATTGTTTGCTTATTTAACCGTCTTTGTAACTCTTATAGTTCTCGAGATAGCAATGGTGGCCCATTTAAAATGAACAGACTGTATATATGTGATTGTGGATCCTCCACTCTAACTCAAATACTATCATTTAGAAAATTTTGAAACTTTTTATTTCTATCTTATTTTAATATAGACGCCATTAGATTTTGGTGTAAATCAGATAACCAGAAATGACATTTTACTTGAAGTTCAAAATAGTTTTTCTTCGAATAATGCCTTTAAATGTTATTTCTTCGAGATTTATGTTATTATAAAAATTAAAGATTATCAAATTTTCTATAGATTTGCATTAATACTTTCTCTACATATTTTATGGATAAATTTATAAAATTATCTATAATTTAAATCCCAGAGCCTACGTTTTAAACAAATAAAACTCATTGGTTTTGCACTGCAGTTATTCAAATGTATGTAACTGACAGATAAATGTCACTGTCAAAGAACTGATCATTTCAAATTAATAATAGTAACGTTTTAAAAAGAAAAATCTTAATAGAACAATAGGAGGGGAAATCAATACAGTTTCCAGCATAAGTAAATATGTAGGTATGTATTTAGAATAATAAAAAAGTACCGATTCACAAAAAAGTTTATGCTAATCCTCATTTTTCGATTAGTGAATTTAATTTTCATTTTATTATCAAAAAATCTGATGTGGCCAGCACATTACCTTCCGTCAGTTCTATGTATTTTGTACAAATTTCATACGGAAAGTTCCTTGCTAAATTAAATATTCTATGTCTTGTACATTACCTTCCGGCAGTTGCATGTATTTTATGCAAATTTCATACAGAAAATTATTATTTTGTGACGTTTTCTATATACAGTGTAATGTATCTGCAGAAATAAAAGATTTGTTATTATTATTATTTCTCATACATTACCTTAAAGCAGTTGTATGTATTTTATACAAATTCCATACAGAAAGCAAAAGATCCTATATTTCCAGTAAAAATTATAAGACAAACACACTATGTCAATTTCACTTGACACTGACATCTTTCAATCAGAATTTTCTTAATATAGTAGCTGTTTCCAAAGCTATGGCTACTTTATGAAATTTAATTTCTTTATAATTTTTTAAATCTATATCCATTTAATATTAAGTATAAAATGCAGTCAAATCGTATAGAGAATAAAATATTCTTTAATATTTATAATAACATCAAATGTGAAAAATCATATTTAACATAGTTTTTTCAAGAAAAACTGTTTAAATCTTCAAATGATGGTACTTCCGGTTGACCAATTATAACCAAAATCTAATCAGCTCTTCATATGGATGTAACGAAGAAGTACACGAAAAATTATAATTTTTGTAACTGTAGTATTAGAGTTATCGCAGACGAAAATTTTGTTACACACACACACACACACACACACACACACACACACACACACATCCACACACACACACACACACACACACACACACACATCCACACACACACACATCCACACATACACACACACACACACACACACACATACAGACATCATCTTAAAAATAGTAAATTCGTATTCTAGGGACCCTAAAACGTGCTTATTGATTAAAAACTCATCATCGAATTTTTTGACCAAAGACAATACCTTCCTTACCTAAAGGTGACGGAAGGTAAAAAGGCAGTTACTTGGATTAGATTAGACTATATTTTAAGAAATAAACTACCAAAATTAGAGTAAAATACGCGAATCCAAAAATAAGGATTAGTTTAATATTTTTTGTGACTCGGTTTGTATATGGCGGGAGGTATTGTGTTGGCCACACCAGATTTTTTAACTTAATATCCATTGAATATGAAGTATAATAGGTAATCAAATAGTATAGAGAATAAAATATTCTTTAATATTTATAATAACATTAAATGTGAAAAAATGATATTTAACTTAACAGCGTTTTTTCAAGAACCAGTTATAACCAAAATCTAATCAGCTCTTCATATGGATGTAACGAAGAGGAATACGAAAGAATTATAATTTTTAGAATTGTAGTGTTGGAGTTATCATCGGAGAAAAAAATCGTTTCACACAAACACACGCACCCGCACACGCACACGCGCGCGCACTCTCACACACGCGCGCACACTCACACACACACACGCGCGCACACTCACACACATACATACATACATACATACATACATACATACATACACATACACATACACATACACATACACATACACATACACATACACATACACATACACATACACATACACATACACATACACATACACATACACATACACATACACATACACATACACATACACATACACGTACACGTACACGTACACGTACACGTACACATACACATACACACAGACATACAGACATTATCGCAAAAAAAGTAAAATCGTATTCTATAGACTGTAAAATGTGCTTATTAATTAAAAACTCGCCATCGAATTTTTGATCAAAGACAATACCTTCCTTACCTAAAGGTATGACGGAAAAAGTGCGATGGTTTACTGGCCCATTAATTTACGAGATATTTAATGGTAAAGCTGAAACATTTCTTTACATTGTTACACTACCCCCTCTAAAACTGCCTACTTGACTTTGTGCTCATTTACATGCAATTAAACAATTGAAAGCCGTAAATAAAAGCTAAAAGCTCTCATTCTAACGTTATTAAACAATTGAAGTACGCTGTGAGCTCCGTGAAAGCTCAGACTTGAACGCCATCTTGGCTGTAAATAAAATTCAGACATATTTAGTAGTCTACGTATTTATAAAGGATGAGACATATGTTTATAACGTCCCGTAATTCCTAAACTCGATGGAAAATATATTGTATCCAGGGCCGCGCCGTGGGTTTTAGGCGCCTTTGTTACATTTTAGCGACCCTTCCCCTCATGATGTAAAATTTGCAAATTAAAGTTTATACTATACTTTTGTTTGTATATTGATGAAATTTTCCTAGATTCATTCTTGTAATCAATACGTTATTATCAAAATCGTTTGTTGTAATCAATAATTTTACAACAGATTTCAGAATTGTATATGCATTTGATTCCTTGCAAAATGATAATAGGTATTTAAATATTGGATTCATTGTGGGATTCATTCTTGTGATCAATATTCTCGAGTTATAATCAATACAGGGTGATTCTTCGGTCTGTCCTCTCTCTATAACTCTTTTATTTAAAGTCAGATAGAAAAACTCTTCGAATATAATTTATATGATATATTATTGTCTATCTACGTACCATATGCATTTGTATACAGGGTGCTCCGTTTAAGCGCAACAATATGTAACTTTATATTTCTTAATGGAACACCCTATATTTATTTATTTATTTTGATAGTAAATTAGATTCCCTTTAAAAAAGTATTAAATAATAAGGGGTCTAAAATTATAAATTAAGAAGTTATTTACGTTCATAAAAAATAGTAGTTCAGAGTGGAAAAAAACATAATATAATACAAAATTTTGATCCTTTTTTATTAATACTTATTTTAAACATTACACTAATTCCAAAGAAGCTCTTAAAATTTAGACAGACTAAATAATGCAAAATTATAATAAATGCTCGAAAATTTGTCCTTCAATTTCAATAGATTTTTCAATTATAAATATTATATTAACCATCTCATCTTTACTAAAATTTGTATTATTCATTTTCACATCAACATCAACAATGATAAACTAAGAGTATTTGGACAACTTGTTTGTTTAAATTCGAAACAATTGATCAAATTATCCATAGCTTACTTTGTTAATAATAACATGATAGAAACATATCATTCAACGAATAAAGGTAAATAACTTCTTAATTTATAATTTTAGACCCCTTATTACTTAATACTTTTTTAAAGGGAATCTAATTTACTATCAAAATAAATAAATAAATATAGGGTGTTCCGTTAAGAAATATAAAGTTACATATTGTTGCGCTTAAATGGAGTACCCTGTATACAAATGGATATGGTACGTAGATAGATAATACTACATCATATAAATTATATTTGAAGAGTTTTTCTATCTGACTTAAAATAAAAGATTTATAAAGAGAGGACAGACCGATGAATCAGCCTGTATATTCATTGTTGTAGTTAACATTTTCATAGTTATTATTTCAATATAACAATGCTAGAATAATAACGAACCGATTGATATGATAATTATATTACTAGAGCTCTAATAATAATCTAAAAATATGTTCACTTCTATCACGTTAATTTGTAAGTTTTATAGTAATTTTGTCTTTACGAATAAGAGCATTTTATAAAAATTTACTATTATTTACTTTACTGTCTTGAAACGGCGCCCCTCAAAGTCAGGCGCCTTTGTGCGGGGCACAACCTGCCCACCCCCACGGAACGGCCCTGATTGTATCATATGTATCCACGAAGTATAATATTGTACTGTTTGGCTGAAGTGTAAATATTAGACGATTATTATTAATTAAAATAAGTGTTTATTAAATTATAA
Source organism: Harpalus rubripes (assembly GCA_963082715.1). Classification (NCBI taxonomy): domain Eukaryota; kingdom Metazoa; phylum Arthropoda; class Insecta; order Coleoptera; family Carabidae; genus Harpalus; species Harpalus rubripes. The sequence continues at coordinate 7,305,875 of OY720463.1, forward strand.
TGAAAATGACTATTACTAATATTAAACAGTTATTAAAATGTAATTAAAACTAAAACTATAATTAACTAGATAACACTAACACTATGTATTTATTTAACCAATTAACACTACTATTTATTTCCACGATATTACTAATTATTTATATCACGTTCAACTGTATGTCTACCGACCTCCACAGCGTCTATATACTCAACTGACTCAACAGCGTCTGTATATTCAACTGCTCGGACAGAAGTCACCTCTTTTACCACACTATCTGTCTATTTATGTAACTCTCTGTCTAACTTCCACAGCCTCAGTATCACCGACGGTCCGTATGCCACAATTCTTCAACATCACTGCCGAGTATTCACTTCCATTTGCCGTTACTGTCCCCGTATACCTAGCTTCCCAATACTCTTCAACACTACCGAGTATTCTCTTTCACAGCTATCTCAATACACCAGTAACTTCCCGAGTACCTACTCGACACCAACCGCATACGCTCATTACGATACTGCTGTGCTTCTCATTAACACTTTACTCTCTAACACTCCACGTGAATGTCTCTATGACACTACTATTTATTTCCACGATATTACTAATTATTTATTTCCACTATTTATTTTCACTTTTTATTTATATCATGTTCAACTGTCCGCCTACCGACCTCCACAGCGTCTATATACTCAACTGACTCAACAGCGTCTGTATATTCAACTGCTCGGACAGAAGTCACCTCTTTTACCACACTATATACCGGGATAGAATAGAATTCACTAATCCAATAATGAGAATTAGCTTAAATTTTTTTGCGAATCGTTACTTTTTATTATTCTAAATACATACCTACATATTTACTTATGCTGGAAACTGTTTTCATTTCCTTTCCTATTGTTCTATTTACTTTTTTCTTTTTAAAACGTTACTATTATTAAATTGAAATGATTAGTTCTTTGATAGTGACATTTATCTGTCAGTTACATACATTTCAATAACTGCGTAAGGAGTTTTGTTTCTTTAAAGCGTAGGTTCTGGGATTTAAATTATCTATAATATATGTAGAAAAAGTATTAATTTAATAATCTTTAATTTTTATTATTACGTTAATCTCGAAAAAATAACATTTAAAGGTATTTTCCGAAGAAAAACTATTTTGAGCTTCCAGTAAAGTGCCATTTCCTGTTATCCGATTTACACCAAAATCTAATGGGCTCTTTCCCTAATAGAAAAAGTTCTAAATACAAGGTTTCAAAATTTTCTGAATAATAGTATTTGAGTTAGAGTGAAGGATCCACACACACATACACACAGACATCATCGTGAAAATGTTAAAATTGGATTCTACGGACCTTAAAACGTGGTCATTTACCAAAATCCCAATATGCGATTTTTAGCACGATCCCTATATACTATCATTCACGAAAGATGACTATTCAAGGTCATTCTTTCGAAGAAATAATACACATCACTTTATAGCAGTAGCTTAGCAACATTTTGTATTAGAAAGAGAAAGATTATTTGACCTATGCCTATTTAATTTATGTGGTGTGACAGATATACGTAAATAGTGCCATTACTTTCTAACACATTATAAATAATAATGCCGTATGTCGTAGAATTACAGATACCTAATTATCTACTACACTGCCCTCTATGCTAATATTTACCCAGTGGCGTTAGCGTTTAAATCAAATTATTATTCCTTGGTTTATAAGTTAAGTCTATGTTTTTACCTCTCGCTAAGAGAGGTATTGGATTCATGCTAAAAATCGCATACCCAGATTTTAGTGAATAAGCACGTTTTAAGGTCCCTAGAATCCGATTATAACATTTTTACGATGATGTCCGTATGTGTGTGTGTGTGTGTGTGTGTGTGTGTGTGTGTGTGTGTGTGTGTGTGAGCGTGCGTGCGTGCGTGCGTGCGTGTGTGTGGATGTGTGTGTGGATGTTGGATCCACGATTTCTCAAATACTATAAGACTTAAGACATTTTTGACTACGGATTCCTCAATCTAACAATAATGGGAAAAGTCGAGTCAGTTTTGGTAACAATTGGACAACCGGAAGTAGTAGTTACAAGAAAAAAATCTTCTAAATATTATTTATCGAAAATTTATGTAAATACTTATATTAAAGAACGTTAAATTCTTTATTCGGCAAATATAAATTCATTATTATATCATCTATAGATTTAGAGATAAAGAAATGCATATAAAATAATTTGATGTAAAAATTCTTAGATCAAACTACTTCAAGGCAAGAAATTCAAATGTTTGTAATTCACACATAAATGTCACTGTCAAAAATATTTGTATGCCACTGTCAAAAATATTTGTACATCATTATGAAGATTATGAAAATAAATGAAAAGTCAACAACGCAAAAGAATTTAGGTTAAAAAAGAATATAAAAGGAATTTGCGAAAAAATGACGAAAAGAAAAAGAAAAGGAAAGTATATTGAATATAAAGAAAATGTATGTATTGTACATAATTTATATTAAAATAATTATTTTGTAGTGTGACGAACATATGTATTTGTATTTAAAAATATTTTTCGTTTTATGCGTACAACCAGGTAAAATATCTGGCGAGAGGTTATGTGCTGGCCACATCAGATTTTTTATTTTGCAAAAACATAAGTGAAGAAGTAAAATCTTTCAGAAAGGCATTATTTAAAAAGAAACATAATTTTCAGATGAATTACCTACTCTTATTTTTTCAGTTAAACTGAGTCCATAAATATTTCATGTTGCACGCCTATGCATATGAAATGTAGTGAAGTTATCTGCAAGTAATATTATATCAGATGAGTCTCAAATGACCTTGAATAATCATCTTTCGTGAATAATAGTTTACCTCCCTTACCAAGGGTAGCGGGAGGCAAAAATTCGCGAAAAATATAAAATATGAGCACATGACAAAACTGTGAATAACGTTTCACACTGTATATTAGTAGTTTGTTTGGCCGTCTGTAGAGAGCAGTGTAGTAATTAAATTTGTCGGGTGTATGAGCTTTAATTCGTGCTTTCAACGAGATTCGAGCTTTAAACTTAAAGCTCTCTACTGCGACAAAGGCTACAAGGAATTTGTTACATGTTAATATAGTATTAAGCTCAAATATTAAGAAGCTTACATATCTATTTATAATTTAGTGATATGAGAGCTTTTTTACCTCTCGCTAAGAGATGTACTGTATTCATGCTAAAAATCGCATATTCAGATTTTAGTGAATAAGCACGTTTTAAGGTCCCTAGAATCCGATTATAATATTTTTACGATGATGTCCGATGTGTGTGTGTGTGTGTGTGTGTGTGTGTTTGTGTGTGTGTGTGTTTGTGTGTGTGTGTGTGTGTGTGTGTGTGTGTGTGTGTGTGTGTTTGTGTGTGTGTGTGTGCGCGTGTGTGTATGTGTGTGTGTGTGTGTGGGTGTGGGTGTGTGTGTGGGTGTGTGTGTGTGTAGATGTGTGTGTGTAGATGTGTGTATGTAGATGTGTGTGTGTGTATGTGTGTGTGTAGATGTGTGTGTGTGTGTGTGTCAAATACTATAAGACTTACGACATTTTTAACTACGGATTCCTCAATCTAACAATAATGGGAAGAGTTGATTAAGTTTTGGTAACAATTGGACAACCGGAAGTAGTAGTTACAAGAAAAAAATCATCTAAATATTATTTATCGAAAATTTATGTAAATACTTATATTAAAGAACGTTAAATTCTTTATTCGATAAATATAATAGTTATTTATGTAACAAGTGTGTAAAGTAGTACTTTTTTGGTCGAGTGCGATGTTGTAGCACTAGACAAAAAATACTATTTTACACACGTGTTGCATACAAGATTTTTCCTACAACCAAAATGGTATTGATGTTTCTCATAATACTGAGTGTGCAGGCATCCAGCAGCTTCAAATACTGTTAGTACTCTTTCTCATAACACTGTACAGAATGTAACTTAAACACCTGGAAGAATCTCAGACAGACGATGATTAGTATTTTATAATGTACAAATTGTACATTTAATATTAATATTAAAAATTAGGTTAGGTCAGAATACATGTCAAAAAAAATGTTAATGTTCATAAAAATTAGATCAGTACTCAATCTGTTAAAAAAAATATTAGATTTGTTTCATTTACAGTGTATATTCATATTTCTTAATAAATTTTATTTCATTATTATTCACTACCTAATTATATACTTGACAGGTAAATTAACCGAATTTTAATGTTGCCTAGCAACGCTTATTTACTTTTCAAGCACTAGTGCGTGAAAAGTACTTTTCACGCACTAGTGCTTGTAAAGTGACACTTTACACACTGTAATGAGTGCGTGAAAAGTACTTTTCACGCACGGTTGTAGGAAAATGCATATAAAATAATTTGATGTAAAAAATCTCAGATCAAACTACTACAAGGCAAGAAATTCAAATGTTTGTAATTGACACGTAAATGTCACTGTCAAAAATATTTGTATGCCATTGTCAAAAATATATGTACATTATGAAGATTATGAAAATAAAAAAAACCTCAACAACGCAAAAGAATATACGTAAAAAAGAATACAAAAGGAATTTGTGAAAAAATGACGAATATAAAGAAAAAGAAAAGGAAAGTAGAAAAAGCAAATTTCAGGACATTGAATATAAAGAAAATATATGTATTGTAGATAATTTATATTAAAATATGCCATAGATTTTGCAAATATATGTGAGAATTATTTTGTAGTGAGACATGAATATGTGTATTTGTATTTAAAAATATTTTTTCCTACAACCGTGCGTGAAAAGTACTTTTCACGCACTCATTACAGTGTGTAAAGTGTCACTTTTCAAGCACTAGTGCGTGAAAAGTACTTTTCACGCACTAGTGCTTTAAAAGCAAATAAGCGTTGCTAGGCAACATTAAAATTCGGTTAATTTACCTGTCAAGTACGAGGTGTGTTCAAAAAATATCGCGAATTTTGTGTTTTTTCAAAAATTATTTATTTATTCATGAATATCTATTTTGTCCCCTTCAAAGTAATCCCCATGAGATATTATACACTTGTGCCAACGGTTTTTCCAATCTTCAAAGCACTTCAAAAAATCATTTTTTTTATCTTGTTCAGCTCCTCCTTCGATGCCGTCTTTATCTCGTCAAGCGTAGCGTAACGTCGTCCTTTCATGGGCCTCTTCAGTTTAGGGAACAAGAAAAAGTCACAGGGGGCCAGATCTGGGGAATACGGTGGCTGCGGCATCATTAGTGTGTTGTTTTTGGCTAAAAAGTCGCGCACAAGCAACGATGTGTGAGCAGAGGCGTTATCGTGGTGCAAAAGCCAATTTTTGTTCTTCCACAAATCCGGGCGTTTCTGGCGGATTGCTTTGCGCAAATTGCGCATAACTTGCAGGTAATATTCCTTATTGACCGTTCTACCCTGTGGCAAGAACTCATGATGCACCACGCCCCTGCAATCGAAGAAAACTGTCAGCAAAACTTTCACATTCGACCGAACTTGGCGCGCTTTTTTCGGTCTTGGTTCGTGCGGCAGCTTCCATTGAGATGATTGAACTTTGGTTTCCACGTCATAACCATAAACCCACGATTCGTCACCAGTTATGACCCTCTGGAGCAAATTTGGGTCGTCGCGGACAGAGTCCAACATCTCATTAGCAATGTTCATGCGATGCTGTTTTTGGTCGCAATTGAGCAATTTTGGTACAAATTTCGCGGCGACCCGTCTCATGCCCAAATCATTGATAAAAATCGAATGGCACGAGCCAATCGATATGTTTAGGTCCTCAGCAACTTCTCTAACGGTGATTCGACGATTGGCCAATATCATTTTCTCCACTTCATTAATTTTTTCGTCTGTTGTTGAAGTGCTCGGGCGTCCGGCACGCTTTTCGTCGTTCACATCTTCTCGGCCTTCTGAGAACATTTTGTACCACCGATAAACGTTGCTTTGGTCCAAGGTAGCTTCTCCGTATGCCACAGTCAACATTCGGAATGCATCCGCGCACTTAATTTCGTTTTTCACACAAAATTTGATACAGGTTCTTTGTTCCATTTTTTTGAATAGGTAAAAATCGAAGACGATCCAAAACACGTGCAAGCAAAGCAGCTGTCAACAATTAAGTGAACATTCAAAATGGCCGAGCTTGTCGACATAAGTGAGAGACATGAGTACCAACATAAAGCCACAAAAAGATCGAAATTCGAATATACGTAACCCGCGAAAATTCAAAATTCGCGATAGTTTTTGAACACACCTCGTATTTAATTAGGTAGTAAATATTAATGAAAGTAATAAAATTTATTAAGAAATATGAATATATACTGTAAATGAAACAAAGCTAATATTTTGTTGAACAGATTGGGTACTAATCTAATTTTTAAGAACATTAACATTTTTTTAACATGTATTCTAACCTAACCTAATTTTTAATATTAATATTAAATATACAATTTGTACATTTAAAAAGACTAATCATCGTCTGTCTGAGATTCTTCCAAGTGTTTAAGTTAAATTTTGTACAGTGTTATGAGAAAGATTACTAACAATATATATATATATATATATATATATATATATATATATATATATATATATATATATATATATATATATATATATATATATATATTTGAAGCTGCTGGATGCCTGTGCCTGTACACTCAGTATTATGAGAAAGAGAAACATCAATATCATTTCGGTTGTAGGAAAAATGTTGTATGCAACACGTGTGTAAAATAGTATTTTTTGTCTCGTGCTACAATTTCCGCATTCGGCTGCGCCTCATGAGTAAAACATCGCACTCGACCAAAAAAGTACTACTTTACCCACTTGTTACATAAATAACTATTTTATGCGTACAACCAGGTAAAATATCTGGCGAGAGGTTATGTGCTGGCCACATCAGATTTTTAAATTAATAAATTTGAACATTTTCCAAATAATTAAAGCAATGTAATAATTATTTTTATTACCCCAAATGCCGTCCCTGCGGGACACCATTCCCAGCAAGATTAAACTTGTCTGATACAGAGCGTTAAAGGGGACGATCGGCAATTATTTCTGATTGTGGTTGTGTCGGAAGTCGACTGTCTTTTGTCTTGGCAAAGAAAGAAAATCAATGAGATCTCTATAGCAAGATTAAATGGAAGAATTTGTTAACAATGTTAAATGAATGAAATTATTAGTGTGCATTTAAATCTCTTTGTAATTTACAAAACTTTTTAACAAAAGTTAAAAAAGATATTTTGAATTGGTTTAAATATATATCCATGCTCTTTGTTGATAATACTGTCATTGTAGCGTGTGTCACATAAGTTTTCAGAAAATTTTTGACTGAATTATATAGGATGTCGCTATCGTTATTTTAAAAACTATTCAATATTATTTTACAAAATTTGGTATCTAGGGGTTTTCCGACATGCCCGTTTCAACTAAAATATTTTCAAAGCAGTAGCACTTCCGGTTCAACCGGAAATAGACACTAACTTTCTTATTTTAAATGGAATGCTATATTTTTACCTCCCTTAATACCATAGGTAAGGGAGGTAATGTTATCGGTCCAAAAATTCGATGGTGAGTTTTCAGTAAATAAGCACGAATTAGGGTTCCCACAACACGTTTTTACTATTTTTACGATGATGTCTGTGCGTGTGACGATTTTTTCCTCCACGATAACTCTTACAACAAACTTCCGAAAATTTCTATTTTCCGTATTTAAGCTTTCTACATTCATATAAAGAGTTGATTAGATTTTGGGTAAAATTGGACAACCGGAAGTGATACTTTACTTGAAACTCATAACAGTTTTTAATGAAAAATTGTATTAACATATAATCCAAAACTTTTCAATTTTAATATTTAAGACTTTCATATCAAGGAGAATAACGTATTAGATATTGGCTAAAATTAATAAACTGGACGTGATACTTTACTTGAAGTTCTGAACAGATTTTCGTGAAGAATATATTATGATATATTCAAAAACTTGTCAAATTTGGTATTTAAGACTTTTATATGAAAGGGAACAACATATTAGATTTTGGCTAAAATTGATAAACCGGAAGTGATACTTTATTTGAAGCTCTGAACAGATTTTCGTGAAAAATATATTATGATATATTCAAAAACTTGTCAAATTTGGTATTTAAGATTTTTAGGTTAATGAGAACGACTTATTAGATTTTTTTCTAAAATTGATAAACCGGAAGTGATGCTTTACTTCAAGCTCTGAACAGATTTTTGTGAAAAATATAATAGGATATATTCCCAAACTTGTCAAATTTAGTATTTGAGACTTTTATATGAAGGGGAGCAACATATTAGATTTTGGATACAATTAATAAACCGGAATTGATACTTTACTTCAAGCTCTGGACAAATTTTCGTGAAATATATATTATGATATATTCCAAAACTTGTCAAATTTGGTATTTAAAAATTTTATATGAAGGGGGCAACATATTAGATTTTGGCTAAAATTGATAAACCGGAAGTGATACTTTATTTGAAGTTCTGAACATATTTTCGTGAAAAATATATTGATACAATCCAAAACTTTTCAAATTTGGTATTTAAGAAATATTAGATTTTTTTCTAAAATTGATAAACCGGAAGTAGTACTTTACAGAAAGCTATAAACTTATCAAATTTGGTATTTAAAACTCGATTTTGACTATACATATATAATAAACCGGAAGTGGTACTTAATTTGGAGCTCTTAACAGATTTTCGAGGAAAAACAATAAAATATAATCCAAAATTTCGTATTACAGACTTTCTATTTATTGGAACAACCAATTAGATTTTGTTTACAAACGATCAATCGGAAGTGATACTTTACTTAAAACTCATTGCTATTTTAAACATGGAATTGACGGGAGGTTATGTGTTGGCCACATCAGATTTTTTATATTACCATTGAATTCAACAGATAATTTTACATATGAAACAATAAAAACATTTTAGTCATGATCAACCACTTCCGGCATAATTCATTTTTTCTCTCTAAAAAATGGCCACTTTAGATCACTCTGTATCTTGAGAATGGAATCGAATTTGTATAATCTGTAAAAACAGTTTTTACACTAGAACAAATTAATCTTAAAGTACAAAAATGCAAAAAACTTAATTTTGTAAATGGAACACTCCATTTTTATTATTTAAACGAATTCTTTGTTTAAAAATTAGGTAATCTGTGTTGCATGTTCTATGTTGAAAGTTGATAGATTTTTAATAAAATACCAATAATACTATATAATTGTTTCAGATATTGTGTGGAATTCGAAGTCCTCAAGGCCTCAAAAGCATGTAGAAAAGAACTACAATACTCCACATTACGAGAGGGTAAGTTTTTTTTTACTCATATTTGATAATTGTTGTTTTTTTCAACTTTTCGTTAAATATCTTTAAAACTAAAAGAGATAAGGACCTGCGGTTTGAAAATTTGAATTCAGCAGACCTTTCTCTATAAGCAAACTTAGTTTTAAATTTTTCTGTTGGCTGGAATGGATTTCAGTAAACGCAATTTATATCTGCGTTTATATCAATATTGTAATATTATGTAGATATTTCATAAAACAACGATATAATTTCAAATATAAACTTTGTTTAATATTTCACGTCAAATTTTCCAACGATTTAATGAAATTTAATACAAAAAGTTAGGATGAGAATAGTTTCAGGCGTAGCTCATAACTTTAGAACTATCAAAAATAAAATAGAAACTTTGGCATGCCCATATATTTTAGGTTTTTAATTGTCACTCCTACACGAAATTATCTATAAGATACATGTGTACCTACTTTTACAAGTATCTACGAGGGTGCACCGAAAGTTTCTACAAACTATTGATATAAACCAAAATTTCCAGAAATTAATTTTTTATAGTTTTTCGAAATACTTTCCTTTTAACTCAACACATTTATGCATTCGATAAATCGTTAAAGCAAGAAATTCGTTCTTCTTGAGACACTTGAGATACCATGTTTTCGAACAACCGCTTCATTTGCACTTGTATATCGGAAACCACACATTATTTCTTTTAATTTAAGAAATAGGAAGAAATCATAAGGTTCAAGGTCAGGACTGTATGGTGGGTGCTCCAGTAATTCCACCTTTGATTCTTTGAAATAGGCTTTAGTTTGCGCAGCAGTATGTGAGGATGCATTGTCCTGAGTTTACTTCGAGGCCTATTTTCACTTTTTCAAACACCCGTGGCAAACATATTGTTATGTACCAATTAGATGCTGCTGTTTTCCTATCTTCTAATGCAATATTGACAGTAGGACCGGATTTATAAAAAAAGGAGGAAATCATTTTTGTACCAACACTTCGAACTCGTTTTACCTTGACAGGATTGGGGTCTGTTGGAAAGACCCATTGAGCTGAGTGTCGTTTTGTTTCAGGTTTAAATGCATACATGCATGATTAATCAACTGTTATATCATACACTGCTTTAGATTTACCTTCGTTGTACCTTTTTAATGTTTGAATGTACCATTCCATACGATGTTGCTTTTGACCATCATTTAAATTATGAGGTATCCAACGGTAACAAACTTTCCTGCCTTCTAGATGATCGAGCAAAATTTTATTTATAGCGGTCATTCCAATGTCCAAAATAGCCCGTATAATTATGTATGTGACACAGTTGTCTTCTTTAATCATTGTACGAATAGCAGCTATGTTTTTATCCGTAAATGCAGAAATTGGCCGATCTTCGCGTAAATCGTCATTGAGTCGATGAAATTTAAATTCATTGTACCAGCTGTGAACAGACCTGATACTAGGTGCTTTATTTCCAAAAGCCTCCCGAAGCTTTTCGATGCATTGTTTTGGAGAGAGCGAATTTTTAAAATCATAAAATTGTTAACCGCATTTTCAGTACTTTAAAATTGCATGGAAAATTACTGATAACAGATAACGCATTGTAAGAAGAACTGCCATGTAACCTAAGGATGTACTTTTGTTTTACCATACATTTATTTTTCGTAGCTACGTTGATTATATTCAACGGTATGCTCGAATGCCGAGTCCTACCTTCCAAATCACTCGTGTATAGGCGGTGTGCACAAAAGTAGTCAGCGCCGAAAGCGGACAAAAATGACAAAATGGTTACTCATTGAAACATAGCAAGGTTATGTTTTGTCAGAATAATTTTGTAATTTCTATTTTATAAAATATTTGCGATAAATGCGAATGATAGGACGTCAAATATTATGTGATGCAGTGGGGAATGCAATAATTCTTACAAATTTACCGATTGAAGTATCAAATTTTATAAATTTCCTAGAAGATTATATGAGGAACAGATGTATAAGAAAATAACTTTTCAACACATATCTTCTTCTAACATGATAAATTCTTTTAGGTATACATATTTTCTCATTGTAAAAGATTATCGTATGAATAAAATTCCAACAATGGTCGTCTGATTGCAATAATGAATTATATAAAAATGTGTTTCTTATGTTAATATTTGATCAAGATATAATACAAGAAGCACAAAATTGTATAATACTTGCAGTTGTATGAAATAGAAATCTATTTTTGACATAATTCGTCTATTTATTATAGATTTTGTACATGTAATGTTAAGTTAAAGATAGAAATTCACATGGTTCGTATTTTTCGTGTTATGTTCTTTTCCGAGCTTGTGCAACTGATTCCACTTAGAGCCTCGTATATTTTCATTGAAGAATCTTCTTCATTTATTGCGAATATAAAAGAAAGATGCTAACATCATACACTAATATCGTGATATGTAGAAATTTTCTTTTTTCCAATTATTCAAGTTTTCCAACTTTTTAATCTTAATTTCCATGTATTGTGCATCTTGTAACATAACTGATATTATAAATTATAATATAAATTTAAATATGATAAAATGGTTAACAGAAATCACACATATTATGAGAAAAATTATATTTTCTGCCACAGTACCTTCGCTGGTATTTTGACTTTTTTGATTCTCACAACACATATATAGCATTTTAAGTATTTTCTTTATTCATTTCAATATACTATGATGTATAATATTCATGCTCAATAGCAAAAACTCAAAATAAAATTGTAAATTGTATCACTTTCTCGAAATGTCAAAATTGATTCGGTAACCAAAAATGTCAATGTAGCCGTTAGAGGCGCTAACGCTCAAAATGTGCACATCGCCTATACTTTTTGTTCTTCAAAAATACTAGATTTAAAATATTGATGAAGTTTTCCTTGATTCATTCTTGTAATCTGTTGGTTATAATCAAAATCGTTTGTTGTAATCAACAATTTTACAACAGATTTCAAAATTGTATACGCATTTGATTCTTTGCAAAATGATGTAGGTATTTAAATATTGGATTCATTGTGGGATTCATTCTTGTAATCAATATTCTTGAGTTATGATCAATATATTCATTATTGTAATCAAGATTTTCATAGTTATTATTTTAATATAACAATGGTAGAATAACGAACCGATTGATACGATAATTGTTTTACTTATAACTACAGCTTTAATGCAAACAAATTAAAAAATATAACAAGTTCTATAGTAATTTTGTCTTTACGAATAAGATCATTTTATAAAAATTTACTATTATTTACTTTACTGTCTTGAAACGGCGCCCCTCAAAGTCAGGCGCCTTTGTGCGGGGTACAACCTGCCCACCCGCACGGAGCGGCCCTTCTAGGGACCTTAAAACGTGGTCATTTACCAAAATCTCGATATGCGATTTTTAACACGATCCCTATACCTCCAACCTCCATTACCAAGGATAGCGGGAGGTAAAAACTAGTTAAATATCACAAACAAAAGTTATAGTTAACGCTTAAAAGACAAATTATATTTAAAATTGAGCCTGTTAAGTCGGGTCGCAAGCATAGTGTTAAAATAATTCCACATTTATACGCAAAACTTTTTTTATAAGGTCTACATAAATATGTATCTCGACAGTATAAAATTTGAGAATTCTTAAAGTGATTCTACAAGACTTTGTAATCTGGGGAAGTTTCAAAGCTGGAAGTTGGTATTAAGTTATTACTATGCTAATATCAAGAGGGTTGTTAAGAAAGACTTTCCTTAAAACAGATGTACTTTACGAGGGAACAGCAATATCAATTATTACTACTGGGAATTTTCGTTTTCTAAACATTATCGTAGAATATCACTGAAAATTTTAGAAATAGTATATTGCATCTCCTAGGACTTCGTTCTGTTCTAATGGGCTCGTCCAACTTTTTTTGATTTTTTTATATGGTATTAAGAATTTAAAAATAGAAATTCCACACATTTTGTTTTCTTGAAATTTTGCTTAATAACGCCTAAAATTAATATTAAAGTTATGGCGCGAAAGTTGTGACGTCAGCGTCACTCCGCCATAAGTAGAGAGAACCAACATATATTACCATATCATTATTATACGATAATTGATGAAAAAATAAAAATACGTTTCCATTACAAACTGTGATCTAAAATCTTTGAAATTAATGGTAATAAAGTAAGCCAGAAAATTATTGTCATTTTAAAATATATATTTGTGTGATTTACTTACATAATTAGATTATAGGAGTAGTGTTAAATGTTGATGTATTCAAATCTTCGGTAGTATTATACATACATACCTAACATAAAAATCAAATAAGTAAAATTAATAACTTTGACACGTTTTTATAGTCAGATTCATTATTGGCTTTTATTAATGTAACTTCAAGACTTTCTTTAATAAATTTAAGGTTACTGTACACTCACCTGTTGTTTTTATAATTATATTAGTATTTAAACTACATTATTTTTATAATAAAAGCAACAATGGCAGTACCTATTGATTACAATAATTAAAACATACTTAGTTGACAATAAAAAGTAATCCAACATTTACACTCGTATTTTCTATCTGATTACAACAATGACAAGTATTGAGGTTACAATAATTAAAACATAAATTATCATAAAAATTTATTTTAAAGTAAATTTTCTTTTGATCTTAACAAAAAATTACTCCGATATATTCATTATCTGTATGTTAGAGTATCTTTAAAGTCAATCGCCTATTTATAAGCAAAATGTGCATGGTCCACATTATAGTGACATTTTCACAAGGTAATTGGACGACTGTAGTGACGCTGAGGTCACAACATGGCGATCATTTCTCACAAAAAAATTATTTCCATTAACATCGCTATAAAAATACAAAATATATAATAATTTTTATTTCGTTTTCATTTATTTATATTCAAAATTCATATGCAACATGTAATTTCTAAAAAGTCATACACTTGGACGGGCCCATTGTGAAATTAATCGGTAATATAATTGTCATTGTAAATCTGTAAATAATGAACAAAATCGCAACGACAATTGCCACCCATGTATAATTTTATATTAATCAACAAAAATAGATGCGTTTTTGTCAATTTTTTACAAATCTCATCAGTTTTGTGAGAATTGGCCTATAAATTTCATCATCATGTGATACAGGGTGGGGCAGAAAAACCTATCCGATTTCAAAACGTTATAAAATTAAAACCACTCAACTTGTCAAAAAAATTTTGGGAGCGGATACACTGATTTAGGCGCTCGCGGTAGCTTTCCATGACTTTCACCGTCATTTCCACAGGAATTTCTTCAATTGCCCGAGCAATTTCCCTTCGTAAAGCAAGAAGGGTCCTTGGTCGATGCTGGTAAACCTTCGATTTGAGGTAACCCCAAAGGAAGAAGTCACATGGAGTGAGATCCGGTGAGCGCGGCGGCCAGCCAAGATCACCTCTCAGGGAAATGAGGCGACCGGGAAACAGTTCCCTGAGAATGTCCATTGATCGTCGCGATGTGTGGGCGGTTGCACCATCCTGTTGAAACCACACATTTTCCACGCCATTTTCTTCCATTTTGGGTCTAAGAAAATTTTCCAGCATGAAACAATAGCGCTCGCTGTTGACCGTTACGGTTTGCCCATTTTCTTCAAAAAAGTAAGGCCCCCAGACGCCTAGGCGGGAAAGAGCACACCACACAGTCACTTTTGGGCTATGGAGGGGTTCCTGATGGATTTCTCGAGGATTTTCGTCACTCCAATATCGAAAATTCTGCCTGTTAACGGCACCACAAAGGTGAAAATGGGCTTCGTCCGTGAAGAGCACAACATCGTCGTTTGGGAGTTCTCGGAGATCGCGACACAGGTTCGTACGGGTTTCAAAATCCCTTTCACTTAATTCCTGTGCAACAACCATTTTGTAGGGATGCATTTTGAGGTCCCGGTGCAAAATGCGCCGAATACTGCGGTTGGAAATCGCCAAAGCGAGCGAATGTTTTCGCGCCGAACGACGCGGGGAACGTTCAATCGCGGCTCTCACATTGGCCACGTTTTCAGGTCCTGTTGCTGTCCTGGGACGTCCAGGCGACTTCTTTTTCAATGCTGAACTCGTCTGTCTAAAATTTGACACCCACACTTTAATCGTAGCGTGATGTGGAACAGGATCATGACGCCCGAGTCCGAAATGAATTCGAAAAGCACGTTGTGTAGCAATTATCGAACCGCCGCATTCGATAAACCGCTCAATAACAAAAGCACGATGTTCACCAGACCAAGGCATGTTGACTACTGACAAATGGCATAAAACCGGCTTTCTAACGGTTTTTACCCCACTACTCTACCTGCTCCCTCTTCTGGGAAAAAGGGATTTGAAATCGGATAGGTTTTTCTGCCCCACCCTGTATAACTATGGACTTAAGGTAATGGACTGGAAATATGGAATCTTTTGCAAGAAACTTTCTGTATGGAATTTGTACAAAATACATAAAACTGACGGAAGTTTCATATTTTTCAATCCGCAAGTCTCTATCTCTCTTAGTTCTAGAGATATTCAATGTTAAAGTTGAAAAACCGAAATTGTTTGTAGCCGAAAAAATCGCATTTCCTGATATATTCTATTAAATGCTCCACTATCAAAGATATCATCGTTTCATTCAATACATACTCAAGCTATTGAACTTTAAAAAGACATTATCACTTTCAAACTTTAAGTTGAACTAGCTCTCGCAGTTCGATAGGTCGATATTCACTGAAATGGAGTTAAAAATTACGTTTACTCCCTGTAAAATATTGCTGTCCTCTTCTCTCCTTTATGGCAATCCTTTTAGAGGGAAAAGGATGGATATATAGCTGCGACAAAGATGTAAAATTGAAGGGGACGACCAGGGATCGTAAGAGATGAAGCGAAAATTTTACCGCTTGATTTTACGTTTGAATGGTCGTGAAACTTTTGAATTTATTGTTTTCCGAGTTTGTACAATTTAAATTTAGAATATGAAAGGTATATACAGGGTGTAAATGAAATAAGTGCATTAAATTTAACCAGTAATGTAACTCGACGAGAGCAACAATATTTCTTAATAACTTTTTCTCGAAATCGCATATTTTTTTAGGATTTTTACAACCCCGTAAATTGACGAGTCGTTCCACGTTTTTACCTTCCGTCACCTTTAGGTAAGGGTCCCTACAATACGATTTTACTATTTTTACGATGATGTCTGTATATATATGTGTGTGTGTGTGTGTGTGTGTGTGTGTGTGTGTGTGTGTGTGTGTGTGTGTGTGTGTGTGTGTGTGTGTGTGTGTGTGTGTGTGTGTGTGTGTGTGTGTGTGTGTGTGTGTGTGTGTGTGTGTGTGTGTGTGTGTGTGTGTGTGTGTGTGTGTGTGTGTGTGTGTGTGTGTGTGTGTGTGTGTGTGTGTGTGTGTGTGTGTGTGTGTGTGTGTGTGTGTGTGTGTGTGTGTGTGTGTGTGTGTGTGTGTGTGTGTGTGTGTGTGTGTGTGTGTGTGTGTGTGTGTGTGTGTGTGTGTGTGTGTGTGTGTGTGTGTGTGTGTGTGTGTGTGTGTGTGTGTGTGTGTGTGTGTGTGTGTGTGTGTGTGTGTGTGTGTGTGTGTGTGTGTGTGTGTGTGTGTGTGTGTGTGTGTGTGTGTGTGTGTGTGTGTGTGTGTGTGTGTGTGTGTGTGTGTGTGTGTGTGTGTGTGTGTGTGTGTGTGTGTGTGTGTGTGTGTGTGTGTGTGTGTGTGTGTGTGTGTGTGTGTGTGTGTGTGTGTGTGTGTGTGTGTGTGTGTGTGTGTGTGTGTGTGTGTGTGTGTGTGTGTGTGTGTGTGTGTGTGTGTGTGTGTGT
This sequence comes from Harpalus rubripes, assembly GCA_963082715.1. NCBI lineage: Eukaryota > Metazoa > Arthropoda > Insecta > Coleoptera > Carabidae > Harpalus > Harpalus rubripes. Next base: position 7,322,991 of record OY720463.1, read on the forward strand.
GTGTGTGTGTGTGTGTGTGTGTGTGTGTGTGTGTGTGTGTGTGTGTGTGTGTGTGTGTGTGTGTGTGTGTGTGTGTGTGTGTGTGTGTGTGTGTGTGTGTGTGTGTGTGTGTGTGTGTGTGTGTGTGTGTGTGTGTGTGTGTGTGTGTGTGTGTGTGTGTGTGTGTGTGTGTGTGTGTGTGTGTGTGTGTGTGTGTGTGTGTGTGTGTGTGTGTGTGTGTGTGTGTGTGTGTGTGTGTGTGTGTGTGTGTGTGTGTGTGTGTGTGTGTGTGTGTGTGTGTGTGTGTGTGTGTGTGTGTGTGTGTGTGTGTGTGTGTGTGTGTGTGTGTGTGTGTGTGTGTGTGTGTGTGTGTGTGTGTGTGTGTGTGTGTGTGTGTGTGTGTGTGTGTGTGTGTGTGTGTGTGTGTGTGTGTGTGTGTGTGTGTGTGTGTGTGTGTGTGTGTGTGTGTGTGTGTGTGTGTGTGTGTGTGTGTGTGTGTGTGTGTGTGTGTGTGTGTGTGTGTGTGTGTGTGTGTGTGTGTGTGTGTGTGTGTGTGTGTGTGTGTGTGTGTGTGTGTGTGTGTGTGTGTGTGTGTGTGTGTGTGTGTGTGTGTGTGTGTGTGTGTGTGTGTGCGTGCGTGCGTGCGTGCGTGCGTGCGTGCGTGCGTGCGTGCGTGCGTGCGTGCGTGCGTGCGTGCGTGCGTGCGTGCGTGCGTGCGTGCGTGCGTGCGTGCGTGCGTGCGTGCGTGCGTGCGTGCGTGCGTGCGTGCGTGCGTGCGTGCGTGCGTGCGTGCGTGCGTGCGTGCGTGCGTGCGTGCGTGCGTGCGTGCGTGCGTGCGTGCGTGCGTGCGTGCGTGCGTGCGTGCGTGCGTGCGTGCGTGCGTGCGTGCGTGCGTGCGTGCGTGCGTGCGTGTGTGTGTGTATGTAACAAAATTTTCGTCTACGATAACTTCCATACTACAATTCTAAAAATTATAATTCTTTCGTATTTCTCTTCGTTACATCCATGTGAAGAGCTGGTTAGATTTTGGTTAGAATTGGACAACCGGAAGTACCATCATTTGAAGATTTTAACAGTTTTTCTTGAAAAAACTATGTTAAATATAATTTTTTCACATTTGATGTTATTATAAATATTAAAGAATATTTTATTCTCTATACGATTTGACTGCATTTTATACTTAATATTAAATGGATATAGAGTTAAAAAATTATAAAGAAATTAAATTTCATAAAGTAGCTATAGCTGTGGAAACTGCTACTATATTAAGAAAATTCTGATTGAAAGATGTCAGTGTCAAGTGAAATTGACATAGTGTGTCTGTCTTATAATTTTACTGGAAATATAGGATTTTTTGCTTTCTGTATGGAATTTGTATATAATACATACAACTGCTTTAAGGTAATGTACAAGAAATAATAATAATAATAATAATAATAATAATAAATCTTTTATTTCTGCAGATACATTACACTGTATATAGAAAACGTCACAAAATAATAATTTTCTGTATGAAATTTGCATAAAATACATGCAACTGCCGGAAGGTAATGTACAAGAAATAGAATATGTATTTAATTTAACAAGGAACTTTCCGTATGAAATTTGTACAAAATACATAGAACTGACGGAAGGTAATGTGCTGGCCACATCAGATTTTTTCTAATTGAATGCAGTAGCAATAGCTATTAAAAAATTTGCAATTGACAGCCCTGTCAGTTGTTGGAATTAAATTTTGACATTAGTAATAAACTTGTTTATCAGGTAAAATTCTGTCAAAATGCTTACGTTTACAAATAGCGAGTACACAGACATTGTAATTATTTACCTATGGTTTATTTATTTATTCGTATTTTTACTACATTTTAATTTGTGGTTGATATAAAGACAGTGTTATAGAGTTGCCAACGCATTTAGATGGAGCGTTTCCAAATCATACTGTTCCTAATATTCGCACATTTGTTAATCTTGTACATCTTTATCACAACACGAAGTGTCACATATGACAATTTTAAATAAAGCAACAGTTGTATCCATATCATGTGCAAAAAGATCAATGTTTTCAGCAGACTTCGATTTTGGGAATGGCTCATAATGTTCATTAATGAGAGTGAATTTACATAGGACGGTGTATTTATTATGCACAATACACATTTCAATGGACGAAAATGCTGTAAAAATTTCCATTAAAAAATGTTTGGGCGGTAACAATAAATGGACGACTAATTATTGGTACTCATGTACCTCGTTTAAATGGACAAAAGTTTGTACTTACATTTTTTGAGTAACATATTTAAACTATTATGATTTGTAATATAATTACTATGCTTTTGCTTTTCCTCGATACCTCGCACCCCTCGTTCCTCCTTGTCTTCCTCTATTCACAGGTGATTAAATTCCTGGTTTAATACACAACTTTATAATTTTGTTATCCAAAATTTAAATGTCTTTATTTTAAAAATTGTACTATTACGAATTAATTAATAATAAATGTTATTTCCGTTGATTCGTTTATTAATTACTGTGACTGCAAGTGGTACCGATAACCGACAATTTTTGAGCTGTTTGTATCTCACTTGAATACGGCAGCAGCCATTTGTTCTCCATGGGCGGGTAACGAAATATGCAGCAAATCTTTAAAGAATTTTAACTCAAAATCTAAAAGACTTAGAAAAAAATCTGATGTGGACACCACACGACTTCCTTGTACGCAAGACCAATATGAAGATGAAGTATAGACCCAATTATAAAATTGCACGTGTTTGACGTAATTTGACATTAACATCTATTTTTATTTTTTTGTTATTTTTTTGTCCTAATCCATAGCAAGCTTCATTACAAAAACCAAAAAGTATATAAGTTTTAAATTTACATATCTCGCTTATACAAAGGGCTAATTTAATAATACTTGATGTGCTAGAGGCAGAATTTAATTCTCTAAAACTCTTATTTGAAGCATTTATTTCTAAAATCAAAATGAAACCATTTTATTCAAGAAAAACTGTTAACAACTTCAGGTAATATATCACTTCCGGTTAGCCTGTTTTAACTAAAATCTGCTATGTTATTCCAATTGATATAAAAGTCTTATATACCAAATATGAAACGTTTTGGATTATATTTTAATATAGTTTTTCATTAAAATCTATTATAGGCTTCAAATAAAGTACCATTTCTGGAAATTATGTAATGACCAAAAAGGGAGGTGCACAACTAGATGTTATAGAAGTCCTAAATACAAAATTTCAACTTTCTATGGCTTACCGTTTTTAAGTTATGCGAGATACGTACGTACGTACGTATGTACAGACGTCACGACGAAATTAGTCAGAATGGATACAGGGATGCTCAAAATGGATATTTCCGTTGAAATCTCAAAACCGAAATTTTTCGCGATTACAATACTTCCTTTACTTCGTACAAGGAAGTAAAAAAGTTATTAAGAAATATTGTTGCTCTCGTCGAGTTACATTATTGATTAAATTCAATGCACTTATTTCATTTACATCCTGTATACACCTTATAATTACAGGAAAAGCAGTAAAAATAATTAAAAATTTATAAAACGAAACTAAAATATTCTATTCTTTTAAACTAAATTTTAAATTGACAACGTAAATGTCTCTATATTCTATTTTCAGTCTAAATCGCTTTAAATGCTAAATAGTTCGTAAGAGATCCTGAAACTATAAAATGCACTCTTCTCCTTAAGATTTGTCGTCCTCTCAAATGCAATAACGTTTTGTTCAATTCTGCTATTGAAACTTGTTGTTTCTTTCTTCTTCAAAAGTACAATAGCGAAGTCTCGGTTAAACAATGTCTAATGAAGAATTAGATTCGATAACTCTCTTGTTGTTACAAAGACAGCATAAATTTATTAACAGATTTTATTCGTCTACTCAAGGAGTATAACATAATAGTTATTTGTGTATCAAGAGCGTAAAGTGAATCTTTATTGCTCGTGCTCGTAAATTGAAGCGAGCGCTACAATCGAGCTAGAGCAATAAAGATACTTTACGCTAGAGATGCACACATAATTTTTTCTACGACTTTACTAACGAAATAAAAAAATAATAATACCTATTTAGTAAGTTCAATTCAATCTTAACCAATTTCCTGTTTTGTGTTGCTGTAACCATGACGACATGAGTAAATAAATAATTCTGATGCCAACAATCATTGTTTTATGAAATGTTTTCACACATACATCAAAAATGTGCTTAAAAATCTCCGAAAATAGTGAAGATAGTGATTTTTCTTGCACTCCTCCAGATATATTCGAAACGGCGCAAAATGCTTCCTTGAGTTTATTACCTGCAAAATACGAAAAGAATTATAACCTCTTCATTGAATGGAGTAAGTTAAAAAAATAAAGAATTACAGTGAAAATGTTTTACTAAACTATTATTCACGAAATATGACTATTCAAGGTCATTTGTGAGCCGTCTGATATAATATTACTTACAGATAACTTCATTGCATTTCGGATGCATAGGCGTGCAACATGAAATATTTATGGACACATTTTAACTGAAAAAATAAGAGTAATTTATTTGAAAGTGATGTTTCTTTCTAAATAATGCCTTTCTGAAAGATTTATGTTCTTCACTTATGTTTTTGCAAAATACAAAAACATAGACAACTTATAAACCAAGAAATAATAATTTGATTTAAACGTCAACGCCACTGGGTAAATATTAGCACAGAGGGCAGTGCAGTCGATAATTAGGTATGTATAATTCTACGACATACGTCATTATTTATAGTGTGTTAGAAAGTAAAGCTACTATTTACGTATATCTGTCACACAACATAAATTAAATAGACATAGGTTAAATAATCGTTCTCTTTCTAATACAAAATGTTGCTAAGCTACTGCTGTAAACTGATGTGTATTCTTTCTTCGAACAAATGACCTTGAATAGTCATCTTTCGTGAATAATAATGTAGCTTACTTTTTGGAAAAATCTAATGTAATGAAATCGTCTTCTCTTTGGTCCATTTATTCCATGCTAAAATCAACACTAGCAGTTAAGAACGATATTGATATCAGCAAATTCAAGAAACTAACTGCTTTTTTGAAACAAAAATCAGTTGGTTATAGACCAAAAAAATCTAAATCTGTAACAAGAGATGAAATAAATTCCTGACTGAAGCCCCAGACGATCATTTCCTTATGATGAAAGTTGCTCTTATATTGGGTGTTGCTGGAGCATGCCGACGCGACGAATTAGTTAGGATGACTATAGGTGATATTGAGGATAATGGGTCCATTTTAATTGTGAAGATTCCAGAGTGAAAAACTAATGTGCAGCGAACATTTATTGTTGATGATCATAATCTTTTGTCAATGTACAGAAGATATGTTGCTCTTCGACCATCTAACATATCATCGATTATTCATAAATTATAAGCATGGCAAATGTACCGCACAAGTTGTTGGAATGAACACTATAGGAAAAATTCCATTTAACATTGCACAATATCTGAATTTACCTGATTCGAAATCATTTACAGGCCATTGTTTCCGCAGATCCTCTGCTACATTACTAGCTAATTCTGGAGCTGACATTATGACTCTAAAACGTCATGGTGGCTGGCGTTTATCAGCTGTTGCAGAAGGTTATGTTGATGAAAGTTTGAAAAATAAAATTGATACAGCGCATAAAATTTTAACAAACAAGGAGAATCAAACTTCTGCCACTGCCACACTAACTGAATATTCTAGTGAGAATGTCACAGTCACAGAATCTAATTTATCCTAGTCAGCTGTTTCAAGCTCTGGAATAAATATACAAAACTGTCAAAACTGCACATTCAATTTTAACATTGTCGGTCAATGATTAAATCCACTAAGTTTGTTAATAATGAAATATATTTATAGTTGTAATTAAATGTACATTCACCAACAGAATAAAGTTGTAACTTAATTAAATAAATAAGTTCGTAGCGTAGCTAACTTCGTATTGTTTGTAGCACATTTGTAGTGTAAAACTGAACCTAACGTATATTTTAGATTTCGTAAGTATTGTTTTAATAAATTAAAATTTCAATAATAATATTTATTTATCTAAGCGAGCAAATTAAGTACTTTACCGCGCGTTGCTATGGGGTTTTTTTTTTTGCTCGTTCCTTAGTAATCATTAACTTTACGATGACAAAAGAGAGCATAAATATCAACTTTTCATGGTGGTCGTAGAAAAAAATATTTTACCCCTATTTTTTATTTTTTTCGTATTATTCTTTATTCATGATAAAATTGTCTTTGAAATTATAATGTTTGAATTTCCGCTTCCCCTTTCGATTGATGACGTTCGGAACGAGCTAACCAATGAGGGTGTGGCTTACATTTGCCACCGACAGAAATTAAACGAATGACAGTCATGACAGCTGTCAACTACTACTGATTTTTGTATTTGGAAATAATCAAACATGGTTGTAAAATAGTATATTAAAGAACGTGTTTTATAAGACATGTTTTTTTCGCACGCGTCAAAATTTAAAAAACGAGCGTTAGCGAGTTTTCTAATTGACAAGTGCGAAAGAAAGTCTTATAAAACGAGTTCTTTATACTATTTTTTATATTTTGCGCCTTCTACAATAACATTTTTTACTCAATTTGTGATTATATTTGTAGCCATTTGTACATTTTCATGTAAATAATCTTCCCTAAATAAAAAAAAATAATAATAATTTCGACATTATATTATTAAAATGAATTGTCAATTAACTAAAAATAAATTAGGTAAAATGGGTTAAAGAAACGTCATCTAGTACCAACCGTTTAAAACAAAAAATTGCGTATCGAAATGAAGGTCATTACGTTCATAATGAAGTCATAACGATACGCAAAATATAAAAAAGTGTTTTGTGCAGTGTGCCCAAATAGAACTGATAATAGGGAAAAATATTTCTAGTAATGCCTCAAAACGAAGAAAGAAGAATGAAATGGTTGTCGCAAGTAAAGATAAAAACATAAAATCAAAACTTCTTTGTTGTAAAGATCATTTTGATGTAAATATAAATATTTTTATAATTAAATAAGAACTATTTAATTTTTTAGCTGGAAAATGCACTCAGGCTATTGCTTCTTATACCGGCTAATATTTGCACTACTGGAACATAAGAGAGATTAATAAATCTAGGATAAAACATTACTAGACGGTATTTCTTAAGATCTCTACTGGCGATAATGTCAATCTCCAACTGAAGAGGATCTGTTCCAAACAATGTGTCGCTGGAATATGTTTTATATGTTTTAACAATATGTATTCTGTATGTTCCTAATATGATTTAAATCCAAAAGTCAAAATAGACAATAAAGTGTGTGTGTGTGTGTGTCATAAAGTGTCAGGTATCAAATAAAATGGAAAAAAGAGAACGGGGAAAAATTACTTACAAATAGACAAAGCAAACATGTTGGAGAAAAATAAATGTAAAAATAATTCATGGAATGAAATGTAAACTATTATTCACGAAAGATGACTATTCAAGGTCATTTGTGAGCCGTCTGATATAATATTACTTGCAGATAACTTCATTGCATTTCGTATACATACGCGTCTAACATGATATATTTATGGATACATTTTAACTGAAAAAATAAGAGTAATTCATTTGTAAATTATGTTTCTTTCTAAATAATACCTTTCTGAAAAATTTATGTTCTTCACTTATGTTTTTGCAAAGTACAAAAACATAGACTTAACTTATAAACCAAGGAATAATAATTTGATTTAAACGTCAACGCCACTGAGTAAATATTAGCACAGAGGGCAGTGTAGTAGATAATTAGGTATCTGTAATTCTACGACATACGTCATTATTATTTATAGTGTGCTAGGAAGTAATGCCACTATTTACGTATATATGTCACACCATATAAATTAAATAGACATAGGTCAAATTATTTTTCTCTTTCCAGTACAAAATGTTGCTAAGCTAATGCTATAAAATGCTGTGTATTCTTTCTTCGAATAAATGACCTTGAATAGTCATCTTTCATGAATAATAGTGTATAATGAATTTAATTTAATTAATGTTGACATGTGTCAAATTTATTTTACGGAATAAAATTTACTTCCTCGAACATCGGTGGAGTAATTTATTCTATAGATTTAATTAGCTAGTATTTTTATTCTTGTTTTGACGAAAATCTCTGGAATAAATGTTTTATTTTAAGAGTAAATTTTACTTTGCTAGTGCTTTACTTTTTCATCTTTTATAATACTGGGCATTTAACTATGAAATATAACGCTGTAATATAATAATATATAACTAAGAAATACACTAAAGAACCAAAAATCACGCTGCACTATAAGTCAAACCTTATATCACACAGTTGTCATTAAATCAATCATTGACGCTGATGTATGATACATTTGTTTCTTTTTTCATCATCTTTCGAGTTTTGTCATTGGCTAATGTAATTCTGATATCACAGGCAGTACAATTTGGCGCCAATTCAAAATTTTTTAAATTGCTGCTATGCTTAATATATACAGTAATTTGAATAGAAAATCATATTTAATAATACTGTAGTACATACTTATTCGAATTTCAGAAGAAAAAATATATGTTAATTTTTTGCAACACCTCATTAATTTTGTCAACAACTAGATTAAAATGTCAACAAAATTTGTTTCAAAATATCATAGCCTGCTGGATAGGCTCAGTGGAAAGAGAATAGCCCTCGTATTAATATATTAGGGGGGCCGTGGCATCCATGGCACCCACCGTGCGCACGCATATGAGAAAAAGTACATTCTCAGGCAGAAGTATGGAGTTCAAATCTAAATTGACTGGTCGCGCAGTTCCAAGCCAAAGTCGGAAACTTGTCTCGCCGTATACTCTCGGGAGTAACTAGCTGTCTTTTTCTTACCTAATGAGCGCTCTCTCTCTTTGCGCACTACTCACGGCCCGTGGGTCAGACTGCATTTAAAAATATTTTTTATTATACATGCATCATAATCCCTCTTTGAAACACGCAAAAGCGTGTTTAAATCGACCATAAAAACACGCTAAATTTTTGAGTTACCTAGGTAACGAAAAATGACAATTAATATGAATAACAACTAAAACAATTATTATTATTGGTTTTTATTTAAATTTATATAAAAATTACAATTTTTGTTGTCAGCAATATGGAAATAACAGGATTTTAGCTGGGTATTTATAGTTTCGCTGTCGCCGTTTGCTGGAATGTCTATATTATCTTTTAATATAGTTTGTGTACTGGTAAGTGCCTCTCCAATGCGTTTCGTGACTGATATTTTGTTCTGTATGGATTCTTCAATATATCCACTCGCTACCGTTGATGATTTCCATCCTACTTGGCGCTTCAGTTCATCCACACTCATTCCGCTGTTTGCCATGATTGTGGCAGAACTGCGCCTGAACGCGTGTCCGGTATACTTTGTAGCGTCAGGAAGATTTAAGAAACGCGCCAGAAGAGAAGGACATTTTCCAAAAGTATTAATTCCAACGACTTGTTTAATGCATTTTCCATTGGCGTATTTCAAAAATACTCTATCCGTAGATATATTTTCTGGACGTAGAGATAGGTATTTGTTAAATAATTTGACATACGATATGTCATCATTATCAACCACAGCAAACTTTCGACCTTTTTCGGTTTTTGATGGTCGAATATTAATAATTAAAACAGAACCTTCTTTTTTAATATCAGACAGGCGCAAATCACATAATTCATATCTCCTGCATGAGCCAAATATTCCACATATGGCTACCACCTTTAAAATAAAATATTTATTAAATTTTGTAAAAAATATCATAATCTCGCGCTTACCTTCAAAAATAAGTAGGTATTATCTGGGGCTTCAATAAAAAATTTCCTTAACTGTTCTTCCGAAAATACGAAAGATTTTTTCGGCTCGTAGCCTTTATTAACGCTTTTCATGAAAGCATGCAATTTATGAAAAGTAGCTATGTTTACTCCTTTCTTAAGTTTTAGCATTGCTTGTAATTTGGAATGAATGCACCATAATGATGAAGGTTTATACTGATTTGACTATAACGAAACACAAAATAAGTACAATAAATTTCACAAGTTACCGTTATACCATTTGGTTCATATAGGCCAGCATGAGTGTTTCATCCACAGTTACGGCATTTTTATTTTCCATCCATTTATTTAATTTTTCGTATTCCTTATAATACGCGTCTTTAGATTTAGGCGGAATTAATCTTAACTCCGCCTGTTCAGCTAATTCTTTAATTTCATTCATTTCTCACTCTCACAATCACGTGAAAAAATATTGACTTGTTGACAACTTAAACAATACGAATAATTGCTAACTGTCTCCTTGGAAACGCTTAAACTCACTGGATCAAAAATCAAAACCGTATGATTTGCAATAATTTTCAGTTTTAAATGGTTATGATGCATTTATAATAAAAAATAGCGTATGATACACGTGTATAAGCTAGCCTTTAAAGCACGCACGACAAGTTTAAAGCCCCGACGCGTAGCGGAGTGGCTTTAAACTTGTCGTGCGTGCTTTAAAGGCTAGCTTATACACTTATATCATAATATACTATTGTGTGCAAATTCATAAATGGTTCTGTTATTTGACACTACAGAAAATGAATCGTACATATTTATAGCCACGCTAAGTAAACATTTTTTTTTGCTTTCAGGGGCATCAGTCTGCCTGGTCTGTGAAGCCGCCGCCTGGCGCCGATCCCTCGGCCTCCGCTGTGCTGGCCATGGGGCTGTAGGGCGTAGCACCCGTTGGAGCGCCCTCGCAGCCCCCCATTGTCGCGGGAAATGGCTACGTAGACCCCATCAACCTGAATGCAACACCTGCGCGCTCACTACAAACACTACGTTCATTTTCGTCTAGGCAGGTAGGCAGGAGATGCGTTAATCAAACATGAGAGAGGGGATGTAGTCAGTCGAGATGGTTGGTTGACGTGACTATGTGGTAATAATGAATGTCAATGTAGATTAATGAAGAAAAAATAATTCTTAATATCTCTGAAACTAAAAGAGATAGCAACTTGCGGTTTGAAAATTTGAATTCAGCAGACCTTTTTCTATAAGCGAACTTTGTTTGATATTTTTCAGCCGGCTGAAACAGATTTCAGGAAACTCGATTTCTGACAATATCGTTTTTCCAACTTTACTGTTGAATATCTCAGAAAATAAAAGAGATAGCGACCTGTGGTTTGAAAATTTGGACTCGACAGACCTTTCTCTATGAGGTTTCTTAATTTCAAGTTTTTCATCCGACTGAAACAGATTTCAGGAAACGCGATTTCTAACAATATCGTTTTTCCAACTTTACCATTGAATATCTCAGAAAGTAAAAGAGATAGCCACCTGCGGTTTGAAAATTTGGATTCTGCAGACTTTTCTCTATAGGAACTTAATTTCAAGTTTTTCAGCCAGCTGAAACGGATTTCAGGAAAAGCGAATTCTGACAATATCGTTTTTCCAAATTTACTATTGAATATCTCAAAAAATAAAAGACATAGTGACCTGCGGTTTGAAAATTTTGACTCGACAGACTTTTCTCTATAAGTTAACTTAATTTCAAGTTTTTCAACCGGCTGAAACAGATTTCAGGAAACGCGATTTGACAATATCGTTTTTCCAAATTTACCATTGAATATCCCTGAAAATAAAAGAGATAGCTACCTGCGGTTTGAAAATTTGGACTCAACAGACTTTTCTCTTTAAGTTAACTTAATTTCAAGTTTTTCAGCTGGCTGAAACAGATTTCAGGAAACGCGATTTCTGATATCGTTTTTCCAAATTTACCATTGAATATCCCAAAAAATAAAAGAGATAGCTACCTGCGGTTTGAAAATTTGGATTTTACTGACTTTTCTCTGTAAGTTAACTTAATTTCAAGTTTTTCAGCCGGCTGAAACAGATTTCAGGAAACGCGATTTCTGACAATATCGTTTTTCCAAATTTACCATTGAATATCTCAGAAAATAAAAGAGATAGCGACCTGCGGTTTGAAAATTTGGACTCGACAGACTATTCTCTATAAGGTATCTTAATTTCAAGTTTTTCAGCCGGCTGAAACAGATTTCAGGAAACGCGATTTCTGATAATATTGTTTTTTCAACTTTATCTTTAAATATCTCAGAAAATAAAAGAGGTAGCGACTTGCGGTTTGAAAATTTGGACTCGACAGACTTTTCTCTATAAGTTAACTTTATTTTAAGTTTTCAGCCGGCTGAAACAAGTTTCAGAACAAGCGATTTCTGACAATAACGTTTTTTCAAATTTACCACTACATATCTCAGAAAATAAAAGAGGTAGCGACCTGCGGTTTGAAAATTTGGACTCTACAGACTTTTCTATATAAGTTAATTTAATTTCAAGTTTTCAGCCGGCTGAAACAGATTTCAAGAAACGCGATTTCTGATTATACCGTTTTTCCAACTTTACCATTGAATATCTCAGAAAATAAAAAAGATAGTTACCTGCGGTTTAAAAATTTGGACTCGACAGACTTTTCTCTATAAGTTAAATTAATTTCAAATTTTTCAGCCGGCTGAAAAAGATTTCAGGAAACGCGATTTGACAATAACGTTTTTTAAAAAAAATTATCAATGAATATCTCAGAAAATAAGAGAGATAGCGACTTGCGATTTGAAATTTTGAATTCAGCAGATCTTTCTCTATGAGCGAACTTTGTTTCATAGTTTTCAGCCGGCTGAAACAGATTTCAGGAAAAGCGATTTTTGACATTATCGTTTTTCCAACTTTACCATTGAATATCTCAGAAAATAAAAGAGATAGCTACCTGCGGTTTGAAAATTTGGATTCTACAGACTTTTCCCTATAAGTTAACTTAATTTCAAGTTTTTCAGCCGGCTGAAACAAATTTCAGGAAACGCGAATTCTTACAATATCGTTTTTCCAAATTTACCATTGAATATCTTAGAAAATAAAAGAGATAGCTAGCTGCGGTTTAAAAATTTGGACTCGACAGACTTTTCTCTATAAATTAACTTAATTTCAAGCTTTTCAGACGGCTGGAACAGATTTCAGGAAACGCGATTTCTGATATCGTTTTCCAACTTTACCGTTGAATATCTCAGAAAATAAAAGAGATAGCGACCTGCGGTTTGAAAATTTGGACTCGACAGACTTTTCTCTATAAGTTAACTTAATTTCAAGTTTTTCAGCCAGCTGAAACAGATTTCAGGAAACGCGATTTCTGATAATATCGTTTTTCCAACTTTACCGTTGAATATCTCAGAAAATAAAAGAGATAGCGACTTGCGGTTTGAAAATTTGAATTCAGCAGACATTTTCTATAAGCATATTTAGTTGCAAAAATTGTCTACATTGACATTTTGTTAATATTAAGGTATGTTTGAAAAAGTGCATATTATATTCGTTTTTATTTTACATATCTTTTTTTTATAAAAAAAAACTTAATTTTCAAAAGTATGAAAATTTTAATATTTATTATATATTGAGGATAATATGCACTTTTTTAGGGACCCTAGATATTTAGGGATCAAGAAGTATATCAATATTTACGCTGATATAAATAAAATTTCATTTTATTTATTTTCTTGAAAATTTCCTTCAAAATTTTAAAATATAAATTTAATATATTTTGACTGTAAAAATTTCTGGCTGGATTGTTGATTACCTACCACTCTTGAATATCCATATATCCAAATATAACAAAGTAACACAATATTAGGGCACGGAATCAGTTATTTATTTTTTTGCAAAAATAAATTTTACCTTTTCTAAAGTTTGTACTTGTGAAAATTATGGCTTCTTCGCTTTTTAAATTTAAAAAATTCTTGAACGTAACGTAATCTAACGTACAGAACTCAATTTGACGAAATTCGAGTGGTTGCATGCATTTTATAGACGTTTCGTGCCAAAATGATTATTAGTTTTTTAGGCTGTATTTGTGACAAATGTAACCTTTTTGCTTGAAAATTTTCAAAAAATACATTAATGTAACATAACCTAACGCACAGAACTCAATTTGACCAAACTTGGGTGGTTACATACATTTTATAGGAAGTTAACCCTACTTTATTGTCAGAAAAAATGCCAAAATCACCTAAATATTGCTTTTCGAGCCATAATTTTTTGAGATTTAGTGGTTTTAATGGTTTTGCCACTATACAGGGTGTTATGCAATTAATGTACCATACAGTACCACTTAATAAACAAAGTTGCAATGTATCGTAATCTGCAATAATTTCTTTTCTAATGTGTTTGTTGCAAGGAGCCTTTGTGCAAAGTTATGTTTGTGCATCAGGACAATACATTCTCACATACTGTTGCGTAAACTATAGCCTACGAGGGTTGCGCTGAAAATTGTTGGTTATTAAAAGACCGTTGTATTTTTAAACAAATGATTTCTCCATTCAGACTAATACACTTGTGCATTCTTTGAAATCACTTTTTAAAACGTTCGGAAAATTCATTTTCTGAAACGTTCTCAAAAATTCTTTGAAATTCTGTAACTGCTGCATCTGGGCTGGAAAATCTTTTACCTCGCATCATTTTTTTAACAGTTGGAAACAAAAAAAATCGCACGGCGCCAGATCTGGGCTATACGGGGGATGATACCTATTGAACTCCCGAATCTTTCAAAAAACCAATGTTCTGGTAGCAGTGTGGGAGGATGCGTTGTTATGATGGACTAAGATGTTACGCAAACCGGTCCTTTGGCGACCTTTTTGTAATTTTGCAAACATCTGTGGTAAAGCCACTTCGCAGGGCCATTCAGAATTAACAGTTCTGCGATCTTCAAGTGGAATAACAGTAACAGGACCACTTCGGCGGAAAAAACAGCAATCATTTTCTTATTGACGCTTGTGCAACGAAAAACTTTTGTGGGCAAGTCTTCATCTTCGAATATCCAAACACTAGACTGCTGTTTAGTTTCAGGGTCGTAACTGTATACCCAATATTCGTCACCTGTTACAATGTATGCCACTTGCTTGGAAGCTCCTCCGTCAAAATTTGCAACATAATGTAACACGAGGGGGGTCTCTGAAGAAAAGAGATGATGATGAGCTGAGGAGGATGACTACTAATACTGATGATTCCCAACGATGATACACTGACTCTTACTGGTGGACGCCTCTGATGGTTGGCGTCCAACATTTCGTGCCGAAGGAAGAACACATATACACTTACACTTTTTAACTTTACACTATAACCAGTGGTCGAAGTGGCATTTTTTTTAGTGGTATGCCTTGTCGAAGTTAAAAAAATGTACATGTATATATATATATATATATATATATATATATATATATATATATATATATATATATATATATATATATACAAATATATTTAACAATAATAACATACACATAAAGAAAATAAACATTGCATATATTATATTATACAGAATGTCTCACAACTCGCGCCCCATACGAAACTGACACTTGCCGACGACAATAGGTTGCCAACAAATAGAAGAAAATAATTTGCGGCTGCTTGCATAACGCAGTTACAAGACTTTTTAATCCACCAATCCGGAAAGATATCTTGAGGTGTGATAATATTATTACATAATAAAACTGGTTGCCAGGCTTTAAAAATACTACTAGTGAGTTACAAAATTTGTTTGACTTACTGTAATTTTGACACTTTAGAGTTGACTTTTCACTGTCAACAAATTTAGGTTAGCGAAGGTGTCATCCGAGATCATCATTTATATCGTACAGTACGTTGTAACATCCTTGTCTGGCGAAAATCGATTCGTCCGAAAATAAAATCCGCGAAACAAAATTTGGTTCGAGTATCTCTTGATTCAGCAACCACGTACAGAACTCTCTTCTAGCAGGGTAATCTTCCGGCTGTAGATGCTATACACAAGTGTATTGATACGGATTATTTTTCAAAATTCGATGTGCCGAAGCCCTGGAAATACCTAATTGGCCCGCGACTTCTCTGATACTTCTGGTACCATCTTCCTCAAAGACATTTAAAACAGCTTCTTCGTTCTTAACTGTACGAGCGATTCTGGGAGCACCACCAGTTTCTT
The DNA here is from genome assembly GCA_963082715.1 of Harpalus rubripes. Lineage (NCBI taxonomy): Eukaryota > Metazoa > Arthropoda > Insecta > Coleoptera > Carabidae > Harpalus > Harpalus rubripes. Next base: position 7,338,992 of record OY720463.1, read on the forward strand.
TTCGATCTGACATAACTTGACCGGTCTCATGCATCCTTGCGATGGCTCTCAATATCACTTTATGATCCACAAGATTTCTATCCGGAATACGTTCCGAATAGACTCGTGCTGCCTCTCTGGCGTTACGTCCACATTCTCCGAAAATTATAATCATTTCTAAGTAATCAGCGGCTTAATAAGGTAAGAATTTGCCTTTTTTTATTCACCTTGTCAAATTTAAATTTAATTTGACACTGACATTTTTCGAAAACTACAGTCGTCCATACATTTTAAAGAAGATTTGATTTATATAAAACCTTAGTAACGTAAAATTACGGCAAACCCACGTTAAAGGTGTAGGTCTCTGATTGGTCAATCTTAAGTCGTCTTTTCTCGAATATCTTTTAAGCTAGATTTTTTTTTCTTCGAAATTACACATCCGAGTGCAGTCTCGTGTTTCCTCATTCGCTCTGGAGCGCAAGTTGAGACAGCCTGTATATTGTACACAAAACAAATTAAAAAAGTCTTATAATGAAGACAGATATAAATCCTAGGTAAGTAAAATAGAAAACAGAAAAATAAATAATAATTGTATAAAAATATACACAAGTCAGTTTTATTAATGTTAATTGATAATAAATGTTAATCTTAAAGACATTACAACAGCATACCGGTATGCAGTATTTTGATATAAATAGCTTTGGAACGTTTAATAAAAAAATTTTTTTTACTGGTATGGCATACCACCGTATACCACCCCAAATCGACCACTGACTATAAACCGATGAACACTACGTTATTTACAGACATGGACACAATATGGTGATTTAAAAACTAAAACTTTATTTACATTTAAACTAATACAACTAAGCCATTACTAATAAGTTACATTTTGTAACCCTACGGGCGAGCGTCGCGCCAAAACTAAAACACTACATTCCGTCAACTAACGTCTTCCCGACGCGACGAACTCATCTAGCCTCTTCTTCATGTTTACTCTCACGAGTATCTAATCCGACTATCTTTAAAAACACTATCTTCAGGACAGGATTATCTTAGGGGTACGGGGTGCATGGGCTAGGGCTCTAAAAGTCACGCACGTATACACAATAATTTCTAAACTTAATGATCAACAAATAAACGTCGTGACTATCATAATATGATAAGAATTTCTAAACTGAATTTTGACATTTATAACAAACAGATAAACAGAGTTAAAATATGATTATCGAAACTATAATTTAGAAGAGTTTATAAAAAGTTATTTATCTGTTATTGCGCTTACCCTCGTCACAATAAATTTACACTAGTCTACTCGATCCTGTTTTTGACTTTCTGAGAGCAAATGCGGTATCCAACGGCTTGCTAGCTTTCTTATCCCAAGATGTTTATGCAAAATGGTATTCACTGCCGAGGATCCAATCTTCACTTCCTCCTGAATCTCCCTATAAGTAATATTTCGATTGGACTGAATCAAGCTTGCCACACGATCAACATTTTTTGAACAGACAGCATCCGCAGGTCTTCCAGGTCTTGCTTCGTCTTCTAGCAGCTCTCGCCCTCGTCGAAATTCGCGGAACCAATGACTAACAGCGGATAATGAAGGGGCAGCATCGCCAAAAGCTTCTATCAAATTTTCATGATTTTGCTGGTATCCTACTGTCTTTTATAGTCATAGAAAATCATAGCTCTAAAGGCAATTCGCTGAATTGTTAACTGAATTAAAAATGCAAAACTACTTAACTTAAAAAATTAACTACGTTTCACAAAGAAATCGGAACGTTTGACAATTGTGGGTAACGAATGTCAACTAATGCGACATTCAATTTTTGCAATTGTTTCTAGCCAAATGAGAGCATCTCTCGTACTTTTTATTTTGTGGTTCAGAAATCAATGACGTGAGAGTCAAGTGAGACAAAAACCCGTATATAACCATTAAAATTAATAATTAATTATAATTTTTGAGTGGTAGGTATTCTACACTAGCCAATTTTCTATATTCGTTATAAAAAGTTCTTATTATATCTCTATTTTTTTTTAAATAAATAACAGCGTAAATTATTGTAAATCAATTGTCTATAAAAAGCGACAATATATTATAATAATTTTACCATTTATAACCTGTGCAATAATTTTTATATTTTTGCATTTTTTTAATATTACTGCCTTTTGTTACTGCCATATTTTACTTAATAGTATGTTCCGTAACGCAACCGGTTCGATCAGGTTTACGGTTTTGTGTTCGGTAAGTCCTGAAATTATTTACCGGTTTCTATTTGGAACGCGGTTCCTGAAAACAGTTGGTAAAAAGTCGGACCACGGCAACCACGAAATAATCCTGGTTTCTCTGGTATTTTTACCCCCACTACTGCTACTTTCAAACATCATAACAAAATCAAACGATATACGTCAATGTCATATTTCTAAACCGCATTAGTGGTATTACTAATAATTATTATAGGGCGCGAGCAAACAAGTGACTCGAGCGACCTTGACTTGCTTGGGATCAGCTGATTTGTGTGCGTATGTCATTTTGACAAGAACATTGTCAATTTGACAAGACCAGTGTTTTGACTTATTTTGATTTTGAATTGCTAAAATGTTAATATTTTAGACTTTTAGGCAGTAAAACACATGAAATTAAAAATAATAACATTTTAGCAGTTAAAAATCAAAATAAGTCAAAACATTGGTCTTGTCAACATGACGTTCTTGTCAAAATGACATGCGCACACAAATCAGCTGATTCTAAGCTCGTCAAGGTCCCTCAGGTCACGTATCTGCTCGCGCCCTATAGGCGGTGTGCACAAAAGTAGTCAGCGCCGACAGCGGATAAAAATGACAAAATGGTTACTCATTGAAACATAGCAAGGTTATGTTTTATGTCAGAATAATTTTGCAATTTCTATTTTATAAAATATTTACAATAAATTTGCAATAAATGCGAATGACAGGACGTCAAATATTATGTGATGCAGTGGGGGATGTAATAATTCTTACAAATTTACCGATTGAAGTATCAAATTTTATAAATTTCCTAGAAGATTATATGAGGAACAGATGTATACGAAAATAACTTTTCAACAGATATCTTCTACTAACATGAAAAATTCTTTTAGGTATACATATTTTCTCATTGTAAAAGATACTTATCGTATGAATACAATTCCAACAATGGTCGTACGATTGCAATAATGAATTATATAAAAATGTGTTTCTCAAGTTTGAACAAAATATAATACAAGAAGCAGAAAATTGTCTTAAAATTGTATAATACTTGCAGATGTATGAAATAGATGTCTATTTTTGACATAATTCGGCTATTTATTATAGATTTTGTACATGTAATGTTAATGTTAATGATAGAAATTCACATAGTTCGTATTTTTCGTGTATTTTCTTTTCCGAGCTTGTGCAACTGATTCCACTTATAGACCCTGGTATATTTTCAATGAAGAATCTTCATTTATTGCGAATATAAAAGAAAGATGCTAACATCATACATTGATATCGTGACATGTAGAAATATTCTTCTTTCCAATCATTCAAGTTTTCCAACTTTTTAATCTCAATTTCCATGTATTGTGCATCTTGTAACATTTAACTAATATTATAAATTATAATATAAATTTATATATGATAAAATGGTTTGCAGATATCACACGTATTATGAGAAAAATTATATTTTCTGCCACAGTACCTTCGCTGGTATTTTGACTTTTTTGATTGTCACATCACATATATAGCATTTTAAATATTTTCTTTATTCATTTTAACATACTATGATGTATAATATTCATACACAATAGCAACAACTCAAAATAAAACTGTAAATTGTATCACTTTCTCGAAATGTCAAAATTGATTCGGTAACCAAAAATGCCAATGTAGCCGTTAGAGGCGCTAACGCTCAAAATGTGCACATCGCCTATAGGCGTCACTAACGGCTACATTGTCATTTTTGGTTACCGAATCAATTTTGACATTTCGAGTAAGTGATACAATTTACAATTTTATTTTGAGTTGTTGCTATTGTGTATGAATATTATACATTATAGTATATTGAAATGGATAAAGAAAATATTTAAAATGCTATATATGTGATGTGACAATCAAAAAAGTCAAAATACCAGCGAAGGTACTGTGGCGGAAAATATAATTTTTCTCATAATATGTGTGATTTCTGTAAACCATTTTATCATATTTAAATTTATATTATAATTTATTATATTAGTTAAATGTTACAAGATGCACAATGCATGGAAATTGAAATTAAAAAGTTGGAAAACTTGAATGATTGGAAAGATGAAAATTTCTACATATCACGATATCAGTGTATGATGTTAGCATCTTTCTTTTATATTCGCAATAAATGAAGAAGATTCTTCATTGAAAATATACCAGGCTCTAAGTGGAATCAGTCGTAATAGCTCGGAAAAGAAAATACACGAAAAATACGAACCATGTGAATTTCTATCTTTAACATTAACATTACATGTACAAAATCTATTACAAATAGACGAATTATGTCTAAAATAAACCTCTATTTCATACAACTGCAAGTATTATACAATTTTAAGACAATTTTCTGCTTCTTGTATTATATCTTGTTCAAATAGTAACTTAAGAAACATATTTTTATATAATTCATTATTGCAATCAAACGACCATTGTTAGAATTTTATTCATACGATAAGTATATTTTACAATGGGAAAATATGTATACCTAATAGAATTTTTCATATTAGTAGAAGATTTCTGATGAAAAGTTATTTTCTTATACATCTGTTCCTCATATTATAATCTAGGAAATTTATAAAATTTGATACTTAAATCGGCAATTTTGTAAGAATTATTACATCCCTCACTGCATCACATAATATTTGACCTCCTATCATTCGCATTCATTGCAAATATTAAATAAAATACAAATTGCAAAATTATTCTGACATGAAACATAACCTTGCTATGTTTCAATGAGTAACCACTTTTGTCATTTTTGTCCGCTGTCGGCGCTGACTACTTTTGTGCACACCGCCTATTGGACGCGAGCAGACACGTGACTCAAGGGACCTTGACGTACTTAGAATCAGCTGATTTGTGTGCGCATGTCATTTTGACAAGAACAATGTCATGTTGACAAGACCAATGTTTTGACTTATTTTGATTTTTAACTGCTAAAATGTTATTATTTTTAATTTCATGTGTTTTACTGCCTAAAAATTATAAAATATTAACATTTTAGCGATAGACCAGAAAAGTTAGGTTAGAGTTTGCATTTGGCGCGAGTTCATAGTTTGAATTCCCTAGTATAGGTTTCATATAGGAGTTTAATTTTACAGACAAAAAAAGATATTTTAAAAAAAGAAATTAAGCCGCTCTTGCTAAGAATTCGATAGTTTATTTGTTCGGTAATAGATTGCAACAGTTTAAACCTGTAGAAAAGGTAAAGCAAGAAAATTATTAGAAATTAAAATGCTTGGTGCAAGCAAGGATACCGTATGTCGTTGACCCACCAGTAAATAAGACAGCACAATAGAAGATGAAGCATGCACGATCAAACTCGGACGTATGTTCAATGAATTTTGTACTGTTGTATTATTATTTAAATAATTGTAAACGGTGCAGAGTTCATGTGAATATTATTGTACGAATCTGGAGATAAAGGATCGGTCTAGATGCTACATATAATGCTTTGCATAAGAAAATTACTTTTATGAGATTTTTCGACCTTTAAAGTTGAACAAAAATTTCCTTGGTAAGAAATACACGGGGATTGAAATTATGTTCTCAGCGTTATGAACTGAGTTTGAATTTCGCGCCTAAGTTTGACCGTTACACTTTTCTGGTCTATTCAAAATCAAAATAAGTGAAAACATTGGTCTTGTCAAATTGACAATGTTCTTGTCAAAATGACATGCGCACACAAATCAGCTGATTTTAAGCACGTCAAGATCCCACGAGTCACGTGTCTGCTCGCGCCCTATAGATGTAAGTATGAAAACATTATGTATATCGATATATTGTTGGTTATGTTATTATTATTGGCATTAAATGTAATATGTTCAATTTCGTCATATTCAATGTTATCATTCATTTGGTTAATTTTTATTTTTGTTAGGTTGTGTCAATTTTAAATGTCATATGATTCAATGTCAATTTGTCCCGAAATGGATAAAAATATTCACGAACTATGGTGTACCCGGAATCAAGATTTTTTGGTTGACTCACGGAACATAGTATAACTTTTAAACTAACCTTTAATTTTAAAGTTGACTTTTATAAATGTAAATATTTAGAAAATAGACATAGAATATAGCATAGTACGTTTATATAGAGACATATATCTGTCATATACCTAATTCGAATGGTATGATCATAGAGATGGTCATATTTGTTTGAATGGGGTATATATTTTAACTAATTTAACATATCATTCAATTTCATAATCTCATGTTATGAAACATGAAATAATAAATGATTAAAAACATATAATATGTATATATTTTCTCACTGAACTTCAAATATAACTTGGTATTATTTTGTCAAATATACTATTGAATATCTCGATAACTAATTGAGATAACGGTTTGAAAATTTGAATACAGCATACAGCAGACCTTCTTCTATAAGCATACTTAGTTTCAAAAATTTCACACAGCTGAAGCAGATTTCAGTAACGCGATTTTTGAAAATGTCGGTTTTTTTCAATTTTACCATTAATATCTCTGAAAATAAAAGCGTTAACGACCTGCATTTATAACTTGGAACTCACAGCAGATCTTCCAGTGTATATATTAAGTTCAGTGTCCATATACTACCTTTTATCACTTCCTGAAAATCCTGTAGAACACTAATGGGCCCATAACCTATTAAACATATAAATAAAATTATATTTTCAATTTTAAGATATTTAAATATTGATATTCATGAAATTGAGATACAATTTTTTTTAGATTATATGGTTTATGGGCCGAGTTTTCTTATTTATCATTTTCTGATATTTATTTTAATTTTTTACCACCGTAAATAAAAGGTAAGTTAATTTTGTCTATTTCTATAAATTTAATGAATTCTTGTGAAGGTAAGTGTTACATTTTTTTATTAGATATGTAAGATATATTACTAAATTTGCGAATAGACCTAATTAATGCACAAAAATACTGCCATTTCATATTATTTATTTGTTTTAAATAATAAATACAGCATATAAATCAGGGATCTGGAACGAAAAAATTATTCGTTTTGTTTCGACTCAGCTCCGATAAAAATAATATCGTTTGTTTCCGTTCAAACGAAAAATACATTTTGTTCCGATTATTTCGTTCTAGATATTTTATATATAGCCCTATAAAATTAGGTATTTCAAGAGAAAAAACACTTTATGTACAAAATTTTTTTGTAGGATTAATAGTGTAACGTTTTTATTTATTTGGGTGAAGTGTAAATATTAGACAATTATTATTAATTAAAATAAAGGTTTATTAAACTATAAATATTAAAAATCTGATGTGGCCAGCACATAACCTCTCGTCAATTCCATGTTTAAAATAGCAATAAGCTTCCGATTGATCGTTTGTAAACAAAATCTAATTTCTCGTTCCAATAAATAGAAAAGTCTGTAATACGAAATTTTGGATTATATTTTATTATGTTAAGAGCTCCAAATTAAGTACCACTTCCGGTTTATAATATAAGTATTGTCAAAATCGGGTTTTAAATACCAAATTTGATGTTTAGGATCATGTTTTAATATATTTTTCGTACCTCCGTCCATTTTGACTAGTATTACAGAACTCAAAATCGTCCAGAAATGCGCTCTTGCTGACCTAGGCCAGCAAAAGGAGTTGGCATTACTGTTCTGGTGATATGTCAATTTAAGATTATTTTCAACACAAGAATTTGCAAAATGTTTCAAATTTTAGGGCTAAATATTTAATTACTGTAATTTAAATAACTAAATTTTGTCATAAAAATAATAATATGCTGTCATTGCTGTCATCTCGTATAGATTAATTATAAGTTTCAACTTTAGGACCAATTTGTTTCGTTTGTTTTGTAACTACAACTAACTTCGCGTGATACAATTGAGCAACAATTGAGTTTCCGCTATCTGTCATTGAAAATATGCGAAAGTAAATAAAATATATATAACTAATGTTTGTATGATATATTTTCAATAAATATAAAATAATTACGTATTTTAAGCTCAAATGTAAGTAATTATATTTAAACTTGTAATGCAAAACTGATAAAAATATATGTTCATTCTTTTAGGTTATGTAAAATAGAATAAAATGTTGAGAAATATACGAAGAATTTATGGAGATGTCGGCACAAAAAATCTTGTGTATCACACGCCCAGAAACTGTTTTGCGAGATCTCGTATTTGCAGGCCTCGCTTTCAGCTCGGCCTGTCAAAATTAACTCGTTCTCGCAAATATTCAGTTTCTGGACTAGTGATACAAATAACTATTTTGTGCAACCGGACGCGAAATTAGCATTTCGCAGCCACAGTACAGGTCGCGAAATTAAATTTCGCAACCGTTGTTATGGTAACGGCCGCGAAATTAGGTAAACAATCACTTTGACATTTGAGAATTGCATGGTTTTGTTTATCAAATGTTAATCCCATAGCCACCTTGAAAGCTAACTTTCTATTTACAATGAAAATGTTTAAAATTAATAAAATTTATAATTACATATTTTTTAATGGTTGCACAAAAAATATTGTGTACACCTTGTCCGCGAAATTCTTTAGCGCCCTCGAGATTGTCTTGCCTCGGCCGCAAGCAGCCTCGGCGACAATTTTTATCTCGGTCCGCTAAATAGTGATTTGGCCTTGATATACAAAGAACTATTTTCAAGAAAATCTGTTTATAGCTCTCTGTAAAGTACTACTTCCGATTTATCAATTTTAGAAAAATATTAATATATCGTTCTCATTAATATAAAAGTCTCAAATACCAAATTTGAAAAGTTTTAGATTATATCAATATATTTTTCACGATAAATTCCAACGACTAGTTTTCAACCAATCATGATGCAAAACACTTGAAAATTCAACCAATGGTAACAGTATTATACTGATAAAACCCCGTTACCCCGATAATTCTCCGCTACCAAGTAAATAAATAGTTGTTATTGTTTATAACTGTCAGTGTGACAGTTAATTAATATTTCAAGTTTAAAAATAAAATATTAATAATTAAATTGTTTCATTTTGCTTTGTCTTTGGAATTTATCTCACCAAATACCGCACGACCTCTCAGATTTTCTCAGATAAATTTTTATTTTGCACTCATTTTTTATGCTTTTAAGCAAAATCACTCAAGCAAACTGACATTAGGTAAAACCCCTCCTCCTTCGGAGTCGGGATTTACCACGCAGTTTGCTTTCGTGTTTGATGCTAAGCAAAAAAAAAAAATCGTGCAAAATAAAAATTTATCGATAAAATCAGGAGGTCTTGTGATATTACTTCTGAAAATATGTTCAGAGCTACAAATAAAGTATCACTTCCGGTTTATCAATTTTACCCAAAATATAATATGTTGCTCCCCTTCATATAAAAGTCTTAAATACCAAATTTGACAAGTTTTGGAATATATCAATATATATTTCACGAAAATCTGTTCAGAACTTTAAGTAAAGTATCAATTCCAGTTTATCAATTTAAGCCAAAATCTAATATGTTATTCTCCTTCATATGAAAGTCTTAAATAATAAAATTGAAAAGTTTTGGAATATATTTTAATATAATTTTTTATTAAAAACTGTTATGGGCTTCAAGTAAAGTATCACTTCCGGTTGTCCAATTTTACCCAAAATCTAATCAATTCTTTATATGAATGTAGAAAGCTTAAATACGGAAAATAGAAATATTTGGAAGTTTGTTGTAAGAGTTATCGAGGAGGAAAAAATCGTCACACACAGACATCATTGTAAAAATAGTAAAAACATGTTGTGGGGACCCTAATTCGTGCTTATTCACTGAAAACTCACAATTTAATTTTTGGACCGATAACATTACCTCCCTTACCTACGCTATGACGGGAGGTAATAATCATTTTTGTAGAAAAATTTATCTACTTTAAGGAATCAAGGAATATTATTATTATTATTATTATTATTATTATTATTATTATTATTATTATTATTATTATTATTAAAATATATAATTGAGACATATATTTAAATTCATCAAAAATAAATTTTAAATAAAGTGTATTAGGAACAAAATAATTACGATATTAAGCGGAACATTTTTTTATTTCGATTATATCGTTTTCGCTGCAGCAATAAGATTAAGAATTTCGCTTCGTGTCTGTTTTTGTTCCAGATTTTTTTTTCTTATATTCCATTTATCGTTTTCGGTTCTGTTCCATTCCGGTTCCCTCATATAAATATCTCAAAATATTTTTATTTAATTGAATGTACTATAGCATGGATTTGCACGTATAACTGAATACAGTATATCTAAATGCAAATGGCCGCCAAAAGTCTTGCACGTTAAGTTTTACAAGGAATATTGTTATTTTCAAAAGTGTAATCGAGGGTAAATTTTGTCCAACAATTTAAATTAACTTTTTTTAGAAATTATATTGAATGTATCTTCGTGTTTATGAAACGTACTTTAGATTTAGATGTTTGTTATGTAGAACCGTAACTACAGCACATGGTAATTTCACAAAAAATTAATAATTAATTTTTCAATAATTTCTTGTGTAGTGGACGTATGGACATATCTTCTAACTATACTGAAAAATAAGTATCGTATATGTGTGTGCAACGATTAATAAAAACTTTTGTGTGAAAGGGGTTATAGGTTATAGGACATCGTCAAAGTCGTCAAATGCTGGAAGAAATACTTCAAAAGTAAGTTTTCTTTTATTTATGAATTAAATTACTTTAATGTCTCACTAAAGTATTATGAATTGTTTATTGCTAGGATACTGTGTATATAAACATGTCTATAACAACCGAGGCAGTATGTGAGAGCATAAAAGTTCATTATGCCCTCATTATATTCCGATCATCGTTTATGGACTTTAAATTAGAAATAATATGAGCGGTATATAATGAAAATTATATTCTTTTTAATTATTATTTAGTACAATAATAATAAGAATTGATTACAACAATTAATACATTAATTGATTACAACAATTAATATAAGAAAACAGCTTTGAAAGCACAACACAGATATCATTTTTAATTTAATTATAATACTTAAAATTGATTATGAAAAGGGCCTTAAAAAGCAATTTACTTTCACCACACATGTAAATAGTAAGTACGTCGAATTGCAGACTGCAATGTTTTGCATTGATTTTGGACGGATGACGGATCACAATTTTTTTTGGGGGTGATATTTAATCACGTTTGAATTCATTTTTGATATTATTTACTGTCACATGTGACACATCCAAATCAGTATAAACTCTCTAAAATGTAATAATATTCAGACATAAGTGCGTAAGAAATAAAGAACTGAGATCTGTCATGTGAAAACGAACCTCAAAATATAATACTTACATCTTCTACAGACGAGAATGGACTAATTAGGAGATCATTTATACGTTTGTCTTCTTCAAAGTATACAGAAACATTCAAAATAAATTCTTTACACCATTTCGACAAAATATCTTCCGAAACATCAAATTCACTTATTCCACCATCTCCAACGATTTAAAACGTTGGTGTTTTAAAAATAAATAAATGTTGATAAGAAACAAAACAATTAAACAACATCCTTAGCAACGTCAAAGCTTAAGCCAAGATCGCTTAAGCATTATTGTAATCAAAATTATTATAAATGAAAACTTATTTCACATAATCTAGTGAGACATAAAATCTTGTATGTACCACGAGCGTTAATAGATGATAATGCCCATCGGACGACATCTGTCCCTCGGGCCTAAGGCCCTCGAGCTAGATCCTCGTCGCCCTCCTGGCATTATCATCATCGTATAACGCCCTTGGTACATAAAATACTATAATGTCTCCCTAAAGTATTATGAACTGTTTATTGCTAGGATACGGTGTATATAAACATATCTATAACAACCGGGGCATTATATGAGGGCATATTCATTCATTATGCCCTCATTATAATCCGATCGTCGTTTGTGGACTTTAAATTGAAAATAATATGAACGATATATAATGAAAATTATTTTCTTTTTATTATTCATTCATTACAATAGATTGATTACAACAATTAATACATTAATCGAGACATTAATTGATTACAACAATTAATATAATGCGAAAACAGCTTTGAAAGCACAACACAGAACTTATTTTTAATTTAATTATAATACTTAAAATTGATTATGCAAAGGGCCTTAAAAAGCAATTTACTTTCACCACAAATGTAAATAGTAAGTATACGTCGCATTGCAGACTGCAATGTTTCGCATTGATTTTTGACGAATGACGGATCACTAATTTTTTTGGGGGCGATATTTATCCACTTTTGAATTCATTTTTGATATTATTTACCGTCACATGTGACACATCCAAAGCAGTACAAACTCTCTAAAATGTAATAATATTCAAAAATAAGTGCATAAGAAATAAAGAACTGAGATCTGTCATGAGAAAACTAACCTCAAAATATCTTCTGCAGACGAGAATGGAATAATTAGGGGAAAATGTATGCGTTTCTCTTCCTCAAAGTATGCAGAAGCATTCAAGATCACTTCTTTTCACCGTTTCGATAAAACATCTTCCGAAACATCAAATTCACCCATTCCATCATCTCCAACGATATAGAACGTTGATGTCTTAAAAATAAATAACTATTGGTAATAAACAAAACAATTAAAAAACATCCTTAGCAACGCCAAAGCTTAAGCATTGTTGTAAACAAAATTATTATAAACGAAAACTTATTTCACATATTCTAGTGAGACATAAAATACTATTATGTACCAAGGGCGTTACTATGATGATAATGCCAGGAGGGCGACGAGGATCTAGCCCGAGGGCCTCTGGCTTAAGCTTTGACGTTGCTAAAGATGTTTAATTGTTTTGTTTAGTATCAACATTTATTTATTTTTAAAACACCAACGTTTTAAATCGTTGGAGATGATGGAATGGGTGAATTTGATGTTTCGGAAGATATTTTGTCGAAACGGTGTAAAGTATTTATTTTGAATGTTTCTGTATACTTTGAGGAAGACAAATGTATAAATGATCTCCTGATTATTCCATTCTCGTCTGTAGAAGATGTATAAGTATTATATTTTGAGGTTCCTTATCACATGACTGATCTCAGTTCTTTATTTCTTATACACTTATTTCTGAATATTATTACATTTTAGAGAGCTTGTACGGCTTTGGATGTGCCACATATGACGGTAAATATTATCAAAAATGAATTCAAACGTGGATAAATATCGTCCCCAAAAAAATTAGTGATCCGTCATCTGTCAAAAATGAATGCGAAACATTACAGTCTGCAATTCGACGGACTTATTTCATGTGTGGTGAAAGCAAATGGCTTTTTAGGGTTTTTTTGATAATCAATTTTAAGTATTATAATTAAATTAAAATTGATTTCTGTGTTGTGCTTTCAAAGCTGTTTTCTTATATTAATTGTTGTAATCAATTAATGTATTAATTGTTGTAATCAATCATTATTATTGTAATGAATTATAATTAAAAAGAAAATAAATTCATTATATACCGTTCATATTATTATTAATTTAAAGTCCATAAACGATGATAGGATTATAATGAGGGCATAATTAAATATTATGCCCTCTCATTATGCCCCGGTTGTTATAGATATGTTTATATACAACGTATCCTAGCAATAAACTGTTCATAATACTTTAGTGAGACATAAAATCTTGTATGCACCACGGGCGTTACTAGATGATAATACCCATCGGGCGACATCTATCCCTCGGGCCGAAGGCCCTTGGGCTAGGTCCTCGTCGCCCTCCTGGCATTATCATCATCGTAACGCCCTTGGTACATAAAATACAATAATATTTTATTAAAAATGAATAAAATATTAAATACATATTAATGATAAAAATGATTTTGAAAAGTAAAAATTAAAAAAAGATATTCGCTCTCGACTGGTTCCGAACCCGACTCTCCGAATTTTGTTTATCACCAAGCGCACACGCTACTATTATGCTATTTGAACCGTTGCTTAGCAATTTTTTTTTTTTGCCGGGTTATGAACAACTACTGAAAATTCGATATTTTTTCTTAAATTCTTCTAGTATTACACATGTAAATTGACTAATTTGAAATATAATCGATACAATTAGTATCCCCGGATATGCATACAAAATTTCAACTTAATATCTTGCACTGCGGAGATACTATTCACATTTGGTTCATTTTCCATGTTAATTCCCCATGTGTCGGTTGGTCTAAGACACCCGGTATACAAGTATTATAATAAATGATCAAAGTTTTTAAATCTTCAAATATTCTTTCTAAATAAGGCCATAAAAATTCATCAATTAAGTAAAAAAAAAATACAATCAATAACATTTGAAAGCACTCGAGAAACATTCGGAACAAGAACAAAAAAATTGACAACCCCATTTATAAAAATCATAATTTTTTGTTTATGTCTTTCTGTATCTCGAATTCAGTAAGCCATTAATCAAAGGAACCTTTGGAAAAAAGAAGAAACGGGTGACGTCACAAAATGTCAATATTACCAAGTATAGCACGAAGTATAATATGTAAGGAGTTAGAAAAAACGTCACTCATAGTGTAACAAGCGAGTGAAGATAGAGATAGACAATTATATAGGAAATCACAAATTATTTTTTGGCCTCCTAAAGTGTAAACATAACAATCACACATCGTTGGCGTCCATGGTAGTTGCGATTTTACACATGCCCAGGCCTGACGAGAGGGGGGGGCAGACGGGGCAGGAACCCCAGGGCCCGGGCCCGATAGGGCCCGGCGCTACCACTTTTATATAAATTTTTCTACTGTTAAAATCTTTTATTATAAATAAATAAAAATATAAAATTTATCTTTAAATTAGTTAGTACTCAATTTATTTAAGTATAGGTATAATTCTTTCTGGTCATAATTTTTATTTAATTTTTGATAATCCTAGACAATGAATATTTTGTTTTTATTTTGTTACCTTGATGAATAAAATATTGAAAATATTTTACATGAAAAGTATAGTAATTCTTTATTTGGGGGGGGGGGGGCTAGGGCCCGGTAGTTTGATTTTGCCCCAGGGCCCGTAACGGCTCTCCACGGGCCTGCACATGCCATGACT
>OY720463.1:7354444-7431944 GCA_963082715.1 Harpalus rubripes
AATTAGCTATTATTTTTATTCTTGTTTTGACGAAAATTTCTGGAATAAAGTATTTTTTGGCCTCCTAAAGTGTAAACATAACAATCACACATCGTTGGCGTCCATGGTAGTTGCGATTTTACACATGCCATGACTTTACCGCACCGAATAAAGTACCTAATACACACCCATATTTTTAAGTTTTAATAGGCCACTAATAAAGAAATCTACTTTGTAATAATAAAGAGTGCCTACAAAAACGCTAGCTACCGCAATTTTCGTACAATAATAGTAAATAAATAAATAAAACTGAATTTCTTTTAATTTAATCCGCCAGCGCCATCTTTTGGCATAAGTCTCAGTCGGCAATGTCAATATGTCAAAATTGTCAAATGATAAAATAAGTGGAATGATTGATGAGAATTATTTATTTTATTTCAAATGTTTGAAATTAATTTTAATGAAGAATGTCGAAAAGGGTAGGTAACATTAGAATCATTCATGTAGTCTGTAGGAACTACGTATGTAGGAACTAATCTACCTAACCTTAATTTCCTTCCAGCATAGCAGCATAGACAATAGACATCCCTAATAAATAAAATAATCAAAGTGCAAATTCTTGGTCTTGTCCCAACCCAACCTCTCAATTGTTGACTTTTTTTCGTCACGTCACCGTATGAAAACTTGATAATATCTCTTGTAACGGGCATTTGATTTTTCAGGGAGTAATTCCGATGAAACATTTTTTGCTTGTTCACGTAACTCTGGCGGAGTAGATGTTATAGATTCGTCACTGTCTGACATTTTTCTCTTTGATAGATATGATTACAAATATAACAAGAAATACAATTTTTTGATTATTTTGACGTTTCGTTGGTTTTCAAAGCGCCTTGATGCTGAGCCTACAATAAATTGTTTTGATAGCAGCTCGCTTGATGACAACAATGGTTTAAGGTTAACAAGCAAAATTTATAGAAAATACATATTTTAGTAGATATCTCGGCCAAAAATTTAATACATAATGTGTGCGTTAGGTATTTGTACAACGCTCGGTTTTATTGCAGCACTCCGCTGCGCGTCGTGCTTCAATATAAAACCTCGCGTTGTAAAATAACACCTACCGCACGTATAATGTAAATAACTATTACCTCAAGAGTAAATTTTGTCAATGTCACTGTGACGTCACATTAGTTCTACCTTTTTCTCGCTGCCTACTATAGAGCTTGTGCGAGAGAAAGATATACCTAGCAATAGGTGTCGCCGTGACGTCATGTTGACATTAAAAATCAAATGCAATTAAACTAAAAACAATTAAGACTGTTTAATACTACGAATTGAATCAAAATTAAAATAACTTACATTTAAATTAATAAAAATATCAGAGTGCCGGACCCCAGTCCTTTCAAAATTATAAATCGTGACTAACGGGCTTTAAATACTTCTCAACATCTCAACTGTCTAAAATTTATCCAAAATTGCATTTAATTTTGGGACAGCCTGTAGGTATATACGAATAGGAAGTTGAAAAGCTTGTAAAGCTACAAAGATCCATTGGTATTACTGAATTCAATAGCTACTATTCACACGAATCGAATGTGTTCTATTTTTGTTTTGTTTTTTTGTTTATTCGAGGTGTTACTATTCAATTGTTTTTTTGAGAGTATTATTCGAGTTTGAAGCTTAAATGATTTTTTTCATTAATTCCAGTCAATTTATTGAAAGCTTAGCTTTTATTTTTTTTTACTGAAAAAAGCTGTTTTATAAACATTGGTTCACAAAGAGTATTACAGTATGTTCCGTCTCAAAGTCAGTTTTTTACCTCTCGCTAAGAGAGGTATTGTATTCATGCTAAAAATCGCATATCCAGATTTTAGTGAATAAGCACGTTTGAAGGTCCCTAGAATCCGATTATAACATTTTTACGATGATGTCCGTGTATGTGTGTGGATGTGTGTGTGGATGTTGGATCCACGATTTCTCAAATATTATAAGACTTAAGACATTTTTAAGTACGGATTCCTCAAACTAACAATAATGGGAAGAGTTGATTAAGTTTTGGTAACAATTGGACAACCGGAAGTAGTAGTTACAAGAAAAAGAATCATCTAATAGTATATTAAAGAACGTGTTTTATAAGACATGTTTTTTTCGCACGCGTCAAAATTTAGAAAACGAGCGTTAGCGAGTTTTCTAATTGACAAGTGCGAAAGAAAGTCTTATAAAATACTATTTTTTATATTTTGCGCCTTCTACAATAACATTTACTTACTCAATTTGTGATTATATTTGTAACCATTTGTACATTTTAATGTAAATAATCTTCCCTAAATAAAAAAAAATAATAATAATTTCGACATTATATTATTAAAATGAATTGTCAATTAACTAAAAATAAATTAGGTAAAAATGGGTTAAAGAAACGTCATCTAGTACCAACCGTCTAAAACAAAAAATTGCGTATCGAAATGAAGGTCATTACGATACGCAATAAACGCAAAATATAAAAATAAAATTTATGTAAATACTTATATTAAAAAACGTTAAATTCTTTATTCGAAAAATATAAATTCATTATAATATCTTCTATAGATTTAGAGATAAAGAAATGCATATAAAATAATTTGATGTAATAAATCTCAGATCAAACTACTTCAAGGCAAGAAATTCAAATTTTTGTAATTGACATAAATGTCACTGTCAAAAATATTTGTATGCCACTGTCAAAAATATTTGTACATCATTATGAAGATTACGAAAATAAAAAAAAGTCAACAACGCAAAAGAATATACGTAAAAAAGAATATAAAAGGAATTTGCGAAAAAATGACGAATATAAAGAAAAAGAAAATGAAAGTAGAAAAAGTAAATTTCAGGATATTGAATATGAAGAAAATGTAAATAAATTAAACAATAATTATAAGAAGCAAAAAAGAGAAAAGAAAGAAATAATATTTTTTGTTTTATGCGTACAACCAGGTAAAATATCTGTGCTGGCCACATCAGATTTTTGTGATATGAACTGTGTAACCAAGGAGTTGTGTTTGTTTAAAGCGTAGGCTCCGGGATTTAAATTATAGATAATTTTGTAAATTTATCCATAAAATACATAGAAAAGGTATAAGGTATTAATGCAAACCTGTAGAAAATTTAGCAATCTTTAATTTAAAGATATTTTTCGAAGATAATTCATTTTAAAGAAAAATTAAAATTTCAGAAAGGTTGATTTATAGTCAACTGTAGTTACATAATGGTCATATATCATAAATAAATTATTTTTATTTGTTCTGCAAGTTCAAAATTAAATTAGGTTCTGTACCTGAGCGCTAAAACACTTCGCTGTATATCATGCTTATTGAATTTGTTACTTAATGTTTAAAATATATTGTATACGGCCCTGTAATGCAGTAATTTTCCGTCGACAAACCAAATGGAATTAAATACTTCTCACAAAATAAAAAATGTCTCACATTTGTAAAAGCTAGTAGGGCAGTCAATGAACTTTAAACTATTTTGAGAATTTCTGTGTAAACATGTGGTATTTCCTCGAAATTAAATTGTTTTTATAGTAGCATTAAGTCATCAGACACATATGTTGCAAGAATTATGGCTTTTTACTACAATTAACTGAAATGCTGTTTTATTTAATGCCATAATAATAAAATGAATGTACTATTTCTAAATGGTTATATATACTTACTGAGTTTACATGCAGTTTTGAACCGTTTTTAAAACATTTTCAGTTTTGAAAACGCCATGTATACAGGGGCTGTCCTTAAATTACGTAACGCAAAATTAGGAAATTTTTGATACCCCCTCCCCCCTTTGTAACGCACCCGTAACGCAAACATGAACTCCCCCCCATATATTACGTAACGCAGTACTTGACCCCCCCCAATTTTTTACTGGATATAAAAGTATATGGCCTCCTTAATATTCAGTTAAAATTTGAAACAGAAACTATTTAAATTAATGTACATAAAGATAAAAAATAATGTACTACTCTTTACCTACGACTTGTCACCCCAATTTTTTTACTGTGTATAAAAGTATATGGCCTCCTTAATATTCAGTTAAAATTTGAAACAGACACTAATTAAATTAATGTACATAAAGATGAAAAAATAACAGCACAGAAATTAAAAGCATATGCATTTCCATATTATGCTCTTAACAAACTATTGAAAAGTTTTTCCTTATCAACACTACTTGAATTCATGTTTTAATATGAATTGCATTGCACGAATGAAAGACCACTGGCCCGAATTTGAACTGTGCCCGACATATTATGTTGACTGTTATTGAAAACAAACGACTGCCTGCATATACGAATTAGCACCGCGAAATATGAATGTTTCAAAACTATTAAAGCAAGTTTAGCAATATTTTTTATATTTTATCGTTACGTAACGCACACATTAACCCTCCCCCACCCCCTCGTAACGCTGCTTAACGCTACTCATGACCCCCACCTTCCCCTTGAATCGTTACGTAATTTAAGGACAGCCCCAAGTGTCAAAACGGTTTTAAATTATCTCAAACCAAAACTAAATTCTTGAGTTGGACTTGAAAACTAGTTTCAAAACTATTCATGTAAACACTTAAAATTCAGTTTCGATACTGCGCCTGCGTACAGAGCATAACGTTTCTGTCGCTTTGTGTTACTAACCTTCAAATAAACTGACAGTTGTGTAGTTTTAGTGCATAGTGGTACGAAGTATAAAAATTAATTTGAATAATAGCAAAACGAAGTATTTGGAGTGAAGAGGATCTGTCACTTACATCAGCTAAATGCGCATGCGCCGAAACTGATTTCAAATCAATTTTTAAACTTGTTTTGAAAACTGCATGTAAACAGTCTTACATAATTTTGACTGAAACCATTTTCAAAAGTGCATGTAAACGTAGTAATTCTAACGTGTGAGCCCCGCTGCTACCCTGAACAAGCGTCTGAAGGGGGTATCAGACGTATGCACGTATCTGCAACTGTTTTGACAACAGTTGCTGCAACTTGCAACCTACATTATCAGACGTACGCAAAGTTTCAAGAAATACAGAATTTTTTTAGTCTCTACTTTGGTACACATGATATTTAATTCTTGTTGTCATTTTTACCTTCCGTCACCTTTAGGTAAGGAAGGTATTGTATTTGGTCAAAAAATTCGGTGGTGAGTTTTTAATGAATAAGCACGTTTTAAGGTTCCTAGAATACGATTTTACTATTTTTACGATGATGTCTGTATGTGTGTGTGTGTGTGTGTATGTGTGTATATGTGTGTGTGTGAGTGTGTCAGTGTGTGTGTGTGTAACAAAATTTTCGTCTACGATAACTCTAATACTATAATTCCAAAAATTATAATTCTTTCGTATTCCTCTTCGTTGCATCCATATGAAGAGCTGATTAGATTTTGGTTATAATTGGACAACCGGAAGTACCCTCATTTGAAGATTTTAACAGTTTTTCTTGAAAAAACGATGTTAAATGTCATTTTTTCACATTTAATGTTATTATAAATATTAAAGAACATTGTATTCTCTATACGATTTGACTGCATTTTAAACTTCATATTAAATGGATAGAGAGTTATAAAATTATAAAGAAATTAAATTTCATAAATTAGCCAGCTATGGTGAAACATCTACTATATTAAGAATATTCTGATTGATAGATGTCAGTGTCAAGTGCAATTGACATATTCGTAGTATTTTTGTGTTATAATTTTAGTCGAAATATAGGATCGTTTTGCTCGAAATACATACAACTGTCGAAGGTAATGTATATACAAGAAACTTTTCTTTCTTTTGCAAGGAACTTTCTGTATGGATTTTATAGAAAATACATACGGATTTAAGAAAATTCTACCGGTAGATACCGCATCTAGCGACTGTGTTTGAAAACACGGGTGGTAAAAAGTTACCGTGTTCGAAAATTGTTCAATATCTACCAGATCCATCTACCGGATTCATAAGGAATCTAATCTCAAAAAAAGGTAGTGATGCAAAGCGAAGCGCGTGCGTTAAAATGGAAATGTGTTCAAAGTAGGACTCTGCTCAGTTTGTTAACTACGTCAAATTTCTAACCTGTTTCAAATATTTTCATAGGTTATGGATCTACTCTCTTTACCACTTGCGTTCTAAAAATATCGATTCTGGTAGCTATAAAAAGCTGTTTACCGGTAACAGTTCTCCGGTAGAAGTTTCGTAAATACCTCATATAACTGACGGAAGGTAATGTGCTGGCCACATCAGATTTTTTAAAGTTTGAATCATTTATTTGTATATCAGAAATGAACAACAAATTATTAGCTGCTACTACGTTATTTAAAATATGGATGTCTCGTATTCCACAGAGCTTCTTCTTTTCTTATGGGATCTATCTGAGTTTGAAAAAATTCGTCTGATTTTATTTCAACTCCAGCTCCTCCAGCCATTTTTAAATATTTCGTACTGTTTACCAGCTGTTTTTAAACAAATGTCAAACAGTTTAGGGATTTTTACTCCCTAAACCCTTTACTACGCATGCGTATCTTGATAGTTGCAGGTACGTGTGACTAATTTTCGAACAAGATGTAAAACTAGTTGCAGGAAAATTCTCGCACTATCACACGTCAAAAGTTGCACGAAACGCTTGAAGTTGTAGAAAATGTGTGACAGGTTGCAGATACGTGCGTACGTTTGATAACACCATAAGTATAGCGATGACTCAATCGCGCTAGCAGCCGGGCTATCTAAACAAACAAGCCGCGACGTGTTTAATTACTTCCGGCCGCCTGAACCTTTTGTGTTCATTGTTATTATGCGGTCGAACATTTTAGAGCTCTCTAGAAGTAATGGCAGCTGTAAAAAAGGGACGCAGCTATGCTCGGGAGTTAGTTAGTTACATGGAGCGACATATAGAGACATTCACATAGAGTGTTACAAAAACAGTAACGGCAAGTGGAAGTGGATACTCGGCAGTAGTGGTGAAGAATTGTGGCATACGGATAGTTGGTGATATTGAGGCTGTGGAAGGAGAAAGTTAGTTACATAAATAGACAGACAGTGAGGTGAAAGGTGTAACTTCTGTCCGAGCAGTTGAATATACAAACGCTGTTGAGTCAGTTGAGTATATAGACGCTGTGGAGGTCGGTAGGCGGACTGTTGAACGTGATGTAAAAAAATCTGATGTGGCCAGCACATTACCTTCCGTCAGTTCTATGTACTTTGTATAAATGTCATACAGAAAGTTCCTTGCAAAATATTATATTTCTTGTACATTATCTTAAGGTAGAGTTGTAAGTATTTTATACAAATTCTAAAAGATCCTATATTTCGAGTACAATTATAACACAAACATACTGTCAACTGCACTTAACACTGACATCTTTCAATTAGAATTTTCTTAATATAGCAGCTGTTTCCAGAGTTATAGCATAGCTGGCTAATATAATATTTTATTTCTTTATAATTTTTTAACTCTATATCCATTTAATATGAAGTATAAAATGCATCCAAATCGTATAGAGAATAAAATATTTTTTAATATTTATAAAACATTAAATGTGAAAAATATGATATGTAACATCGTTTTTTCAAGAAAAACTGTTAAAAACTTCAAATGAGGGTACTTCCGGTTGACCAATTATAACCAAAATCTAATCAGCTGTTCACATGGATGTAACGAAGAGGAATACGAAAGATTTATAATTTTTGGTATTGTAGTTATCGCATTAGAAAATTTTGTCATACACAGACACACACACACATGCTCGTACATACATACACACATGCACATATATATACCGTGTGGCGCTCGAAATCCGTTACATAGGCATTTAACACGGGAAAACAGTTTTTCCTAGCGCGTTGCTCCCCATATTATTTTAGAAAAAAATTCTTCAAATAAAAGTTGTAGAACATAAAATTGTGCATTTGAATCAATAAACAAAATTAATTTTGCATGCTTTGTAGCAGCAGAAATTAGGTATG
The DNA here is from genome assembly GCA_963082715.1 of Harpalus rubripes. Classification (NCBI taxonomy): domain Eukaryota; kingdom Metazoa; phylum Arthropoda; class Insecta; order Coleoptera; family Carabidae; genus Harpalus; species Harpalus rubripes. Next base: position 7,362,389 of record OY720463.1, read on the forward strand.
AAAATGTCGAAAATCTACTCAAAAGTAGTGATAGCCATGGAATTAACAAAAAGCTTAACAAACAAACGTGTGTTTATCTGTCATAAAAATTTATTTACAATTTATTTTTTTAATAAAATTATCATAACGTAAAATTCTGAAGCAGAATAATAATTTAATTCTTCTGTACTGTTCAAATACTCATTTTTCTGGACAAAAAATCACAATATTTGACATTTAAATCAACACATTTGTTTATCTTCTTTCTTTTAATTCCATGGCTAGCACTATTAAACTGAAATTTTTAAAAAATTTATATTCAATTTCTGAAGTTACTAAACATACGAAATGCATTTTGTTTACTGATTTACATGCAGAATTTTATATTCTACAACTTTTATTTGAAGATTTTCTTTCTAAAATAATTTAGGGAGCAACGCGCTAGGAAAAACGGTTTTCCCATGTTAAATGCCTATGTAACGGATTTCGAGCGCCACCCGGTATATACATATACACACACACATACACATACAAACACACGCACACACACACATACAAACACACACACACACACACACACACACACACACACACACACACACACACACACACACACACACACACACACACACACACACACACACACACATACAAACACACACACACACACACACACACACACACACACACACACACACACACACACACACACACACACACACACACACACACACACACACACACACACACACACACACACACACACACACACACACACACACACACACACACACACACACACACACACACACACACACACACACACACACACACACACACACACACACACACACACACACACACACACACACACACACACACACACACACACACACACACACACACACACACACACACACACACACACACACACACACACACACACACACACACACACACACACACACACACACACACACACACACACACACACACACACACACACACACACACACACACACACACACACACACACACACACACACACACACACACACACACACACACACACACACACACACACACACACACACACACACACACACACACACACACACACACACACACACACACACACACACACACACACACACACACACACACACACACACACACACACACACACACACACACACACACACACACACACACACACACACACACACACACACACACACACACACACACACACACACACACACACACACACACACACACACACACACACACACACACACACACACACACACACACACACACACACACACACACACACACACACACACACACACACACACACACACACACACACACACACACACACACACACACACACACACACACACACACACACACACACACACACACACACACACACACACACACACACACACACACACACACACACACACACACACACACACACACACACACACACACGTACATACAGACACACATGCATGCATACATACATACACAGCGCGCGCGCGCGCACACATACATACACACACACACATACACACACATACACACACACACACACACACACACACACACACACACACACACACATACACACACACACACACACACACACATGCACATATACACGCGCGCGGACATCCTCGTAAAAATGTTATAATCGGATTCTAGGGACCTTAAAACGTGCTTATTCACTAAAATCTGGATATGCGATTTTTAGCATGAACTCAATACTTCTCTTAGCAAGAAGTAATTAGACGATTTTTGTCAAGAAAGAAATATATAAATGATTACCTGATTTTTATTTTGGAAATAGTCATCCGAATATCATTCGTGGTTAAATTTTATCCTGGAAAAATTTTCCGACTGCTCTACTCGAGCCTTTTGCTAATTTATCTTGATGTGACACATCAAAAATCACTCGTTTGACAACACGTGATTTTTTTTGTCAATGCCACTCAATAAATAGCTAGGCAACCAGCTCTCGCAACAATCTGAAATTTTTCCGGCCAAAATTTACCACTTATGAAATTATATATGAGAATAAAGCTCTAGAGACTATTCCTGGGATTAATCTCTGTACTTTTTGTTTTCGTTCACATATGTCAGGTAGTAATCAACACAAGGAAAATGAGTGAAAAAGACCAATTTTGTGTCATTTCTGACCATGAAATAAACCAAAAAATTATAGAAACCACTTATAGAAAAAAAAAATTATATCTTTTCATCATTTATTTTGCATATTCAAAGTGTGTTCTCGTTGTCAAAACAGACTTACCAACTGAGTTATGTAAATGAATGAAGCTAGTTAATGACGACAGTAGATAGCGTTACAATAGCATGACACCCTGATTCCGATGTTTGAAACTTGTGGATCAAAAAATAATCTAATTAAATATAATTCGAGAATGCAATAAATTAGAAAATAATTTTCCAGATTTTTCTCAAACTTGTTGCCTACGGGCTTTCGTGACTATTGCCAAATTATTTTCAATTTATTCTCATTCTCTTGTCATGTTATTACTGAAAATAAATGAATACGGGACTGGGAAACCACGTGCTACAACTAGTGTGCATTGGTGTCAGAAATGTGACATAGATACAATAATAGAAATGCATTTTCATGTTGTCATAAAGCATTAATTGCTACCAGCATATGTGTCGTTACCATAGGCGTGCGTACGGTGGGTGCCATGGGTGCTACGGCACCCGCTAATATACAGGGTGATTCATCGGTCTGTCCTCTCTTTATAACTCTTTTATTTTAAGTCAGATAGAAAAACTCTTCAAATATAATTTATATGATATAGTATTATCTATCTACGTACCATATCCATTTGTATACAGAATAAATAAATAAATAAATATATTATCCCGGCATATTACCCATTGCTGGGTGTTCCAATCTGCTTGTACGCAGATATCGGTAATGATGATGACATATTTGTACCGTGCGGGCGTTTACCAGGCGTCACCTCACAGGCACTCATTGCTGGCGTGGAGAGTGCACCACAGGGGTCAATTTTGTGCTATTTAAAAATCGAAATATTTGGCGTCGGTCGGGATCGAACCTGGTTCCCCAGATTCGCGACCAGACACTCAGGCACGCGGCCACGAGACCCCATATACAGGATGCTCCGTTTAAGCGCAACAATATGTAACTTTATATTTCTTAATGGGACACCCTATATTTATTTATTTATTTATTTTGATAGTAAATTAGATTCCCTTTAAAAAAGTATTAAGTAATAAGGGGTCTAAAATTATAAATTATGAAGTTATTTACGTTCAAAAAAAATTGTAGTTCAGAGTGGAAAAAACTATAATATAATACAAAATTTTGATCCTTTTTTATTAATACTCATTTTAAACATTACACTAATTCCAAAGAAGCTATTAAAATTTAGTGACAGACTAAATAATGCAAAATTATAATAAATGCTCGAAAACTTGTCCTTCAACTTCAATAGATTTTTCTATTATAAATATTATATTAACTATCTCATCTTTACTAAAATTTGTATTATTCATTTTCACATCAGCATCAACAATGATATACTAAGAGTATTTGGACAACTTGTTTGTTTAAATTCGAAACAATTGATCAAATTATCCATAGCTTACTTTGTTAATAATAACATGATAGAAACATATCATTCAACGAATAAAGGTAAATAACTTCTTAATTTATAATATTAGACCCTTTATTACTTAATACTTTTTTAATGGTAATTTATTTATTTATTTATTTATTATCAATCTGACCTACAGGATGTAATATCCCAATTACAGGTAGATTATATAAAAAAGCAATAAAAATACCTTAATTAGCACAAGTAGCAATGTAATAACAAAATAAATATAATATTGGTTTTCATAGTACATATATAACAAAATAATTATTTGAAGCATTATACCTCATAGTAACAATACATATACAGCATTCTTAAATTTCACGAACGAGCCAAAAAAGATGTCAATGTAATGTGGCAGGGTATTAAAGTTTTCACATAACATTCTAACTGGTGATTTTAATTCATAGTTAGTACGCGCTATACTGCAGTGAAAGGTTCTTTTAATACGAGAATTATGTCTAGGAACATATATTGGTATTTTCGCAAGTATAACTGGATCATTCACGATGCAATGTAAAACTTTATACAAAAATAGAGATAACTGAATTTTTCTCCGCTTATTGAGTGAGACTATATTAATTTCTGTAAGTAAGATGTTGTAGTCAGTTTCAAAACTGGGATACCGTCTATGAAGTTTGAAATAACAAAATTTCACAAATTTTCGTTGAACAGACTCAAGTATACATTGGTATTTATTATAGATTGGACTCCAAACTTGAAGACAATATTCAAGTTTTGTTCTGACAAAAGAGAAATATAGCTTCTTCAAAGTAGAAATATTAGTGAAGAACTGAGTACTTCGGATTATAAAACCCAGACTTCTGTATGATGATTTGACAGTATGAATTATGTGAGTGGCAAAGTTTAATTTTTCATCAAATATGACTCCAAGATCTTTGAATTGAGTAACTCTTTCAAGATCATGGCTATCCATTTTGTAATCAATGGTGTAAACAGACTTCTTAACAAAGTAGCTCATAATTTTGCATTTACTGTAATTGAAAAACAACTTAGAGGTTAAAGACCAAGCTAAAATGTTATTGATATCAGCCTGCAAGAGCTTGGAATCTTCAATGGAATTAATAGTTTTATATACCTTTATGTCATCTGCATATAACAAAATATGAGAGTGCTGAACTGAATTGACAATGTCATTAATAAATAGTAAAAATAATAAGGGACCTAAGTTTGAACCTTGAGGAACACCAGAAGTGGGGGTTTAGATTTGTAATTATTGTAAGTAACGGACATTACATGATTACTGAGGTAGGAGGAAAGAAGAAGATCAGTAGAAAATTGAAAGTTAGTGTTTATTTTATGAAGTAAGATTTTATGATTAATACGATCAAATGCTTTCGAAAAATCCGTGTAAACAACATCTACTTGAGTGTTGTCATGTAATGAGTTTAGTGTAAATTCTGTAAAGTTCATAAGGTTGGTAGTTGTAATCTAATTTATCAAAATAAGTAAATAAATACAGGATGTTCCATTAAGAAAAATAAAGTTACATATTGTTGCGCTTAAATGGAGCACCCTGTATACAAATGGATATGGTACGTAGATAGATAATACTTCATATAAATTATATTTGAAGAGTTTTTCTATCTGACTTAAAATAAAAGAGTTATAAAGAGAGGACAGACCGATGAATCACCTGTATAATACGAGGGCTGTTCTCTTTCCACTGAGCCTATCTAGCAGGCTATGATATTTTAAAATAAATTTTGTTTGACATTTTAATCTAGTTGTTTACAAAGTTAATTTTAGTGATGGTTGTTAAAATTATAATTGAATGTTGTTTAAATACATCGCTACATCGGGTGCTATTCACAGCTGTATACTAAGCCTTACTAACAGGCCTATTCTACTAAAAATACGAGGGTCGTTCAATAAGTCCTTAGAAAAAGATAGAAAAACAAATTATTTTGGGTAATTTTTTTTTATTTTTCAACATAATCTCCTTTTAGCTCTATACACTTTTCTAAACGTTTCTCTAACTTTTTTAAGCCGTCCAAAAAGTAGGATTTCGGAAGATCTTCAAAATAAGCATCTGTTTGAGCGATGACCTCCTCGTTCGATGTAAACCGTTGTCCACCGAGCCATTTTTTTAAGTTTGGAAATAAAAAAAAATCGCTAGGAGCCAAATCTGGTGAATACGGTGGATGTTGTAGTAATTCAAATTTTAGTTCCATAATTTTGGCCATCGAAACAGCGCAGGTGTGTACCCGTGCATTGTCTTGATGGAAGAGGATTTTTTTCTTTTTCAAATGAGGACGTTTTTTCTTCATTTCTTCGCTTAATCTATGTAATAATGACGCATAATATCCTCCAGTTATTGTTTTTCCTTTTTCCAAGTAATCGATGAAGATGATTCCGCGTGCATCCCAAAAAACCGTGGCCATAATCTTGCCTGCCGATTTGATCGTCTTCGCCTTTTTCGGAGCTCGTTCGCTTTCAAAAACCCACTGTTTAGACTGTGCCTTGGTTTCTGGCGTGTAGTGGTGTATCCATGTTTCGTTTACTGTTACGTATCGACGCAAAAACTCATCAGGATTGCGACGAAAAAGCGCTAAAACAGCCTCAGAGTCGACCACACGATTGCGTTTATTCTCCACCGATAACAAACGCGGCACCCATCTCGCCGAGATTTTTTTCACACCCAATTTTTCGTGCAAAATTGAAAACACTGTACCTTGCGATATGCCAGTAGCTTCAACTATGTCGCGCACTTTGATTCGTCGATCACTCAAAATCATATCGTGGATTTTATCCATCATTTCAGGAGTAGTGACTTCCACAGGACGTCCCGAACGCTGTTCATCTTTTGTGGACGTACGGCCACGTTTAAACTCATTTACCCAATTGTAAATAGTTGCAAATACAGGAGCAGATGTACCATGAACTTCATCCAAATCAGCTTTGATCTCTTTCGGTGTTAAGCCTTTTAAATACAAGTGTTTAATCACCGCTCGAAATTCACTTTTTTCCATTTTTTTAAATAAGCAAAAGTTTGTTGCTTCAATCGACAATAAAAGTGAAACCACGTGATGGATATAACTAAAACTTTGACAGCTGTCGGGTGAGTGATGATGTTTAGTAAAAACAAAACGTTATCTATACTACGAGTGCCAACTCTTAGATTTTCTAAGGACTTATTGAACGACCCTCGTATGTACAACGATATCGTTACCATACGACTGTCGCTAAGCATTTGGTTGAACGACTTTGATAACGACAAATGCCAAAAAGGTATTCTACTAATCATATCGTTATCGAGTTAGGGGCTGTCCTTAAATTACGTAACGCTTCAAGGGGGGGGGGGTCAAGAGTAGCGTTACGCAGTGTTACGAGGGGGTGGGGGAGGGTTAATATGTGCGTTACGTAACGATAAAATATAAAAAATATTGCTAACCTTGCTTTAATAGTTTTGAAACATTCAAATTTCGCGGTGCCAATTCGTATATGCAGGCAGTCGTTTGTTTTCAATAACAGTCAACAATATGTCGGGTACAGTTCAAATTCGGGCCAGTGGTCTTTCATTCGTGCAATGCAATTATATTAAAACATGAATTCAAGTAGTGTTGATAAGGAAAAACTTTTAAATAGTTTGTTAAAAGCATATGGAAATGCATATGCTTTTAATTTCTGTGCTGTTATTTTTTTATCTTTATGTACATTAATTTAATTAGTTTATGTTTCAAATTTTAACTGAATATTAAGGAGGCCATATACTTTTATAACCAGTAAAAAAATTGGGGGGGGGGTCAAGTACTGCGTTACGTAATATATGGGGGGGTTCATGATTGCGTTACGGGTGCGTTACAAAGGGGGGAGGGGGTATCAAAAATTTCCTAATTTTGCGTTACGTAATTTAAGGACAGCCCCTTATCGTTAAGATGAGTTTAACGATAATATCTAACTTCATGTTGATTTTGACAGAATAAATTTATATTTGTTTTTCAATTCAAATTTAACATTGATTCAAATTTGAAATTTTCATCGTACATAAAATACACGCTCCATATCTACTTGCGCCGTAAGAAATTTGAAATAGGTATATGTCTATAAAATGACCAACAATAATATTGCAGATTTCTGTTAATGTTATGATTATTAATGATTGACTGAATACCACTTATGAATCTTTTTCTACTGATATAATCCTTGCTACTGATTTCTGACAGCTTCCATGAGCAAAAAAAAAAAATACAAAGCTGCCATCATCTGAATTGAAAACAAAATATTTATTTGCATTCATATGTAATGTAATACGCATAAATAATAATTTATAAATAATCTGGAAATTTTTGGCAAACCATCACTTCAACGAATTCCTCATATATAGTGATATTTGCGTAAATAAATCTCTACATGCTTCTTTACTCATCAAAAAAAAAAATTGTCAAATTTTCCTCCGGTACAATAAAAGGACGATTATACAGGGTGGTGGCGGTTAGGGGTGAACATAGGGATTTAACATGGGATTTTAGTTTTTTGCAATTTCCTACTCTCCTGTTCATTTTAAGGCAAAAACTGTAGAGTACAAAATTGTTCAGAATTAAAAATTACATACAAAAATGTATTTAGATTTATTATTATGTTTTTGGTTTCTTCACAATTTTAAAAAGAAATTTCAAAATTTCTGTTAATTTGTAGCAATAGCCATGACTTATAACTCAAATGTTTAAACATAATATGTCATTCATTTTCTGTCAAATTTTCGAAAAATTTTCTAATAAAAAGTTAATTTAATAATGAATGTTTATTCGAATGAGGAACGAGTTTTCATTATAAAAAATTATTATGGTGGAAATAGTTTTAGAAGAATACGTGATTTGTTTTCCATAAAGTACGAAAATACACCAATTCCTAATATAGCGACAATTTCTAAACTTGTTAAAAAATTTGACAACACAGCTAGTGTAGCTAGAAGACGTCATAACGAAGTCTTCATTCTCTTTGTTAGGACATTTTCTATTATCATTATTATTTTCGTTAATTTCTTTCACCTTACATTAGTTGTGATCACAATTTTTTTAACTATTTATGAAACTTTTGATACATTTGGAATACATTTATTATTAAAAGGTATACCTAATAAAAAATGCGTATTAAAATTAAAAGTTGTTTTTATTTAATTTTTAAGTTAGAGTAACGCATGGTTGACGTTAATAAATATTTTTTGACAACCAGAAAAAAAAAATTCCATGGCTATTGCTACAGAAAATAATAAATGTAAATACATTTTTGTATGCAATTTTTAATTCTGAACAATTTTGTACTCTACAGTTTTTGCCGTAAAATGAACAGGAGAGCAGGAAATTGCAAAAAACTAAAATCCCATGTTAAATCCCTATGTTCACCCCTAACCGCCACCACCCTGTATAAAATGTCATATTAAAAAATGTAATAATAATATCTTGCTCAGCTATAATTAATAAAATATCTTCTTCAGCCATTTTTACTTTTATTTTCAAAATATATCAAACTTTACGATTTCAACGAGGCATATGAACTTGTCGTTCATAAACGACATAAAATAACGATAAGTAACGATACGTAACGATAAATAAATTAGTAGAATAGGGTTTTGGCAAAAATCGTTATTATAACTACATGTCGCCTGGTAACGACACGTAACGATACATATTTTTACCTCTTGCTAAGAGAGGTATTGTATTCATGCTAAAAATCGCATATCCAGATTTTCATGAATAAGCACGTTTTAAGGTCCCTAGAATCCGATTATAACATTTTTACGATGATGTCCGTATGTGTGTGTGTGTGTGTGTGTGTGTGGATGTGTGTGTGTGTGGATGTGTGTGTGTGTGGATGTTGGATTCACTATATCTCAAATACTATAAGACTTAAGACATTTTTAACTACGGATTCCTCAATCTAACAATAATGGGAAGAGCCCAGTCAATTTTGGTAACAATTGGACAACCGGAAGTAGTAGTTACAAGACAAAAATCATCTAAATATTATTTATCGAAAATTTATGTAAATACTTATATTAAAGAACGTTAAATTCTTTATTCGATAAACAAAAATTCATTATTATATCTTTTATAGATTTAGAGATAAAGAAAGGCATATAAAATAATTTGATGTAAAAAATCTCAGATCAAACTACTACAAGGCAAGAAATTCAAATGTTTGTAATTGACACATAAATGTCACTGTCAAAAATATTTGTAAGCCTCTGTAAAAAATATTTGTACATTATTATGAAGATTATGAAAATAAAAAAATCAACAACGCAAAAGAATATACGTAAAAAAGAATATAAAAGGAATTTGCGAAAAAATGACGAATATAAAGAAAAAGAAAAGGAAAGTAGAAAAAGAAAATTTCAGGATATTGAATATAAAGAAAATGTATGTATTGTACATAATTTATATTAAAATAATAATTTTGTAGTGTGACATGAATATATGTATTTGTATTTAAAAATATTTTTCGTTTTATGCGTACAACCAGGTAAAATATCTGGCGAGAGGTTATGTGTTGGCCACATCAGATTTTTTTAGTAGAATAGGCCTGTAGAAAACTATTAAGAATTACTAAAAAATCTATTCACAGTTCTTTACTAGGCAATACTAAGCGTTACTAAGTTTCGTGTTTAGTACACAAATCTAAAACAAGGTAGTACCATTGATTTTATATACGTCGTTTACTAGGCTTAGCAGAAAGAGAACAGTCCTCGTAATATTGAAAATATTGAGCTAAGCTCATAACCTTTTACTAAATATTAGTAGCACTACTAATGATTGGAACTACTCACTATTAAATTATTTGCGCTCATAAAGTAAAACTAGTGCAAGTATAACTTAGTGGTACCTAATAAAAGAGAAATTTAGTAGTGATAATTAGTAGCACCAAAGGCTATTTTAAGTACTATTACCTGTTAATCAAAAGATTCTCGTCATAATAATTTTTTAAAAAATGGGTGAATTAAGAGAAAATCATTTGCCATTGCCAAAGAAAATATATAGAAAGAGGAAAAATTCATGAGAAAAACTTACAGAAAATTAATTTAGGAAAATATACAAATATTTATTAGTTTTTCTGATTTTATTATATTGCAAACAATACTTGTAATATTATTATGCTGATTACAATAAAGGATATTTACAGTCCAAGAACATTGATTACAACAAAGTATCTAAATCCAACAAAGGAAATTTCACACATAATATAAAATAAATACACCTTAAACATGTCTTAATATCAAAAAGGAAATCCACATACTTTAAAAAAAGTTTTATTATTACTATTCAGCTAAAAAATACATAATTTAAAATAAATACACCTTAAACGTGTCATAATATCAAAACTGAAATCCACATGCATTTAAAAAAATTTATCAGATATTTCACGTTTTCTTTGGCTAATTTCCACATTCAAAGTTGGTTAACCAATCTTGTCATGTTAAAAATCGTTAATATTTTTTCTTCTTCACTTCAGAATTTCACTGCTCTCACCTCACAACTGTCAAATCTGTTTTCCTTTATAGGTTACGTGCACTTAGTAGTACTCTAACCTGTATTAACAGATCTTTCATTTCATGCTAACATATTTATTTTTGTATATTACTATCTCTTTCATTCAACGTTTTCATAAAAAGTACAGGGTTGCCATATATACTTTACTACTAGTTAAAATAAGCTAGTAGTGGAATTATGAGCACCAGTATCATTAGTTTTATACTAATCTATTTTAGTAAGTAACTCCTAGTTGTAAAATTTAGTAAAAGGTTTTGAGCTCGGCCCATTAAGTTTTTATGTTATTATTTTGTTCATATTGCTATAATATATATTTTATTTATTATTTTGAAGTAATAATGGTAAAATAAATGACTCCATATACATTTATTATTTTATTTATAATAATAATTATACATATTCATTTTGGCATCCTCAAAAGTAAAGTTCTGCGCACGCCTATGGTCGTTATATACAGTCGTCCCGAAAATAAACACTAATCATTAATTTTAATTGTTTTCAGGACGGGCACAAGGAGGAGAAAAACTACAAGACGACCACTGGTCGGCCCGCCAAAATCTAGAACATAAGGTAGGGTAAAAACTAAATAATAATTTTTAAAACTATATTTCTGGCCACCCTGTATAATTCCTTGTAAAAATATGACAAATGACAAGCAGATGTTTTAAAGTCATCGAACCTATGACGTAATCGTCTGGTCCTTTAACAAATGACTGTCGCATAACAAATGCTTGTGTGAATGAACTAAGATTAATATGATGCTTTTTTGTTATTTTTTTGGGGGAAACAGTTGGTTGACTTTATAATTAGGGTTAATTTTTTTAATATTAAATTCTCTATCAAAAATGTCATATACATTTTTTGTCGTATCTCGCTCCGTTCGCGAGATAATGACTTCGCACTTAAAAATGGGTGGAGTTACAGTCTTATCAATATAATTTTAGATTCTATGTATTTTTATATACAGGCTGTCCAGAATAACTCTTCCAACATGGGAATCTCGTGATGAAAGATACAAAGACAAAAGTTGCCCCATTAGGAGATCATTTGATTGGTGTTTTGTTATTTGAGAAAAAATACATAGGTCACTAGATATAGGCGAAAATGTAAATAGGGTATAGGGATCGTGCTAAATTTTTTTTATATATATTTTGCGTTCATAATGATGTCATTACGATACGCAATTCCGATACGCAATTTTTTGTTTTAGACGGTTGGTACTAGATGACGTTTCTTTAACCCATTTTTACATAATTTATTTTTAGTTAATTGACAATTCATTTTAATAATATAATGTCGAAATTATTATTTTTACCTTCCGTCACCTTTAGGTAAGGAAGGTATTGTCTTTGGTCAAAAAATTCGGTGGTGAGTTTTTGATGAATAAGCACGTTTTAGGGTCCCTAGAATACGATTTTTCTATTTTTACGATGATGTCTGTATGTATGTGTGTGTGTGTGTGTGTGTGTGTGTGTGTGTGTGTGTGTGTGTGTGTGTGTGTGTGTGTGTGTATGTATGTATGTGTGTCTGTGTGAGTGTGTGTGTGTGTGTGTGTGTGTGTGTGTGTGTGTGTGTGTGTGTGTGTGTGTGTAACAAAATTTTCGTCTACGATAACTTCCATACTACAATTCTAAAAATTATAATTCTTTCGTATTTCTCTTCGTTACATCCATGTGAAGAGCTGATTAGATTTTGGTTAAAATTGGACAACCGGAAGTACCCTCATTTGAAAATTTTAACAGTTTTTCTTGAAAAAACTATGTTAAATATCATTTTTTCACATTTATTGTTATTATAAATATTAAAGAATATTTTATTCTCTGTACGATTTGACTGCATTTTATACTTAATATTAAATGGATATAGAGTTTAAAAATTATAAAGAAATTAAATTTCTTAAAGTAGCCATAGCTATGAAAACAGCTACTATATTAAGAAAATTTTGATTGAAAGATGTCAGTGTCAAGTGAAATTGACATAGTGTGTCTTATAATTTTACTGGAAATATAGGATCTTTTGCTATAAATTTTCTGTATGGAATTTGCATAAAAATACATGCAACTGCCGGAAGGTAAAGTATAAGAAATATAATCTTTAGCAAGGTACTTTCTGTATGAAAGTTGTACAAAATACATAGAACTGACGGAAGGTAATGTGCTGGCCACATCAGATTTTTTTATTTAGGGAAGATTATTTACATGAAAATGTACAAATGGTTACAAATATAATCACAAACTGAGTAAGTAAATGTTATTGTAGAAGGCGCAAAATATAAAAAATAGTACAGTGTGTTCAAAAAAATTCCTAACTCGGAGTAGGCTATGAACTAAGAAACGTATGTCAATTTAAAAATATGTATTATCTAAAGAAATCAAAGCTTTTCTTCTTGAATATAAGCTTAGAAATGGAAACAAATTAGTAAACGGCGAATGCACGGTGTAGTATCTATAGGTGAGTGCACGACGTATTCCAATGCATTACGAAAAATGGCTAACTGGGCTAGTTCATACAGTGTGCCGCTAGATGTCAGGTTTTGTTGCGACCCGGTTTTTATACAAAATATTTAAAATATTAAATTATTCATATACAACGCATAATATTGTATATTTTCAATCATTATCTTTTATCATTTGTCATTTCTATGTATGTAGTTTGTACAAATTCCATACAAAAACGTTTCTATACTTCCAGTACAATTATAACACAACATATGTCAAATGCACTTGACATTGACACCTTTCAATCAGAAATTTATTTTAGTACCTGTTTCTGTGATTATAGTGTATCTGGCTGCCGCTAAATTGCACATTTTGGCACCTTAAAAAGACTATATTTCTCTTTATTTGATCCATACTGTTGTGCATCTTGTAGCAAAACATTTTTTGTCAAATGGTAACGGGTCGCGTTAGCGCCATTTTGTTTCCCAGTTACTTAGCCATGTCAATATACTGTATCCTTCTTTATTGTATTTTCTTGACTTTTGAACTGAATAATGATCAAACATACGTCTCTCTGTTCATAGCCTACTCCGAATTAGGAATTTTATTGAACACACTGTATAAAGAACTCATTTTATAAGACTTTCTTTCGCACTTGTCAATTAGAAAACTCGCTAACGCTCGTTCGAAAAAAACATGTCTTATAAAACACGTTCTTTAATATACTATTATGAATTACTATCATATTAAATGTAAAATACGAAGTAAACAGGAATAGAAAATATAACATAAAGCCAAAACAAAATGTTCATAGCCAACTAAACTAGACTTATAAACAAATACTAACGCATGCAATTTAAATATTTTCTATTTCACTATAAATCTATCAACTTTCAACATAGGACATGCTACACAAACTACCCTTATTTTTTAACGAAGAATTCATTTAAATAATAAAAATCTGATGTGGCCAGCACATAACCTCTCGCCAGATATTTTATCTGGTTGTACGCATAAAACGAAAAATATTTTTAAATACAAATGCATATATTCAAGTTCCACTACAAAATAATTCTCACATATATTTGCAAAATCTATGGGATATTTTAATATAAATTATGTACTATACATACATTTTCTTTATATTCAATATCCTGAAATTTTCTTTTTCTACTTTCCTTTTCTTTTTCTTTATATTCGTCATTTTTTCGCAAATTCCTCTTATATTCTTTTTTACGTATATTCTTTTACGTTGTTGACTTTTTTTTATTTTCATAATCTTCATAATAATGTTCAAATATTTTTGAGAGCGGCATACACATATATTTGACAGTGACATTTATGTGTCAATTACAAACATTTGAATTTCTTGCCTTGAAGTAGTTTGATCTGAGAATTTTTACATCAAATTATTTTATATGCATTTCTTTATCTCTAACTCTATAGAAGATATAATAATGAATTTATATTTATCGAATAAAGAATTTAACGTTCTTTAATATAAATATTTACATAAATTTTCGATAAATAATATTTAGATGATTTTTTTGTTGTAACTACTACTTTCGGTTGTCCAATAATTGTTACCAAAACTTAATCAACTCTTCCCATTATTGTTAGATTGAGGAATCCGTAGTTGAAAATGTCTTAAGTCTTATAGTATTTGAGAAATCGTGAATCCAACATCCACACACACATACGTACATCATCGTAAAAATGTTATAATCGGATTCTAGGGATCTTAAAACGTGCATATTCACTAAAATCTGGATATGCGATTTTTAGCATGAATACAATACCTCTCTTAGCGAGAGGTAAAAATATGAGTTACTATAAAATCAAATATAAAATACGAAAAATAGAAAATATAACATAAAGCTAAAACAAAATGTTCATAGCCATCTAAACTAGATTTACAAACAAATACTAACGCATACAACTTTAATATTTTTCATTTTTCTAAAAATTATCAACTTTAAACATAGGACATGCTACACAAACTACCTTTATTTTTTAACGAAGAATTCATTTATATATTAAAAAATGGGGTGTTCCATTTAAAAAAATTGAGTTTTTTGAATTTTGTGAACTTCAAATTTACGTTCACGTACAAATTACAATTTTAAAAAATAGTCGATTATTAATATGTATTACTGTAAACAATAGCTTTCTTTATAAAACTGTTTTTACAGATTATAGAAATTAGATTCCGTTCTCGAGATATAGTAATAAAGAAGTGGCCGTTTTTAGATAAAAAATCAAAAAAAGTTGAATTACGTCGGAAGTGGTTGAGCATGAGTAAATTTTTTTTATGGTTTCATATGTAAAATTTTCTGCTGAATTCAATGTTAAAATAAAAAATCTGGTGTGGCCAATACAATACCTCCCATCATGGACCGCTCGAGTCACAAAAGGAGATTAAGCTAATCTTTATTTTTGAGACCCCCTGGGGTCTCGTAGCCGCCTGCCTGAGTGTCAGGTCGCGAATCTACTGAACCGGGTTCGATCCCGACCGACGACAAATATTTCGAATTTTAAATGGCATAAAATTGACCCCTGTGGTGCACTCTCCACGCCAGCAACGAGCGCCCGTGAGGTGACGCCTGGTAAGCGCCCACACAGTGCAGATATTTCATCATTACCGATATCTGTGTACAAAGCAGATTGGCACACCCAGCAATGGATAATAAGCCGTGATGCTACATTTAGTTATTTACTTATTTTTGAATTAGCGAATTTTACTCTAATTTTGGCAGTTTATTTCTTAAAATATAGTCTTATATAGTTACTACATTTTTGATAATAAAATAAAGATTAAATTTTAAATACCTGGATAAAATAGAATTCACTAATCCAAAAATAAGAGTTGGCTTAAACTTTTTGGTGAATCGTTTTTTTAATCTAAATACATACCTACATATTTAAATATGCTAGAAACTGTATTGATTTCCTTTCCTATTGTTCTATTCACATTTTTCTTTTTAAAACGTTACTATTATTAATTTGAAATGATTAGTTCTTTGACAGTGACATTTATCTGTCAGTTACATACATTTGAATAACTGCCAAAAAGTATTGTTTGTTTAAAGCGTAGGCTCCAGGATTTAAATTATAGATAATATTATAAATTTATTTATATAATATGTAGAAAAAGTATTAATGCAAATCTATAGAAAATTTAATAATCTTTAATTTTTTTCGAAGAAAAACTATTTTGAGCTTCTAGTAAAGTGCCATTTCTGGTTATCCAATTTACACCAAAATCTAATGGGCTCTTTCCATTACAGAAAAAGTTCGAAATACAAGGTTTTAAAATTTTCTGAATGTTAGTATTTGAGTTAGAGTGGAGGGCCCACACACATACACACAGATATCATCGGGAAAATGTTAAAATTGAATTCTAGGGACCTTAAAACGTGGTCATTTACCAAAAACTCGATATGCGATTTTTAGCACGATCCCTATACCTCCCTTATCAAGGGTAGCGGGAGGTAAAAAAAGCATTCCATTTAAAATAAGAAAGTTAGGGTCTACTTCCGGTTAAACCGGAAATTCTACTGCTTTGAAAATATTTTAGTTAAAACGAACATGTCGGAAAACCCCTAGATACCAAATTTCGTAAAATAATATTGAATAGTTTTTAAAATAACGATATATATACATATATATATATATATATATATATATATATATATATATATATATATATATATATATATATATATATATATATATATACCGGGTGGAACATCATACCTGTGTACATAGGCGATTCATATGAGAAAAACAGTTTTTTCGTGCCCATTGCTCCCCAAATTATTTTAGACAAAAATGCTTCAAATAAATGTTGTAGAGCATAAAATTCTGCATCTAAATCAATAAACAGAATTACTTTTACATGCTTTGTAACGACACAAATTTAATAAGAAAATATTGAAAATTACGTTGAAAATATCAAATAGCCATGGAATTGAAACAAAAATAGAAACAAATAAATAGGTAAATTAAATTCATACAAAAATCTCCATACCTATTATTACGACAATTGTACATTTCAATGAAATATTTATTTTTTATAGGATTTTTATTGAAAATCTTTTTAAATTGGAAATAATTCATGTAAACATTAAGACCTATCTACTACAATTCAAATTTCAAACAGTAATTCTCTGAATAAAATAATCACTACAATTTATTATTATAACAAATATTCGAATAATCCTCCGTTTTCAGCCAAGCAATAACCAAGTCTATTGTAGAATGAATTTCTTACATTTGCGAGCTGCCTATTTGTGATTAAGGCGCTCTCCTCCATGATAGCTTCTCTCAATGAATTAATATTTGGGTGGCGCTGCTTATAAATTTTACATTTAAGATGACCCCATAAAAAAAAGTCGCAAGGTGCTAAATCAGGAGATCTGGCTGGCCAATTTAAAGTTCCACCACGACCAATCCAGCGATTTGGAAATGCTTGGTTTAAATAATCTCTAACACTTACTCCGAAATGAGCTGGGCAGCCATCTTGTTGAAACCAAACCTCCTGATTTTCGCGCGCTACGCTGTCTAATGCAGGGCCGATCTCATTAATCAAGAGTTCTAAGTATGTTTCAGAATTTAAGTTGCCAACGATCTCAAATGGTCCAATAATATTGCTATTAAAAATGCCTGCCCAAATATTAATTTTTTGAGGATATTGCGTTCTGGTGGTAACATTTAATCTTGGATTTTCTAGAGCCCAGTGCCTATCATTTTGAACGTTTGGTTCATTGTTTAATGTAAAAGTACACTCATCGGTAAAGCAAATAGATGGAAGAAAATCACGATCCCGATTTGCTCGTTCTTGCATATCTTCACAAAAAACTCGCCTACTTTCTTCATCAATGGGCGAAATGTCTTGATGGCATTGCATCTTATAAGGGTGGTATTTATGTTTTTTAAGAATGCGCAATACAGTAGAATGAGCAATCTCACATTCCTGCGCTATTATTCTTGAACTTAATTTAGGATTAAAATTTATTAATTCCAGAACTCTTTGTTCGTTTTCTAAATTAATGCGATTATTTTTATTTCCTATAAATAAAGATATGATTTGTTTGTAAATCTCTTAAAAAATATTCAAATTTAAATTTACCTGTACTATTTTCCGCCGCAACACTTGCCGTGGATTCAAATTTTTGAACATACGCGCGTATTGTTGTAGCGCTTGGAATTGGCCTATTTGGAAATTTCACGGCGAATAAATCTCTAACTATACGTAAACAATTTCCTCTATAAAAAGTTTTTATTATAAAAACCCTTTCTTCGTCAGAATAAACTGAATTCATTTTGATATTTTACCGTCAAATTAGTTATTTATCTGTCAAACGTCAGACATTTATTTGTTTCTATTTTTGTTTCAATTCCATGGCTATTTGATATTTTCAACGTAATTTTCAATATTTTCTTATTTAATTTCTGTTGTTAAAAAGCATGTAAAAGTAATTCTGTTTATTTATTTAGATGCAGAATTTTACGCTCTACAACATTTATTTGAAGCATTTTTGTCTAAAATAATTTGGGGAGCAATGCGCACGAAAAAACTGTTTTTCTCATATGAATCGCCTATGTACACAGGTATGATGTTCCACCCGGTATATATATATATATATATATATATATATATATATATATATATATATATATATATATATATATATATATGTATAACCTATTCGATAGAGCATATACGAGGTCTGTTAGAAAAGTATCCGCTCTTTGGCCGGGGGAAAAACTGGCATACCTGGAGCATTGGAAACCTAATCACCTTCAAAGTAGTCTCCTTGGGACTCCACACACTTCTCCCAGCGGTGCCGCCATTGTTGTAAGCATTCCGAGAAAGCCTCTTTCGGAATGGAGTTTAGCTCGGCTGTCGTTGCAGCCATAATGTCCTCTCTTGTCTGAAATCGCGTTCCTTTCAACGGCCTCTTGAATTTGGGGAACAGCCAGATATCACTGGAGGCCAACAGGCTCCTTACTCTCCGTAAGGAGCCTGTTGAACTACAGGAGTCTTGTTTTACGCCAAAAAAGTTTGAATCAAGTGCGAGGAATGTGCCGAAAAGGCACAATTTCTCGGATGCTCACACGACGGTCCCGCACCACCACAGCGGTCACTTTATCAATGACCTGGTCATTTCGGCATGTTGATGGCCGGCCGGAGCGTGGCTTGCTCTCCACCGATGTGCGGCCGTCTTTAAACCGGTTGTACCACTCCTTAATCTGTATGATGCCCATAGCATCGTCACCGAAAGCCGTCTGAATCTTCCAAATGGTTTCCACCTGACTGTCGCCCAGTTTTAGGCAAAATTTGATGCAATAGCGCTACATCAGTTGTTCCGTCATTTTCCTTGCAATGAAAAACCGACGTGAACACTACACACTATCTCACTCAAATGCTGTTTGCCAGCAACAGACGCTATCGACAGGTGGAAAAAAATTCATGCATGCGCACGAAGGTTCAAGGTCGGCTCATGCAAGCGCGCTTGATTGAAATCCATCAGGTTTTCGCAAAAAAAATCTGACACATAATCTCTCGCCAGATAATTTATCTGGTTGTACGGATAAAACGAAAAATATTTTTAAATACAAATACATATATATTCATGTCTCACTACAAAATAATTCTCACATATATTTGCAAAATCTATGGGATATTTTAATATAAATTATATATACATACATTTTCTTTATGTTCGATATCCTGAAATTTTTTTTTTCTACTTTCCTTTTCTTTTTCTTTATATTCGTCATTTTTTCGCAAATTCCTTTTGTATTGTTTTTTACGTATATTCTTTTGCGTCGTTGATTTTTTTTTATTTTCATAATCTTCTTAATGATGTAGAAATATTTTTGACAATGGCATACAAATATTTTTGACAGTGACATTTATGTGTCAATTACAAACACTTGAATTTCTTGTCTTGAAGTAGTTTGATCTGCGATTTTTTTACATTAAATTATTTTTCCTACAACCGTGCGTGAAAAGTACTTTTCACGCACTCATTACAGTGTGTAAAGTGTCACTTTTCAAGCACTAGCGCGTGAAAAGTACTTTTTATGAACATTAACATTTTTTTGACATGTATTCTAACCTAACCTAATTTTTAATATTAATATTAAATGTACAATTTGGACATTATAAAAGACTAACCATCGTCTGTCTGAGATTCTTCCAAGTGTTTACGTTACATTTTGTACAGTGTTATGAGAAAGAGTACTAACAGTATTTGAAGCTGCTGGAAGCCTGTACACTCAGTATTATGAGAAACATCAATACCATTTCGGTTGTAGGAAAAATGTTGTATGCAACACGTGTGTAAAATAGTATTTTTTGTCACACTTGTTACATAGATAACTATTATATGTATTTCTTTATCTCTAAATCTATAGAAGATATAATAATGAATTTATATTTATCGAATAAAGAATTTAACGTTCTTTAATATAAGTATTTATATAAATTTTCGATAAATAATATTTAGATGATTTTTTTCTTGTAACTACTACTTCCGGTTGTCCAATTGTTACCAAAACTTAATCAACTCTTCCCATTATTGTTAGATTGAGGAATCCGTAGTTAAAAATGTCTTAAGTCTTATAGAATTTGAGAAATCGTAGATCCAACATCCACACACACATACGGACACCATCGTAAAAATGTTATAATCGGATTCTAGGGACCTTAAAACGTGCTTATTCACTATAATCTCGATATGCGATTTTTAGCATGAATCCAATACCTCTTTTAGCGAGAGGTAATAAGGTCGGATACTTTTCTAACAGACCTCGTATATTCCTTATCAGTTTCGAATAATAATTATTAAATCACTTTTCAGCTATTAGATTAATCATTAACAATTATATATGACAGTATAATTAATTTAAGTTGTCATTCCCATATATGTCTGTTAAATTAGTGTATCGTATACGTGTACATAGACTTCATAGGATGCATAATCAATCTAAATATGTCACACCAGTTAAGCACAGACATAAACCGACATATGTACTCCAGCATAATTTCATGCTAGCTTAAAATGGGACCTGGTACTCATTTTTCAATTTATTTATTTTTTCTAAATTATTGAGTAAAATGATGAATTTTGCGTTACACTATTATTCACGAAAGATGACTATTCAAGGTCATTTGTTCGAAGAATGAATACACATCACTTTATAGCAGTAGCTTAGCAACATTTTGTATTAGAAAGAAAAAGATTATTTGACTTATCTCTATTTAAATTATCTTATGTGACAGATGCACGTAAATAGTGGCATTACTTTCTAACACACTATAAATAATAATGACATATGTCGTAGAATTACAGATACCTAATTATCTACTACACTGCCCTCTGTGCTGATATTTACCCAGTGGCGTTGACGTTTAAATCAAATTATTATTCCTTGATTTATAAGTTGTCTATGTTTTTATATTTTGCAAAAACATAAGTGAAGAACATAAATCTTTCAGAAAGGCATTATTTAGAAAGAAACATAATTTTCAAATGAATTATTCTTATTTTTTCAGTTAAAATGTGTCCATAAATACGCCTATGCAAACGAAATGCAATGAAGTTATCTGCAAGTAATATTATATCAGACGGCTCACAAATGACCTTGAATAGTCATCTTTCGTGAATAATAGTTTATACTATTATTCACGAAAGATGACTATTCAAGGTCATTTGTTCGAAGAAAGAATACACATCACTTTACAGCAGTACCTTGGCAACATTTTGTATTAGAAAGAGAAATATTATTTGACCTATGTCTATTTAATTTATGTGGTGGGACAGATATACGTAAATAGTGGCATTACTTTCTAACACATTATAAATAATAAGGACGTATGTCGTAGAATTACAGATACCTAATTATCTACTACACTGCCCTCTGTGCTAATATTTACCCAGTGGCGTTGCCGTTTAAATCAAATTATTATTGATAGGAACGATGATCGACTGTTCTAGATGATGTAAGGTGAAAAAATATAAGTCGGAACTGCAGTCAATTAGGTTTTTTATTGGATCAAACCTAATTGACTGCAGTTTCGACTTATATTTTTTCACCTTACAAATTATTATTACTTGGTTTATAGTTAAGACTACGTTTTTGAATTTTGCAAAAACATAAGTGAAGAACATAAATCTTTCAGAACATAATTTTTAAATAAGATACTCTTATTTTTTCAGTAAAAATGTGTCCATAAATATTTCATGTTACACGCCTATGCTTACGAAATGCAGTGAAGTTATCTGCGAGTAATATTATATCAGACGGCTCACAAATGACCTTGAATAGTTATCTTTCGTGAATAATAGTTTACACAGAATATTCAGCTCGAATCAACCCTATGTGTAAACATGTTATAAAGGTAGTAGCACCGACCTAACATACAGTGCAACACAGGTGCCTGTAAGTGACTTGAATCTGCCCTACCAAAATTTCCTACCTTTCTTTTACTATCTTTCGACCTTCCTACCCTAAAGCAACCCAGAGGAAAATTCAGCAACTCAATACGGGATTACAGCTCAATCAAATTAAGAGAAATTATTCCAAAATCTGGCGTGGCCAACACATTACCTCCCGCCATTTACAGCCCGAGTCACAAAAAAGATTAAGTTAATCCATATTTTTGGATTAGCGAATTTTACTCTAATTTTGACAGTTTATTTCTTAAAATATAGTCTAATCTAATCCAAGTAACTACTTTTTTTAAACCCCTCCACAGGATTAAATCCTAATTACAGAGTGGGTTCACATTCACACGCATCCATGCCTTAGTGGGATTCGAACCCAGAGCCCCGAGGGCATTCATGACATGAGGCGTTGCTCTTACCATTGAGCCACCGGAGCTATAATAAAATGAAGATTAAATTTTAAATACCGGGATAGAATAGAATTCACTATCCAAAAATGAGGATTAGCTTAAACATTTTTTTGAATCGTTAATTTTTATTAATCTAAATACCTACATATTTACTTATGCTGGAAACTGTATTGGATTCCTTTTCTATTGTTCTATTTACTTTTTAAAATGATACTTTTATTAATTTGAAATGATTAGTTCTTTGACAGTGACATTTATCTGTCAGTTACATACATTTGAATAACTGCGTTTTGTTTGTTTAAAGCGTAGGGTCTGGGATTTAAATTATAGATAATTTTATAAATTTATCCATAAAATATATAGAAAAAGTATTCATGCAAATCTATAGAAAATTTAATAATCTTTAATTTTTATAATAACATTAATCTCGAAAAATTAACATTTAAGAGTTCGAAGAAAAACTATTTTGAGCTTCTAGTAAAGTGCCATTTCCGGTTATCCGATTTTCACCAAAATCTAATGGGCTCTTTCCACACACACACACACTCACACACACGCACGCATGCACAGTGTCAAATTAAATTTGACAAGGTGAATAAAAAAGGCAAATTCTTACCATGTATTCAGCCGCTAGTTAGTTAGAAATGATTATAATTTTCGGAGAATGTGGACGTAACGCCAGAGAGGCAGCAAGAGTCTATTCGGAACGTTTTCCGGATAGAAATCTTGTGGATCATAAAGTGATCTCGGATGACACCTTCGCCAACCTAAATTTGTTGACAGTGAAAAGTCAACTGTAAAGTGTCAAAATTACAGTAAGTCAAACAAATTTTGTAACTCACTAGTAGTATATTTAAAACCTAGCAACCAGTTTTATTTTGTAATAATATCATCACACTTCAAGATATCCTTCCGGGATTGGTGGATTAAAAAGTCTTGTAACTCCGTTATGCAAGCAGCCGCAAATTATTTTCTTCTATTTGTTGGGAACCTATTATCGTCGGCAAGTGTCAGTTTCGTCTGGGGCGCGAGTTGTGAGACATCTTGTATATAGACATCATCGTAAAAATAGTAAAATCGTATTCTAGGGATCTTAAAACGTGCTTATTCATTAAAAACTCAGGTTCAAGCGACCGGACGTAATTAAACACGTCGCGGCTTGTTTGTTTACGTATCCCAGCTGCAAGCGCGATTGCGTCATCGCTATACTTAGACGTTTGTTCAGCGTAGCATCGAGACTCACACGCTACGTTAAGCCATGTGTGTCCAATTGCGGGACAGCCTGTATACTCTAATCATAAATTAATAAAGGTTGAAAAAGTTTATAATTGACTTTAAATGAGTTTTGCATTAACCAAATGAAAAAATATTGATGCGAATCAAAATACCCCTCTTGTATGGGGGCTTGTAAATGTCAAAATGATTTATATAGGCCGTCAATTTAATTCTCCATTAAGCAGCACTTGTTTTTGAAACAAACAGGATGAATCAAGTCCGTATACATTGACGACCGATGGGAACTAATATGAGAACAAAATGAAATGCGATGCGTAGTTTTAGAAAGTCATAATAATAATTTGCTTAGCGATCAACACTTCCTGGTCAGTGGAAAATGCATTTGTTTATAATTTGTTATTAAAAGAGAATGTTGTCTTTATAAGTACATATTTAAAGTTCTTTGACTTCATATAGGATTATTTAATATTCAAACTCGATATTAACCAAGTCATTCAACTCTTTATTATTGTCATAAAATTATTCTTACGAAGCCTGCATTTAAATAGGATTTTACATACATTCCTGCATAAATAAATATTGTTGTTTACAAATTTGAACTCAGTAGACCTTCTTGTAAAAGAATAGATATTTAGTTTTAAATTTTTCAGCCGATTGAAAAAGATTTTTGCAATAAACTATTTGCGTGGTACTGAAAATCTGACATCTATCACTAAATATCTAAAGTTGAAAACGTATGTAAAAATATATATTTTATTTTAAAAAATCTGATGTGGCCAGCACATTACCTTCCGTCAGTTCTATGTATTTTGTACAAATTTCATACAGAACGATCCTTGCTAAAGATTTTCTTGTAATTTACCTTCCGGCAGTTGCATGTATTTTATGCAAATTCCATACAGAAAATTTATAGCAAAAGAACTTATATTTCCAGTAAAATTATAAGACAAACAAAATATGTCAATTTCAATTGACACTGACATCTTTCAATCAAAATTTTCTTAATATAGTAGCTGTTTCCATAGCTATGGCTACTTTATGAAATTTAATTTCTTTATAACTTTTTAAGTCTATATCCATTTAATATTAAGTATAAAATGTAGTCAAATCGTATAGAGAATAAAATATTCTTTAATATTTATAATAACATTAAATGTGAAAAAATGATATTTAACATAGTTTTTTCAAGAAAAACTGTTAAAATCTTCAAATGAAGGTTCTTCCGGTTGTCCAATTCTAACCAAAATTTAATCAGCTCCTCACATGGATGTAACGAAGAGAAATACGAAAGAATTATAATTTTTAGAATTGTGGTATGAAAGTTATCGTAGACGAAAATTTTGTTACACACACACGCACGCACGCACGCACGCACACACACACACACACACACACACACACACACACACACACACACGCAGACACACATACATACACACACACTTACACACACACATACAGACATCATCGTAAAAATAATAAAATCGTATTGTAGGGACCCTAAAACGTACTTATTCATCAAAAACTCACCACCGAATTTTTTGACCAAAGACAATACCTTCCTTACCTGAAGGTGACGGAAAGTAAAAGCTGATGTGGCCAACACATAACCTCCCGTCAATTCCATGTTTGAAATAGCAATGAACTTTAAGTAAAGTATCACTTCCGGTTGATCGTTCGTAAACAAAATCTAATTTGTTGTTCCAATAAATAGAAAAGTCTGTAATACCAAATTTTGGTATTCCTCGAAAATCTGTTAAGAGCTCCAAATTAAGTACCACTTCCGGTTTATCATATAGGTATAGTCAAAATCTAATGTTGTATCAAATTATACACGTGTTTTAAGTACCAAATTTGAGAAGTTTTGGATTATGTTTTAATATATTTTTTCAAGAAAATCTGTTTATAGCTTCCTATAAAGTAGTACTTCCGGTTTATCAATTTAGAAAACATCTAATAAGTCGTTCTCATTAATATAAAAGTCTTAAATACCAAATTTGAAAAGTTTTGGATTGTATCAATTTATTTTTCACGAAAATCTGTTCAGAGCTTCAAATAAAGTATCACTTCCGGTTTATCAATTTTAGCCAAAATCTAATATGTTGCTTCCCGTTATATAAAAGTCTTAAATACTAAATTTGACAAGTTTTGGAATATATCATAATATATTTTTCACAAAAATCTGCTTCAAGTATGTATTGTACATAATTTATATTAAAATATCCCATAGATTTTGCAAATATATGTGAGAATTATTTTGTAGTGAGACATGAATATATGTATTTGTAATTAAAAATATTTTTCGTTTTATGCGTACAACCAGGTAAAATATCTGGCGAGAGGTTATGTGCTGGCCACATCAGACTTTTCTATATATTTTATGGATAAATTTATAAAATTATCTATAATTTAAATCCTAGAGTCTACGCTTTAAACAAACAAAACGCAGTTAATCAAATATATGTAACTGACAGATAAATGTCGCTATCAAAGAAATAATCATTTTAAAATAATATTAGTAACGTTTTAAAAAGAAAAAGTAAATAGAGCAATAGAAAAGGAATTCAATATAGTTTCCAGCATAAGTAAATATGTAGGTATGTATTTAGATTAATAAAAATTAACGATGCACTAAAATATTTAAGCTAATCCTCATTTTTGGATTAGTGAATTCTATTCTATCCCGGTATTTAAAATTTAATCTTCATTTTATTATAGCTCCGGTGGCTCAATGGTTAGAGCAACGCCTCATGTCATGAGTGCCCTCGGGGTTCTTGGTTCGAATTCCACCGAATGAATGAATGTGAATATGAACCCACTACGTAATTGGGATTTAATCCTGTTGAGGGGTTTAAAAAGATGGTAGTTACTTGGATTAGATTAGACCGAGGATTAGACTATATTTTAAGAAATAAACTGTCAAAATGAGAGTAAAATTCGCTAATCCAAAAATAAGGATTAACTAAATATTTTTAGTGACTCGGGCTGTAAATGTCGGGAGGTATTGTATTGGCCACGCCAGATTTTTTACCGTTCAATTTTTGATTGTCACGATCAAGTTACGACATATAGGAACAAAATTTTCTGTTAATCCTGCTCCTGCCACCTCATTAGCCAGTCCAGTTCTACAATATCTTGAAACACACTAACACTACACTCTGTTTACAGCTGTAATGACACATCTCAAACATTCTCTCCTGCAAGTCTTTGTAGTTTACGAGTTTCTCTAACTTTTTCACTCTTGGAGTTGTTCTGGAAGGGTTGTTCACCCTGTGTCTGTGTGAAGTAACTAGTTCAGGGTCCGTGACATGGTTTTACACTTAAAATTCCCTGCTAACTAACACAATTTCGTTTCGAACAGCGCATTCATTCAGGATCAAGAGTGAACATGAGGTAGTTTTTTAACTCCCGTCATACCGAAGGTAAGGGAGGTAATGTTATCGGTCCAAAAATTCGATGGTTAGTTTTCAGTAAATAAGCACGAATTAGGGTCCCCACAACACGTTTTTACTATTTTTACGATGATATCTGTGTGTGTGACAATTTTTCCTCCACGATAACTCTTATAACAAACTTCCAAATATATCTATTTTCCGTATTTAAGATTTCTGCATTCATATAAAGAGTTGATTAGATTTTGGGTAAAATTGGATCACCGGAAGTGATACTTAACTTGATGCTCATAACAGGTTTTAATGAAAAACTATATTAAAGTATATCTAAAACATTTCAATTTTAGTATTTAAGACTTTTATATCAAAGGGAACAACATATTAGATTTTGGCTAAAATTAATAAACCAGAAGTGATACTTTACTTGTAGCTCCGAAAAGATTTTCGTGAAAAATATATTATGATATACTCCAAAACTTGTCAAATTTAGTATTTAAGACTTTTATATAAAGGGAAGCAACATGTGTGTGTGTGTGCGTGTGTGCGTGTGTGTGTGCGTGCGTGCGTGCGCGAGTGTGTGTGTGTGTGTGCGCGCGTGTGTGTGAGTGTGGGTATGTGTGTGTGTGTGTGTATGTTGGATCCACGATTTCTCAAATACTATAAAACTTAAGACATTTCTAACTACGGATTCCTCAATTTAACAATAATGGGAAGAGTTGATTAAGTTTTGGTAACAATTGGGCAACTGGAAGTAGTAGT
This sequence comes from Harpalus rubripes, assembly GCA_963082715.1. Classification (NCBI taxonomy): domain Eukaryota; kingdom Metazoa; phylum Arthropoda; class Insecta; order Coleoptera; family Carabidae; genus Harpalus; species Harpalus rubripes. Next base: position 7,391,246 of record OY720463.1, read on the forward strand.
TACAAGAAAAAAATCATCTAAATATTATTTATCTAAATACTTATATTAAAGGATGTTAAATTCTTTATATGATAAAGTTAAATTCATTATTATATCTTCTATAGATTTAGAGATAAAGAAATGCATATAAAATAATTTGATGTAAAAATTCTCAGATCAAACTACTTCAAGGCAAGAAATTCAAATGTTTGTAATTGACACATAAATGTCACTGTCAAAAATATTTGTATGCCACAGTCAAAAATATTTGTACATCATTATGAAGATTATGAAAATAAGAAAAAGTCTACAACGCAAAAGAATATACATAAAAAAGAATATAAAAGCAGTTTGTGAAAAAATGACGAAATAAAGAAAAAGAAAAGGAAAGTAGAAAAAGAAAATTTGAGGATATTGAATATAAAGAAAATGTATGTATTGTACATCATTTATATTAAAATATCCCATAGATTTTGCAAATATATGTGAGAATTATTTTGTAGTGAGACATGAATATGTGTATTTGTATTTAAAAATATTTTTCGTTTTATGCGTACAACCAGATAAAATATCTAGCGAGAGGTTATGTGCTGGCCACATCAGATTTTTCTATATATTTTATGGATAAATTTATAAAATTATCTATAATTTAAATCCTAGAGTCTACGCTTTAAACAAATAAAACGCAGTTCAAATAGAAGTTCAAATGTATGTAACTGAGAGATAAATGTCACTATCAAAGATTCAATATAATATTAGTAACGTTTTAAAAAGAAAAAAGGAAATAGAACAATAGAAAAGGAATTCAATACAGTTTCCAGCATAAGTAAATATGTAGGTATGTATTTAGATTCATAAAAATTGGCGATTCTCAAAAATGTTTAAGCTAATCCTCATTTTTGGATTCGTGAATTATATTATATCCCAGTATTTAAAATTTAATCTTCATTTTATTATAGCTGCGGTGGCTCAATGGTTAGAGCAACGCCCAATGTCATGAGTCCCCTCTTGGCTCTGGGTTCGAATCCCACTGAGGCATGGGTGTGTGCGAATGTGAACCCACTCTGTAATTGGGATTTAATCCTGTTGAGGGGTTTAAAAAGAAGGTAGTTATACTTGGATTAGATTAGACGATATTTTAAGAAATAAACTGTCAAAATTAGATTAAAATTCACTAATCCAAAAATAAGGATTAACTAAATATTTTTTGTGAATGTCAGGAGATATTGTATTGGCCCCACCAGATTTTTTACCGTTCAATTTTTGATTGTCACGATCAAGTTACGTCATATGGGAACAAAATTTTCTGTTAATCCTGCTCCTGCCACCTCATTAGCGATCTCATGTCAGTGTCCAGTTCTACAATATCTTGAAACACACTAACACTACACTCTGTTTACAGCTGTAATGACACATCTCAAACATTCTCTCCTGCAAGTCTTTGTAGTTTACGAGTTTCTCTAACTTTTTCACTCTTGGAGTTGTTCTGGAAGGGTTGTTCACCCTGTGTCTGTGTGTAGTAACTAGTTCAGGGTCCGTGACATGGTTTTACACTTAAAATTCCCTGCTAACTAACACAATTTCGTTTCGAACAGCACACTCATTCAGGATCAGGAGTGAACATGAGGTAGTTTTTTACCTCCCGTCATACCGAAGGTAAGGGAGGAAATGTTATCGGTCCAAAAATTCGATGGTAAATTTTCAGTAAATATGCACGAATTAGAATCCCCACAACACGTTTTTACTATTTTTACGATGATGTCTGTGTTGTAACACGAGGGGGGTGGAACTGAAGCTAAGCTGACTGATGATGATGATACTACGATGATGACTGGTGATAAGGACTTCTTGAGAAGGACACACATACACTACACTTTAGCTGATGACATGATGAACACTACGTTCTGACATGAACACAACTTGTTGATTTAATAACTAAACTTTATTTTATTTACATTTAAACTAAATGATTATTTACATGATTAGAATATTAACTAATTAAACATAACTAACCAAACTGGTTACATTCTGTAACCCAGAGAGCGAGCGTCGCCCAAAACTAAAACTCTTCCATGTTTATCCCATGGCTAACTAATGCAGACTATCTTAAAACAAAAACGCTATCTCCAGGACAGGATTATCTTTAGGGGTTCGGGGTGCATAGGCGAGGTCATTCTAAAGTCACGCTCGTATATATAATAATTTCCAGACTTAAGATCAACAAATAAATGTCGTGACTATCGTAATATGATAAGAATTTCTAAACTGAATTTTGACATTTATAACTTAAACAGATAAACAGAGTTAAAATATGAATATTGAAACTATAATTTAGAAGAGTTTATAAAAAGTTATTTATCTGTTATTGTGCTTACCCTCGCCTTGTCACATTATCCTCCCCTTAAGACATAAATATATCGCAAAATCGATATATTTATTCTTAAATCCTGAACTGAAGATAGTTTCCAAATTCTGCAACCACAGAACATAAAACACATACATAAAACAAATAAAACATCAAACATATTACACATGTGAGACACAAAACATAGAATACAAAAATTGCAAAACAGGTACAAATGTACAAGCACAACATAATACGTAACACACAAAAGGTATCAAACTTACGACATTATAAAAGCAAAAAGCTTAACAACATAAAGCATCAAACATATTACAAATATGACACAAAACATAAAACATAGAATACAAAAATCGCAAAACAGGTACAAATGTACAAATACAATTAACATAACATGTTAAAACAGACAAAAGGTATAAAACCTATAACATAAAGCATAAAGCTTACCAACATGAAACATTATAACCATAATGCAAATACAATAAAAACGTAAAACGTTTTAACAAATTACAATTAACATAACATGTTAAAAACAGACAAAAGGTATAAAACCTATGACATAAAGCATAAAGCTTACCAACATAAAACATTATAACCATAATGTAAACACAATAAAAACGTAAAACGTTTTAACAAATTACAAATTCAAATTATCAAATGCCAGAAAGGAAAAGGGTATTTTATTTTCCTATCTAATAAAAATTACTAATCTAACATGCAACTTAACTAGCCAAAAAAACTAAACACTAACAAAAATCGTCATATAATCGTCATAAATGAAAACAACACAAAGGTCACTGCACTGGGGGCGGTTTTTCACACCTAAGTGGTCTAAGGGATGGCACTACAAAAAATTTGGGAACACTGCTGCAAGCGATAACGTCGATCCTGAAATGTTTGACGATATCACCAGTGGCGTGCTCGCGGCGTAACTCTTGCACAGGTGGGCATGCTATGTTCACCTCTCCGATGTTCACGCCCAAGTCGCCATTCACGATGTCCTCTTCGTTGATCATTTGCAGATCCATTTCGTTGCGGTTGTCGTCATATACTCTGTTCATGTCCTGTCCATCAGCTACTTCGCTGTGTCCTTCCTCAGTCTCACAACTCTCTGTTTTCTCCGGCAGGCAATTCTCTTTATCCATCTTTCCTTCCTGTATGCCCTTGTCACTCGCTGTGACGGCTATTGTCAAACTCTCTGGTCGTGGTATGTCTACCACCGCAAAACGATCCTCTATTGCCAGTAAGGACTCAATTTCTTCTAAACTGATCCTCCCTACTGGCAACTCGTGCACTCCCTGCATGGCAGAAGAAACGTGGCCGTATGCCACCGACGAATGCCCTGGAGACAACGAATCTAACGGCGCCTGCGGTGCGAAGACCTGGTGCGTCCATGCTGGACCATAAAAACTTGGCATACAAGTAGGAAAAAATGAAGGTGGTAATATGGTGCGTCCTGCATAAGTTATTTCTAACCAACGCACCAAATCTGTGCCAGTGGTAGGCCGCTTATACAATGGAATTGCAAAATACAATTCCCTTGCCTTACCACTGAGCCTAAACACTATTGCACTGCCGAGGAAAACTTCATCCCAGCCGTATCTTCTGCTGGCTGCTACCATATTGCGGATATATTCTCCCACACTGCCATCACCAGAGAACGTATTCATTGCAAGCAATACCTCAAGCATGTCTGGTGACGGCTGATACGGCCTGGGTTGCTGTATCATCGCTGGCGTCGTGGTCGCAAATGTGTACATACTGTACACCAAGTACCCTCCCCTCGGTCACAAACTAATAATTCTAAAACTGTAGGAACTTTTCGGATAAATAAGAGTAAACATTACTCTCATTATCCTACCCGTTGACTGCGCCACTGTAACACGAGGGGGTGGAACTGAAGCTGATGACTGGTGGACGCTCTGATGGCTGGCGTCCACGGCTTGTGAGAAGGAAGAACACACAGACACTTTACTTTTTACACTTTACACTAATGAACACTACGGACATGAACACAACTTGTTGGTTTTACTAACTAATACTTTTATATTTACATGGTTACATTATTATTGATTAAATATAACTAACAAAACTGTTACATTTTGTAACGTTGCGGGCAGGCGTGCTAAAACTAAAAACTAAAAACACTACATGTTCACTCCACGACTATCTGATGTCGACTCTTCCATGTTTATCCCATGGCTAACTAATACCGACTCTCCCATGTTTATCCCATGGCTAACTAATGCCGACTCTTCCATGTTTATCTCATGGCTAACTAATACCGACTGCCCATGTTTATCCCATGGCTAACTAATGCCGACTCTACCATGTTTATCCCATGGCTAACTAATGCCGACTGCTCCATGTTTATCCCATGGCTAATTGATACCGACTGCGCCACTGTAACACGAGGGGGGTGGAACTGAAGCTAAGCTGACTGATGATGATGATACTACGATGATGACTGGTGATAAGGACTTCTTGAGAAGGACACACATACACTACACTTTAGCTGATGACATGATGAACACTACGTTCTGACATGAACACAACTTGTTGATTTAATAACTAAACTTTATTTTATTTACATTTAAACTAAATGATTATTTACATGATTAGAATATTAACTAATTAAACATAACTAACCAAACTGGTTACATTCTGTAACCCAGAGAGCGAGCGTCGCCCAAAACTAAAACTCTTCCATGTTTATCCCATGGCTAACTAATGCAGACTATCTTAAAACAAAAACGCTATCTCCAGGACAGGATTATCTTTAGGGGTTCGGGGTGCATAGGCGAGGTCATTCTAAAGTCACGCTCGTATATATAATAATTTCCAGACTTAAGATCAACAAATAAATGTCGTGACTATCGTAATATGATAAGAATTTCTAAACTGAATTTTGACATTTATAACTTAAACAGATAAACAGAGTTAAAATATGAATATTGAAACTATAATTTAGAAGAGTTTATAAAAAGTTATTTATCTGTTATTGTGCTTACCCTCGCCTTGTCACAGTGTGTGTGACAATTTTTCCTCCACGATAACTCTTATAACAAACTTCCAAATATATCTATTTTCCGTATTTAAGATTTCTGCATTCATATAAAGAGTTGATTAGATTTTGGGTGAAATTGGACAACCGGAAATGAATCTTTACTTGAAGCCTATAACAGTTTTTAATAAAAAAAACTATATCTAAATATAATCCAAAATTTTTCAATTTTAGTATTTAAGACTTTTATATCAAGGAGAACAACATATTAGATTTTGGCTAAAATTAATAAACCAGAAATGACACTTTATTTGAAGCTCTGAACAGATTTTCGTGAAAAATAAATAGATACAATCCAAAACTTTTCAAATTTGGTATTTAAGACTTTCATATTAATGAGAACGACATACTAGATGTTTTCTAAAATTGATAAACCGGAAGTACTACTTTACAGGAAGCTATAAACAAATTTTCTTGAAAATATATATTAAAACGATTCAAAACATCTCAAATTTGGTATTTAAAATTCGTTTATAATTTGAAAGAACATTAGATTTTGACTATTCCCAAATGATAAACCGGAAGTGTAACTTAATTTGGAGCTCTTAACAGATTTTCGAGGAAAAACAATAAAATATAATCTAAAATTTGGTATTACAGACTTTTCTATTTATTGGAACAACAAATTAGATTTAGTTTATAAACGATCAACTGGAAGTGATTACTTAAAGCTCATTGCTGTTTCAAACATGGAATTGACGGGAGGTCACGTGTTGGCCACATCAGATTTTTTTAAGAAAGGAGGCTAGACGCTGTTGTAAATAATTGTATTTCGGATTGCACACAAACGAACTTTGAAAGTAACTCTCCCGTGACTAATCCTGTATATGGTATTAGACAAAAATAAAGCGACTCTGTAGAACCCAAAAGAAAAAAATCTGATGTGGCCAGCACATAACCTCTCGCCAGATATTTTATCTGGTTGTACGCATAAAACGAAAAATATTTTTAAATACAAATACATATATTCATGCCTCACTACAAAATAATTTTAATATAAATTATGTACAAAACATACATTTTCTTTATATTCAATATCCTGAAATTTTCTTTTTCTACTTTCCTTTTCTTTTTCTTTATATTCGTCATTTTTTTGCAAATTCCTTCTATATTCTTCCACGTCGTGTTCCAAACTTCCTTCTCACAAAATAAAATGTCACTTTTAACACTTATATCATAAATAACTATTAAATATTATTTTTTCGAGATTAATGTTATTATAAAAATTAAACATTATTAAATTTTCTATAGAATTGCATTAATACTTTTGTATATATTTTATGGATAAATTTATAAAATTATCTATAATTTAAATCCCAGAGCCAACGCTTTATACAAATAAAACGCAGTTATTCAATCGTATGTAACTGACAGACAAATGACACTATCAAAGAGCTAATCATTCCTAAATAATATTAGTAACGTTTTAAAAAGAAAAAGTAAATAGAACGATAGAAAAGGAATTCAATACAGTTTCCAGCATAAGTAAATATGTAGGTATGTATTTAGATTAATAAAAATTAACGATTCACAAAAATGTTTAAGAAAATCTTCATTTTTGGATTAGTGTATTCTATTCTATACCGGTATTTAATATGTAATCTTCATTTTATTATAGCTCCGGTGGCTCAATGGTTAGAGCAACACCTCATGTCATGAGTGCCCTCGGGGATCTGGGTTCGAATCCCACTGAGGCATGGGTGTGTGTGAATGTGAACCCACTCTGTAATTGGGATTTAATCCTGTTGAAGGGGTTAAAAAAGTTAGTTACTTGGATTAGATAAGACTATATTTTAAGAAATAAACAGTCAAAATTAGAGTAAAATTCGCTAATCCAAAAATAAGGATTAACATAAGCATTTTGTGACTCGGGCTGTAAATAGTGGGAGGTATTATGTTGGCCACGCCAGATTTTTTACCGTTCAATTTTTGATTGTCACGATCAAGTTACGTCATACGGGAACAAAATTTTCTGTTAATCCTGCTCCTGCCACCTCATTAGCGATCTCATGTCACTGTACAGTTCTATACAATATCTTGAAACACACTAACACTACACTCTGTTTACAGCTGTAATGACACATCTCAAACATTCTCTCCTGCAAGTCTTTGTAGTTTACGAGTTTCTCTAACTTTTTCACTCTTGGAGTTGTTCTGGAAGGGTTGTTCACCCTGTGTCTGTGTGTAGTAACTAGTTCAGGGTCCGTGACATGGTTTTACACTTAAAATTCCCTGCTAACTAACACAATTTCGTTTCGAACAGCACACTCATTCAGGATCGGGAGTGAACATGAGGTAGTTTTTTACCTCCCGTCATACCGAAGGTAAGGGAGGTAGTGTTGTCGGTCCAAAAATTCGATGGTAAATTTTGAGTAAATAAGCACGAATTAGGGTCTCTCGCTAAGAGAGGTATTGAATTCATGGTAAAAATCGCATATCCATATTTTAGTGAAATAGCACGTTTTAAGGTCCCTAGAATCCGATTATAACATTTTTACGATGATGTCCGTGTGTGTGTGTGTGTGTGTGTGTGTGTGTGTGTGTGTGTGTGTGTGTGTGTGTGTGTGTGTGTGTTTGTGTGTGTGTGAGTGTGTGTGTGTGTGTGTTATTTTTTAAAAATCGGTTCAATGACTGGCCTGGCCCGACCTCATTCCCGGTACTAAACATGTTCCCAGTCCACCCCTGTATAAATAGTCAAATTTGGATATCATAGACCTGATGCATCGTCCGGCATAAAGTAGGACGGAGAGGATGCAATAAAACCGTCCGCAAAAACTGGCAGAGAAGTGGCTTAGCTAAATCCTGGATCCTCTGCTCTAACTCAAAAACTATCAATCAGAAAATTTTGACACTTTGTATTTCTACCTTATTACCTCTCGCTAAGAGAGGTATTGAATTCATGCTAAAAATCGCATATCCATATTTTAATGAATAAGCACGTTTTAAGGTCCATAGAATCCGATTATAACATTCTTACGACGATATGTGTGTGCGTGTGCGCGTGCGTGCGTGCGTGCGTGTGCGTACGCGAGTGTGTGTGTGTGTGTGGATGTTGGATCCACGATTTCTCAAATACTATAAGACTTAAGACATTTTTAACTACGGATTCCTCAATCTAACAATAATTCAGGTTGATGACGTGTGTTCTCTGCCTATTCATTTTTACCTCTCGCTAAGAGAGGTATTGTATTCATGCTAAAAATCGCATATCCAGATTTTAGTGAATAAGCGCGTTTTAAGGTCCCTAGAATCCGATTATAACATTTTTACAATGATGTCCGTATGTGTGTGAGGATGTATGGATATTGGATTCACGACTTCTCAAATACTATAAGACTTAAGACATTTTTAACTACGGATTCCTCAATCTAACAATAATGGGAAGAGTTGATTAAGTTTTGGTAACAATTGGACAACCGGAAGTAGTAGTTAAGTTAAGAAAAAAAAACATCTAAATATTATTTATCGAAAATTTATGTAAATACTTATATTAAAGAACGTTAATTTCTTTATTCGATAAATATAAATTCATTATTATATCTTCTATAGATTTAGAGATAAAGAAATGCATATACTCGTAAATAATTTGATGTAATAAATTTCAGATCAAACTACTTCAAGACAAGAAATTCAAATGTTTGTAATTGACACATAAATGTCACTATCAAAAGTATTTGTATTCCACTGTCAAAAATATTTGTACATCTATGAAAATAAAATAAAAAGTCAACAACGCAAAAGAATATACGTAAAAAAGAATATAAAAGGAATTTGCGAAAAAATGACGAATATAAAGAAAAAGAAAAGGAAAGTAGAAAAAGAAAATTTCAGGATATTGAATATAAAGAAAATGTATGTATTGTACATACTTTATATTAAAATATCCCATAGATTTTGCAAATATATGTGAGAATTATTTTGTAGTGAGACATGAATATATGTATTTGTATTTAAAAATATTTTTTGTTTCATGCGTACAACCAGATAAAATATCTGGCGAGAGGTTATGTGCTGGCCACATCAGATTTTTACTATTTTTACGACGATATATATATATATATATATATATATATATATATATATGTGTGTGTGTGTGTGTGTGTGTGTGTGTGTGTGTGTGCGTGCGTGCGTTCGTGCGTGCGTGCGTGTGTGTGTGTGTGTGCGTGCGTGCGTGTGTGCGTGCGTGCGTGCGTGCGTGCGTGTGTGTGTGTGTGTGTGTTGTGTTTCCGAAAAATCTTACAACAAACTTCCAAGTATTTACATTTCCCGTATTTAAGCTTTCTACATTCATATAAAGAGTTGATTACATTTTGGGTAAAATTGGACAACCGGGAGTGATACTTTACTTGAAGCCCATGACAGTTTTTAATGAAAAATTATATTAAAATATAATCCAAAACTTTTCAATTTTAGTATTTAAGACTTCTATATCAAGGGGGATAACATATTAGATTTTGACTAAAATTAATAAACCGAAAGTGATATATATATTTATATATTTCGTATGAAAGAATGACAGTACAAATACATTCGATAAAATAATACATGAAGAATAAGAAAAAAAAAAACAATACAAATTAAATATTTTTGATTTTTACTATCCAATTTAGTGCATCTTCCGTTAATAGGTGAAGTTTGGCGAAACCTTGCTGAAATTTAGATAAGGGACATTCTTCAACTATATGCTGAATTGTTTCTCTTTCTGCTCCACAACCACAATCACAATTTGGACTATCGCGTATTTTCCAGTGATATAACATACAAGTATTATTACATTTTTCATGGCATGTTCGAAAACGATTTAGCTTACACCAAATAGCCCTTGGTGGATCTAAACCTGTTACTTAAGGCATATAAAAATTCTTGCAAGAGCCCTATTGACTTAGGTCTATAGGCGGTGTGCACAAAAGTAGTCAGCACCGTCAGCGGACATAAATGACAAAATGGTTACTCATTGAAACATAGCAAGGTTATGTTTTATGTCAGAATAATTTTGCAATTTCTATTTTATAAAATATTTGCAATAAATACGAATGATAGGACGTCAAATATTATGTGATGCATTGGGGGATATAATAATTCTCACAAAATTACCGATTGAAGTATCAAATTTTATAAATTTCCTAGAAGATTATATGAGGAACAATGATTTAGAAAATAACTTTTTCTTCTACTAACATAAAAAATTCTTTTAGGTATACATATTTTCTCATTGTAAAAGATGCTTTTCGTATGAATAAAATTCCAACAATAGTCGTCTGATTGCAATAATGAATAATATAAAAATGTGTTTCTTAAGTTAATATTTGAACAAAATATAATACAAGAAGAAGAAAATTGTCATAAAAATGTATAATACTTGCAGTTGTATGAAATAGAAGTCTATTTTTGACATAATTCGTCTATTTATTATAGATTTTGTACATGTAATGTTAATGTTAAAGATAGAAATTCACATGGTTCGTATTTTTCGTGTATTTTCTTTTCCGAGCTTGTGCAACTGATTCCACTTAGAGCCTGGTATATTTTCAATGAAGAATCTTCTTCATTTATTGCGAATATAAAAGAAAGATGCTAACATCATCCACTGATATCGTGATATGTAGAAACTTTCTTCTTTCCAATCATTCAAGTTTTCCAACTTTTTAATCTCAATTTCCATGTACTCGTATTGTGCATCTTGTAACATTCAACTAATATTATAAATTATAATATAAATTTAAATGTGATAAAATGGTTTGCAGAAATCACACATATTATGAGAAAAAATATATTTTCTGCTACAGTACCTTCGCTGGTATTTTGACTTTTTTGATTGTCACAACACATATATAGCATTTTAAATATTTTCTTTATACATTTCAATATACTATGATGTATATTATTTTTGCACAATAGCAAAAACTCAAAATAAAATTGTAAATTGTATCACTTTCTCGAAATGTCAAAATTGATTCGGTAACCAAAAATGTCAATGTAGCCGTTAGAGGCGCTGACGCTCAAAATGTGCACATCGCCTATTGGGATTTTCAAATAAGAAAACGCTAACTAGCGGCAAATATTAGAACTGCAAACAGTGGTACACATTTGACATTTACATGAAACTACAACTATATGACTACAAAAACTTTATTATACGTACTTGAATTATAAATAAAAAATACTAATAAATGAGAAAATAATACGAAAACTAAAGAAATACAATTGACAGAAATGCTACGTTGACACACGTCAACAAAAAGTGTACCAGTGCTTAATGCGATCAGTGCCATTTCTTGATACTTGAAAATCCCAATAATGGAGGAAAATCGGCTGTCCGGATTATGCCTATAAAGTGTACATAAAAAGAAGGTGGAAGAAAATAAAGAACAAATAATAAAAAAAGTTATATAAGTTTTTTGCGCAAAACGAAGAAATCTTCGTTTTTGCTTTCATAACCTAAAGGTCAATTAAATAAAAAGTTATAAAGATGAAAAGTTTGTTTTGCTCTTTCCTACTAGTAAGAAATATACGATTATGTACCTATTTTGATTTTTTTCAAATATTACTTGTTTGCCCCCTTTGGATTTTGGGTTAACGGCGCCCATGAGAATAATCATATTCTACTGCTAAATAACACAGAATTAGGGCAGTTGTTTTTATTGTCTAAGGTTGAGCTCAGTTCTAAATTGGACATCCTGTATATTTGGTATCAATACTACTTTTCTTGGTGTTCCTTAACCTTTTATTCAATAACTCTTAAACCTATCAATAGTAATTAATAAAATTTGGTTTATGTATCAAAGAAACATGGCTGAGTTCAAATTTTCAAACCGCAAGTCTCTATCTTTTTTATTTTCCGAGATATTTAACGATAACTTCCTATGACTTTACCAATCTCTATTTTCTACGTAAAATCAAAGTGTAAATACAATGTAGCAACTTATGCAACGATGCAAACATGGCAACGTTGCAGCTAAATTCACTTCACTCGTTCAGTGAAGTGAGATCACCCATGAAGTTAGCTGCTCGGTGCTCTGGTACTTCAACCGAAGTGAAGTTTGCTGAATGCGCAAACTTCAAGTCAGATAAGTGAGTGTTATAAGTTGCTAACTAATTTCACGACTGTTTCGGAAAGGTAGATGCAAAAACAACCAATATTAACATTACGTAATGGGGTTTTCCACCGTAATAACATATTTGAAAATAGGTGATCGTCACTTATATTAAAAATAGACCTAAAAACTGTATATTAACGACTATCATAGTTCCAAAATAGCTATGTATGTAATAAGTTGCGAAAGAAATGTGTTTTAAGCACGCGACGTGAAAATTATCCTACGAGGCGTAGCCGAGTTGGATAACACGTCTAGTGCTTAAAACACGATTTCGCAACGTATTCCATACAAGATTTTTTATACTAGCGTTTTAAAACAGATTATTTATATTTATTCTCAAATGTCAACATTTTGAATTTTTCAAAATTTAAAAGTAGGCAGGCATCAGTTTCATCTTTTTGTTGCTATGGGATTCAATATGTTGTTTAATAAACATTGATGTCAACGTGCTCGGTGTATAATTTTTCTTGAGAATTTTTGGTAATAAATTTACTTAAAATGAGTGACTCAGAGATTGACTCTGATATTGAAAATGGTGCAGAGGCTGCATTGGCTACACTGGTTCCAGGAAAATCAAAAAAATTGTATGAAGAAACTAAGGAAAGGTAGTTTTAGCCTATTTTTCGAAATTATCATCCATTTATAAGCCATCCACTTTATTGAGTAATTACTCTATGCTCCGAACTATGATATACCTTAATAAGAATGTGGATATAAGTAAATTTACCAATCTTATTGCATTCTTAAAAAAAAGCTAGTGGATATAAGCCTAAAAAATCAAAAATATTCACTAAGCAAGAGATAGTTCGTTTCATGAAGGAAGCTGATGATAAGGATTATTTATTGGCAAAGGTTGTGTTAATTGTTGGAATCTAAGGGGCATGTCGCCGGGAGGAACTTACGTTTTTACGTGTAGGAGATATTGAAGATTCTACTTCTTTCATAAAAATTAATATTCCAAATACTAAAACGAATATTTTTTATGATAACTGAAGGGTTTATCGATGGAATCAACTGTTTAGCAATATTTCGCAAGTACGCACAACTTCGACCTACTCATACTGAACATCAACGGTTTTTTCTAACCTACAGAAATATTAAGTGTTGCACGCTTCCTGTAGGTATAAAATACCATAGGTGGTATACCTAAAAAAAATTGCAGAGTTCCTCGGCCTCCCAAATGCTAAAGAATATACCGGGCATTGCTTTCGGCGGTGTTCTGCAACATTTTTGGCTGATTCGGGGGCAGACATTACAGTGCTCAAGCGACATGGAGGGTGGCGTTCAAGTTCTGTTGCTGAAGGCTACGTTCAAAATTCTTTGGAAAATAAGAAAGAAATTTCACGAAGAATTTTGGGAGAAAAAGAAACAGCAATTAAAAATTAAAAATTGTCGACAAAAAATCAGAATCCAGCAGCACATCTACTTCAGTTTCTACCCACATTGAAGTTAACCAAGAAGAAGTATTAAGAACGACATCAAATGTTCAATTTAGTAATTTAAGTAATTGCGTTGTACATATTTATCATAAATAAACAGTTATAACAGGTATTTAGTACTTTTACGCATTAAACTGTCAGTTTTAAGCACTAGTGCTTAAAAGTACTTCATTTAACAACGGAAATGTCGAAAAGTTGTTATAATACGCTAGTATAAAAAAGTTATTATCTTCCGTCATATCGAAGGTAAGGGAGGTAATGTTATCGGTCCAAAAATTCGATGGTGAGTTTTCAGTAAATAAACACGAATTAGGGTCCCCACAACACGTTTTTACTATTTTTACGATGATGTCTGTGTGTGTGACGATTTTTTCCTTCGCGATAACTCTTACAACAAACTTCCGAAAATTTCTATTTTCCGTATTTGAGCTTTCTATATTAATATAAAGAGTTGATGACATTTTGGGTAAAATTGGACAACCGGAAGTGACTCTTTACTTGAAGCCCATAACAGTTTTTAATAAAAAACTATATTAAAATATAATCCAAAACTTTTCAATTTTAGTATTTAAGACTTTTATATCAAGGAAAACAACGTATTAGATTTTGGCTAAAATTAATATAACAGAAGTGACACTTTACTTGAAGCTCTGAACAGATTTTCATGAAAAATATATTATGATATACTCCAAAACGTGTCAAATTTAGTATTTAAGACTTTTATATAAAGGGGAGCAACATATTAGATTTTGGATAAAATTTATAAACCGGAAGTTATACTTTTTTGGTAGCTCTGAATAGATTTTCGTGAAAAATATATTGATACAATCGAAAACTTTTCAAATTTGGTATTTAAGACTTTTATATGAATGAAAAGGACATAGTAGATGTTTTCTAAAATTGATAAACCGGAAGCACTACTTTACAGGAAGCTATAAAGAGATTTTCTTGAAAAAATATATTAAAACATGATTCAAAATTTCTCAAATTTGGTTTTTAAAATGCGTGTATAGTTTGAAACAACAATATATTTTGACTATATCTATATGATAATCGGAAGTGGTACTTAATTTGGAGCTCTTAACAGATTTTCGAGGAAAAACATAAAAAATATAATCTAAAATTTGGTATTACAGACTTCTCTATTTATTGGAAGAACAAATTAGATTTTGTTTATAACGAATAACAATAAACAATTTCTAAAACTACAAATCGTTTCGATGAAGTTTCATAAAGATAATTAATAAAAATAATATAGAGTGGAGGACTCCATTATGAAAATGATTATTAAAATAAACAAGAAAATTACATTGTTAAAATATATTCCATATTTATGTTAAATACTTACAAGCTTACAAGTAGTTCTCTAGAAAATCAAAGTTGGTGAACTGTGTGCATTCATTGTTTATGCAATCTAAATTTACTGCTTTTGTTCTATTCTCTGTATGTATTGTTTCTTCTGAAAGCACATGCTACCTTCATACTTTATACATGTTCATGGCAGTGAAGTCAGACAACATTTTCAAATTTACTATCGCATATCTCGAAAAATGTTAGAGATAGCGACCTGGGGAATAAAATTGTAGATTTAGTATTATATTTGGAGGTTATTACATGGCAATTTTGCATTTCCTATGTATTTATTTCTGAATATTATTACATTTTAGAGAGTTTTTACTACTTTGCATCATGTGACTGTAAATCAAAAATGAATTTAAACGTGGATCTGTTTCGTTGCCAAAGAATTAGTGATCCGTCAAAAATCAATGCGAAACACTAACAGTTTTACTCAGTCACAACGTAAGTTAACTTATTTGACGTTTCTGACAATTTGATAAAACGTCAAGCATTTATTTATTTTTTGTTCAATTCCATGGCTGTCGATATTTTCAACGTAATTTTCGACATTTTCATATTTAATTTCTGTCGTTACAAAGCATGTAAAAATAATTCTGTTTGTTGATTTAGATGCAGAATTTTATGCCCTAATTTGACGCATTTTTGCTTAAAATAATTAGGCGAGCAGGAAATTGCAAAAAACTTCCTATGTTATTCTCCTATGTAGGTACACCTTTAAGACAGACACACGGTATATATATATATATATATATATATATATATATATATATATATATATATATATATTTAATTAACACCCTGTATGTATATATATATATACAGGGTGTTAATTAAAAAGCGGGCCATAGGCGTTTAACATGGGAAATCAGTTTTTCCTTGCGCAAAAGTTCCCAATTAATTTTAGACAAAAGTGTTTCAAATAAAAGTTGTAGATAATTAAATTCTACACCAGCATCACTAAACAAATTTTATTTTGCGTGTTTAGTAACCTGTAAAATCCAATTTTAAATTTTTTCAGTATTACTCATTTGTACTGATAGCCATGAAATTTAAACAAAACGCATATCGTTTAAATTGTCAGAATTTCGATATTGCAGGTTACAAAATAAAAATAAATAAAATCTAAGCAATAATTTAGATGTAGATTATAAAAACAAAATATTTTTAAGGACTGACAGTTCAAACGATATGCATTTCTTTGTACTTTTGTTTAAATTCCATGGCTATCACTACAAATGAACAATATTTGTAGAATTTAAATTTGGATTTTACAGGTTACTAAACATATGAAATAAAATCTGTTTAGTGATGCTGTTGCATAATTTAATTATCTACAAATTTTATTTAAAACACTTTTGTCTAAAATTAATTGGGAACTTTTGCGCAAGGAAAATCTGATTTCCCATGTTAAACGCCTATGGCCCGCTTTTTAATTAACAGCCTGTATATATATATATATATATACCGGGTGGCGCTCGAAATCCTTAAGGTTGTGTACAAAAGTGGTAGTACTCGTAACATCCGCGCCACGCTTTCTGTCGTCGCTACGTGTATGCCGCCAATGCCTGCCGAAAGCGGGAGACCGCGTTTTGTGTTACCAATATTTATTTCTATTTATTTGCTATCTCTCTCTCTTTCTTTATGTGCGCTGTAATATGTTAGCATCTTTGCATTTTTATTGTAATATCCCAAAGAGACAAATATAGCATTTTGAATCGGTGTTTTATATTTCATACGCGGATTGTATAATTAATTTTTCATTAAATCTTTAAATATTTTTAAAATTCCATTACAAATGAATACAATATTTCAAACAAATACACCTATTCTTTATTAGAGTTCCAAAAATTGATAAATCCTAAAATATGTATTAAAAATATAATAAAATATGCACTTATGCCATTATGATGTAATTTTATGTAAAATGTAATATGAAAAGAGAAATCTCGCGAGAGTCTCGCGATAAAAAGTATTTATAACCTTGAAAAATGAACCGTACAGGGAGAGGAGTCAACGGTAATTCGTGCATAGAACACGTGAATGTGAAAATTATATGAATTGACTATATTTTTTTTGAGTCTCTAGAGTCGAATGATATCGGTCGCAGAGCGGGGAAATGCAAAATAAAGACTAAATCGGTTTTGCATCTTATAGAACTAGTTTTTCTCCAACATTTCAGCCCCTAATTCATCACAGTTAAAACTACGGTTAATAAAATTCTTGTCGTCCCTGAAAAGTAAAGGATCTTATATTAAGCGTTGATAGGAGCCAACACGGAGTGAAGCGGAGCGATTTGTTGCCAGCGGGTTCCCAGTGTAGTGCTTTTTTATGAGTAAATCTTACTGAAATAGTGGCATATAATTAATGATAAAGTGTAGAAACTATTAGTTACAAAAAATAATTTTTTTAATGTTTAATTAGTTTTACAGATGACAGAATGTATTAGCAGATGTTCGTATTAAAATATTTGGTGACTAGAATTTAGTGCTTCGTCTCTTTATTACAGTTATACGACTGCAAATACACGGAAGACGGAACGATTGGTACAAACTTGTCTTTTGTAGTTCAACTGATACGTAAATACCGTTTTAAATACGTAGTGCGCAAGCGCTTATTTTTACAGCGAGAACGAGACGAAACCCAAAAAAATTTGCGAGAACGAGAGCGAGATCGAGATTGCAGTTTCTAAAACGAGACGAGATCGATATTTTATATTTCTCGTCTCGTCGCGCCTCGTGTGTATCACTAACCATTAGGCCCTTGTAACCATCTCTTACAGGTGACCTTGGTATTGCCAGATTTCAAAAATTCCACTTCCCCTAAATTTTCCAAGAATTCGTACTCTGTTCGAGTCAGTTCTTCTCTCCGATAATAATTATTTTTCATAGTGTACCGGAGACCGGAGTAGAATGTAAATACATACCTAATCTATATATTATGTATATGTATAATATTATTATCGTATGGCTAAGTGTGTTAAATGATCTGTCATGTTTCTGACTATCCGAATTGGAACCTAATTTTTACACCTTTGAAAGAACCAACTTTCATAAAAATTAACAATTGGACAAAGTATAAAATGTAATACTTGCTGTTTATTTTTTGTGTAAGTTAAGTTTCTTTCATAATTTGTTATTCTGGTTATTTATTTCTTTTTGAGTAAATAAAAATCTTCTACATATTCGTTCTATTTTTGTCGCACCTCATATCCATAATCCATATTAAAATTCATAAATACTTGTGAATTTTAATAAGATGTATATACCTAACGTGAGAAGGTTTTTTTCTTATATACGTCACAGTGGCGGCGCTAAGGGGGGGGGGGCAGGGTGGCCACGTGCCCACCCGAAAAAGACTTGTGCCCACTCAAGTGCCCACCCATTACCAACATACAAATAATAATTTTGGTATATAAAATATTTGTGAATAACATTTTATTTTTAATTCTGAACATTATTTGTATTTATACTTTTGTTCTAAAATTAATAGGGCAGAAATTACAGCTTTATGCAAATTTCACCACAGTATTTCCTGCAATTCATAAAAAAGTAAACACTCGGTATATGTAATTATTCGAATATGGATATGTGTCTTTGTTTCGTTTCATGTGTGTATATGAAAAAATACCATATACCTACGTATCTTTATTATTAAAATAAACGGGTGCTCACCAGGCGCGAATGCAAGGGACGCGGGGTAATGGGGGTAACTATCATGTCATAAATTGATAAAAAAAAACAAAATCAAACAACCGCAAATATTATAATTTAAGATAAAATTAAATACGTATTGTATTTTACTCAGTTAATATTTATAGCTTGTTTTTGAAATATTATGGGGTCTCGTGGCCGCGTGCCTGAGTGTCTGGTCGCGAATCTGGGGAACCGGGTTCGATCCCGACCAACGCCAAATATTTTAAATGGCACTAAATTGACCCCTGTGATGCACTCTCCACGCCAGCAATGAGTGCCCGTGAGGTGACGCCTGGTAAACGCCCGCATGGTACAAATATATCTTCATCATTACCGATATCTGCGCACAACGCAGATTGGCACACCCAGCAATGGGTAATTTGCCGTGATGATATATTTATTTATTTTATTTTTATTTTTGAAATATTAATGTTGATTACAAAATATGGATGTCAGTTAAAATATAATTATTATAATAGTAGAAGTGCAGGTGATATTCAATTTTCAGTTTATCAGCTCACATCCCTTGATAAAATGTAACTTTCAATTATAAGGCAATTTGTCCTTGAATGAAAAAAAATTTGCCTGCGGCGCCCTTTTTTGCAGTTACATTTACATGACCTATTATGACCCCCCCCCTGATGCCTACTCGTTTTTTGATTGTGCCTTGTGTCCACCCTACATTTACATCCTGGCGCCCCCACTAATACGTCACCTTTACATTTATACCTAAAGGAAGATTAAACTATAATGAATACGAGTATTTTATTATGCTCGTATAGGAAAACATTTCTTATTGGTTCCTATGCAGT
Organism: Harpalus rubripes; assembly: GCA_963082715.1. Lineage (NCBI taxonomy): Eukaryota > Metazoa > Arthropoda > Insecta > Coleoptera > Carabidae > Harpalus > Harpalus rubripes. Next base: position 7,411,050 of record OY720463.1, read on the forward strand.
TGTTTTATTTTTATAAACAGATTGGCACATCCAGCAATGCGTAATATACCGTGATGATATATTTATTTTATTTAAATATTTAGGGGTGTCATTCGCTTGCAAGGCGAATTAGAAAAAATAAGAAATGTAAAGATCCTCAATATATAATTGACGCTCAAAAAAAGTAATACTTTTTAAATGTACATATTTTTATAAATTTATATTTATTAAAAATACATATTTGACTGTATTAATTTTAATATGAAATATATATATATATATATATATATATATATATATATATATATATATATATATATATATATATATATATATATATAATATTTGTTTGTTTTTACTTTATTAATTATTCTTGGGTGTTTCGGTATTTCATTATTTAGTTTACATTTCTGCTGCGTGTTGCAACGACTGCACGACGCCCAACTCTGTTGAGAAATTAGTTTTGAGCATAGAGGATAGTGAATTCGTAAGGCGCACCATGCGACAAAACGCTGAACTACTTTTACATTGTCGTATATAGACAATTCTTTTGGCCAGGTAATCGCCAATACTACATGTTTGTTATTAAAACATGAAATGTATCTGAAGTCCTTAATTTATAAAGATGGTTTTGAAATAAATTTTAATCCAAAAACATTAAAAGTTGTAATTTTTTTTTTGATTTCTTATATAAAAACAAATTCAATTTTTTTTATTTAATATTCGTTACAATCTATGTTTAATATAATTGTTATAAACCAAAATTTGTTCAAATCGGTTGAGCCGTTTTTGAGACTCGTTGGACAAAGTCTTCCATGGCAATTTGTACACAACCTTAACATGGGAAAACCGTTTTTCCTAGCGCGTTGCTCCCCAAATTATTTTAGAAAAAAAATATTTTAATTAAAGTTGTAGAATATAAAATTCTGGATGTAAATTAGTAAACAAAATTCATTTCGTATGTTTAGTAACTCCAGAAATTGAATACGAAAAATTTGAAAATTTCAGTTTCATAGTGCTAGCCATGGAATTAAAACAAAAAAGACCAACAAATGTGATGATTTAAATGCCAAATATTGTTATTTTTTGTCAAGAAAAATGTGTATTTGAACTGTATTGAAGAATTAAATTATTATTCTGCTTAAGAATTTTGCGTTGTGATAATTTTATTAAATAATAAAAAGTAAATTAAATTTTATGACAGATAAACACACGTTTGTTTGTTAAGCTTTTTGTTAATTCCATGGCTATCGCTACTTTTGAGTAGATTTTCGACATTTTCATACCTAATTTCTGCTGTTACAAAGCATGCAAAATTAATTTTCCCTATTGATTCAGATGCAAAATTTTATGTTCTACAACTTTTATTTGAAGATTTTTTTTCTAAAACAATTTGGGGAGCAACGTGCTAGGAAAAACGGTTTTCCCATGTTAAATGCCTATGTAACGGATTCCGAGCGCCACCCGGTATATATATATATATATATATATATATATATATATATATATATATATATATATATATATATATATATATATATATATATATATATATATATACAGCAAAATTGTATTTAGGTTTTTGTTACAGAAAAAAATAATACATCCGAACATTTTATTGTTTATAAATTTTCAATTTCCGGAACCGTAAAAATAGCCGAAAACCATAACATTTTGCAAACATCATTGGTGCCATGAAACAAAAATTTAAACAAAAACATAAACAACTGTCATAGTTTTTTGACGTTTAAATTTTATTTTCAAAACGAGGAAAATGAAAACATTTTTATTGTAGTTGATGACAACAATGTAATAGTTGATACAACAATGTAATTTGACAGGAACGAAATTTAAGATTTCTTTAAAGTTTAAAATATAACTTACCGTCGGCCGGCCCATCTCCGCTTGGAACGGCCCTGAGTTTGTCATCGTTGGAAAACATGTAAGCAGTATTAACATCATCATCTTCCGCACCCCCTCGTGTTACATTTGAATTTTCAAATTGCTAGGCGCTATCTCTTTTGGAAGACAAGGTTGGAAAAAAATAATAACAATTATATATAATAATATATTATATACATACATTAATTATGGTAAAAAGTACATATATTATATATAACAATATCGTTAAACAAATTAAAAAATATATTTCAAATTTTATAAAATATATTTTCCTTACAAAATGGCACTAAACTGTATGTGCTAGAATAAATATCAATTTATCATAAAATACCATTTACCAACCTGTTTGTGAACAGACTTGAGAATTGCCGTACCCGAAAAGAGGCAGCAGGCTTCTTGGTATAAAATATTTAAATATTATTTGTTGTAATTTCGTTGTTCTGTACAAAACATTCCACAACCTACTTCAATTATTTACAATATTTTAATTTTTTTAAAAGTCGATCCCCAAGTTTTTACCTTGGGATAAGCCGGCAGTCTGTGTAGGAATACATCAGCGTGCCTCGCAATCGCAAGGTATTATAGGCGGTGTGCACAAAAGTAGTCAGCGCCGACAGCGGACAAAAATGACAAAATGGTTACTCATTGAAACATAGCAAGGTTATGTTTTATGTCAGATTAATTTTGCAATTTCTATTTTCTAAAATATTTGCAATAAATGCGAATGATAGAATGTCAAATATTATGTGATGCATTAAGGGATGTAATAATTCTCACAAAATTACCGATTGAAGTATCAAATTTTATAAATTTCCTAGAAGATTATATGTACAAGAAACTAACTTTTTCTTCTACTAACATGAAAAATTCATTTAGGTATAAACTATTATTCACGAAAGATGACTATTCAAGGTCATTTGTGAACCGTCTGATATAATATTACTTGCAGATAACTTCATTGCATTTCGTAAGAATAGGCAACATGAAATATTTATGGACACATTTTAACTGATAAGAGTAATTTATTTGAAAATTATATTTCTTTCTAAATAATGCCTTTCTGAAAGATTTATGTTCTTCACTTAAGTTTTTGCAAAATACAAAAACATAGACTTAACTTATAAACCAAGGAATAATAATTTGATTTAAACGTCAACGCCACTGGGTAAATATTAGCACAGAGGGCAGTGCAGTAGATAATTAGGTATCTGTAATTCTACGACATATGTCATTATTATTTATAGTGAGTTAGAAAGTAATGCCACTATTTACGTATATCTGTCACACCACATAAATTAAATAGACATATGTCAAATAATCTTTCTCTTTCTAATACAAAATATTGCTAAGCTACTGCTGTAAAGTGTTGTGTATTCTTTCTTCGAACAAATGACCTTGAATAGTCATCTTTCGTGAATAATAGTGTATTAATAAAATTCCAACAATGGTCGTCTGATTGCAATAATGAATTATATAAAAATGTGTTTCTTAAGTTAATATTTGAACAAAATATAATACAAGAAGCAGAATTATCTTAAAATTGTATAATACTTGCAGTTGTATGAAATAGAAGTCTATTTTTGACATAATTCGTCTATTTATTATAGATTTTGTACATGTAATGTTAATGTTAATGATAGAAATTCACATGGTTCGTATTTTTTGTGTATTTTCTTTTCCGAGCTAGTGAAACTAATTCCACTTAGAGCCTGGTATATTTTCAATGAAGAATCTTCTTTATTTATTGCGAATATAAAAGAAAGATGCTAACATCATACACTGATAACGTGATATGTAGAAATTTTCTTCTTTCCATTCATTCAAGTTTTCCAACTTTTTAATCTCAATTTCCATGTATCTTGTAACATATAACTAATATTATAAATTATAATATAAATTTAAATATGATAAAATGGTTTACAGAAATCACACATATCATGAGAAAAATTATATTTTCTGCCACAGTACCTTCGCTGGTATTTTGACTTTTTTGATTGTCACATCACATATATAGCATTTTAAATATTTTCTTTATTCATTTCAATATACTATGATGTATAATATTCATACACAATAGCAACAACTCGAAATAAAATTGTAAATTGTATCACTTTCTCGAAATGTCAAAATTGATTCGGTAATCAAAAATGTCAATGTAGCCGTTAGAGGCGCTGACGCTCAAAATGTGCACATCGCCTATAGGGCGCGAACAGACACGTGACTCGAGCGACCTTGACTTACTTGGGATCAGCTGACTTGTGTACGCATGTCTTTTTGGCAAGAACATTGTCAATGTGACAAGACCAATTTTTTGACTTATTTTGATTTTGAATTGCTAAAATGATAATATTTTTCAATTTTTAGGCAGTAAAACACATGTAATTAAAAATAATAAAATTTTAGCAGTTAAAAATTAAATAAGTCAAAACATTGGTCTTGTCAACATGACATTGTTCTTGTCAAAATGACATGCGTACACAAATCAGCTGATTGTAAGCTCGTCAAGGTCCCTTGGGTCACGTGTCTGCTCGCGTCCTATAGGTGGCATATTGCCGTTTCACATTAACTTGGAGTTTCTTCCGCGTAGGAAAATAATCCCAAATAATAATAAATCGACTGTTTAAATGTAAATAAACGTTGTTAGTAAAATGGCTAATATTATTTACATATAAAATATTAAAATATACTTGTAAATGACTATATAATGTTACAAACTATAATAAAAATATTAATATTATATATGGTTTTTGATAAATCTAATATATGAGTATTATACTATTATCTTCTTCCTAAGAATTGTTGATAATTTGGTGCTCTGTAACAGAAAAAGTATTTTAGTTGTATTTTCGTGGATTTAGGGTGGCAATAGTGCTGGGAAAAATAATCGATTAATCAAATATAATCGATCAAATGATTATTATTTTCAAAATAATCATTTAATCAAATTTTTAATTAATTTATTGATTATTTGACTAATCGTGTGATAACACAAGGATAAGAACAATAACAGATAAATAAATTATTATGCATACGTGCGTGACTTTGGATGCCCTACGCTTTGATGCTTTTTACCCTTCAACTCAGTGGCGTAGCTAGAGGGGGACGGAGGGGGCGGTCCGCCCCGGGCGGCACTTTTTTAGGGGCGGCACTTTTTATTACTTAATTTTGCTGTAGTTACAGATTTACCTATACCTACCCATTAATTTTTTACAAAAAAGTGTCAAATAAAGGTTACAGATAAAAAAAATATACCTAAATCACTAATCAAATTTTATTTTTGCACGTTTTGTAACCTGTAAAACCTAATTTGAAATTTTATAAATATAGCTCATTTGTGGTGAAAGCCATGGAATTGAAACAAAATAACAAAAAAAGCATATCGTTTGAACTATCTAAAATTTGATTTTATAGGTTACAAAATATGAAAATAATAACAATACTTATTAAGTGTAGATTATAAAAATGAAATTTGTCCAGTGATCTATATATGTATAGGTGCTATGTAACATATTATTTGAAAACAGAATTTCTGTCAGTTCAAACAATATGCATTTGTTTGTAATTTTGTTTCAATTTCATAGCTATCCCTACAAATAATGAGCAATATTAATAAAATTTCAAATTCGATTCCACTTTGACTTTTTCTAGTACAGAGTGATCAAAAATAACTGATTCATGCCCGATTTTATAAACATCGAATAAACTGTTGAGTTATTACTTTAAAAGTAAATTTAATCGACGAGTAAATAAAAATGCCTGTTTTATAAAACAAGGTACAGAGTAAAATAACTACTTGCAGAGTAAATATTTTATCCTCGAAAATCGGTGGAGTAATTTATTCTCTAGATTTACTTAGCTAATATTTTTATTCTTGCTTTATAAAACGAAAATCTCTGGAATAAACTATTTTACTTTAAGAGTAAATTTTACTTTCCTATGCTCTGTTCCATTTAAGTCATTCAGTAGATGGCACTGGCAACAGTGCAAATCTGAAGTAGCCGAAATTATACTTATATAATTGGGTAAACTTGTCTCCTGTCTCTAATTTCAGCCAATCAGAGAGGTCAAAACTATTTCCTATGCTCCGCAATACTGAATGGCTTAAATGGAACAAGGTATAGTAATTTACTTATCCATCTTTTATAAAACTGGGCATCAGTTGGCAATAAAAAAAATACTTGAAACTAGCAAGACTGATATATAAAATTTATTTCCTGTTGTTGACACTGTTGACAGTGACATTTGACAATTTAAACTCGAATTTGTTTTACTTACCCACATCCTTTTATTTCTTACATTACCCACAGAACAATAATCTAAAATATTTCAATCACTCGAAATAATATTAGCTGTCAGACTCCGGCTCTGACATATCCTATAAACTATTATTCACGAAAGATGACTATTCAATATCATTTGTGAGCCATCTGATATAATATTACTTGCAGATAACTTCATTGCATTTCGTATGCATAGGCGTGCAACATGAAATATTTTTGGACACATTTTAACTGAAAAAATAAGAGTAATTCATTTGAAAATTATATTTCTTTCTAAATAATACCTTTCTGAAAGATTTATGTTCTTCATTTATGTTTTTGCATAATACAAAAACATAGACTTAACTTATAAACCAAAGAATAATAATTTGATTTAAACGTCAACGCCACTGGATAAATATTAGCACAGAGGGCAGTGTGGTAGATAATTAGGTATCTGTAATTCTACAACATATTTCATTATTATTTATAGTGTGTTAGAAAGTAATGCCACTATTTACGTATATCTGCCACACCACATAAATTAAATAGACATAGGTCAAATAATCTTTCTCTTTCTAATACAAAATGTTGCTAAGCTACTGCTATAAAGTGATGTGTATTCTTTCTTCGAACAAATGACCTTGAATAGTCATCTTTCGTGAATAATAGTATATGTATTTATTGTAAAAATGACATGTCGAATAGTATTTCCACTTATATCTGATGTTGTATAAACAGTAATAAAAAGATCCCCAGAATTGTATTACCAACTGAATCAGTTATTTTTGATCACTTTGTATTTTTGGGGTATTGGGAACGGCGGCAAACCTATGGACCGCCCCGGACGGCAAAAGTTCTAGCTACGCCACTGCTTCAACCCCTAGCCTCTCACGGAAGAGAAAAGAGTTTTAGTTTTTGACAGTCGGGTTAGTTCTCTTATGGAGTAAACACATATAGGGGTCTATTCAGAACTCAATATTGGTGTAGTCATTATGGTCTTTATGGTTGTTATGTACTATAAAGTTTGTTAAAATCAAATTTGGTATTCTCAGTACTGAAAGTGGTTACCGTCAACAATTGTTAAGTGCTTTGACAGTCTTTATCACAACGACTGCTAAACTAAGGCGATTTCGGGCGACAACCGTTTACTTGCGGTATATTGCGTTCAGATACGTTCACACATTCGGGCGCTAGGAACAACATACCCGGTATGCTTGGATCAGTGCTCACAGCTGAACGGGTTTGCGAGTCGGGTCAGCTCTCTGTTCACTATTTCTATCTCTTTTTATCATGTCTTTTTTTGAAATGTCAAAAATCAAAACAGTCGGAGTCGTGGTCTTATGTCAAACAGGTGACATTATTTTCGTTGACTCTTTTTTGGACAAATATGGAAAAAACTATCTTTCTCCGTTAATGCATTTTAATTGTCAGACACTATTTTTGACAGCTTTAAGTGTCGCAGAATATACATAACCACCAAGCACGGTGTCAACAAGTGAACCAACGATTTTTGGCGCCACCACTAACCATATCATACCGTAAACTAACCGTAAGTAATCCGAAGAAGTGAACGGGTATGTCGCCCGAAATCGCCTTTGTATTTATGGTTGTTATCACGTTGTTATTTCTAATATTTGACGTGTGACAGGTTATTATATCAATCAGATATTATAATTAATGGCCTTTCTACCAAATATTGGTGTTTTTATTTTTTTAGCAGGAAGCAGTTTATTATATGTAGGTGTAAATCCTGCTTCGGCTTGAATAATGATTATAAGATCGAAAAAGTTGACATAAATACGTATTTTTACCTCCCGCTACCCGTGGTATAGGGATCGTGCTAAAAATCACATATCGAGATTTTGTTAAATGACCATGTTTTAAGGTCCCTTGAATCCAATTTAAATATTTTCACGATGATGTCTATGTGTATGTGTGGATCCTCCATTCTAACTCAAATACTATTATTCAGAAAATTTTGAAACCTTGTATTTGGAACTTTTTCTGTAATGGAAAGAGTCCATTAGATTTTGGTGAAAATCGGATGACCGGAAATAGCACTTTACTAGAAGCTCAAAATAGTTTTTCTTATTAAAATACCTTTACATGTTATTTTTTCGAGATTAATGTTATAAAAATTAAAGATTATTACATTTTCTATAGATTTGCATTAATACTTTTTCTATATATTTTATGCATAAATTTATAAAATTATCTATAATTTAAATCCCAGAGCATACGCTTTAAACAAACAAAACGCAGTTATTCAAATGTATGTAACTGACAGATAAATGTCACTATCAAAGAACTAATCATTTCAAAATAATATTAGTAACGTTTTAAAAAGGAAAAAGTAAATAGAACAATAGAAAAGGAATTCAATACAGTTTCCAGCATGAGTAAATATGTAGGTATGTATTTAGATTAATAAAAATTAACGATTCACAAAAATATTTAAGCTAATCCTTATTTTTGGATTAGTGAATTCTATTCTATCCCAGTATTTAAAATTTAATCTTCATTTTATTATGGCTCCGGTGACTCAATGGTTAGAGCAACACCTCATGTCATGAGTGCCCTCAGGGCTCTGGGTTCGAATCCCACTAACGCATGGATGTGTGTAAATGTGAACCCACTCTGTAATTGGGATTTAATCCTGTTGACGGATTTAAAAAAAAAGTAGTTACTTGGATTAGATTAGACTATATTTTAAGAAATAAACTGTCAAAATTAGAGTAAAATTCGCAAATTCAAAAATAAGGATTAACTTAATCTTTTTTGACTCGGGCTGTAAATGGCGGGAGGTATTGTGATGGCCACAGCAAATTTTTATAGTATATAAACTATGTATCTATGTATAAATGTTCATTAAAGTGTGTTTTATTAGTTTTGTGTATTTTAAGTGTCAAACAAACAATTTTCAATGTTGCTAACCTAAGGTAATGTAATTCAAAATATTTTATTATGAAATAGATTGTTTTACGGTTTAACAATGCAATCAAATGGTATAACAGAGCATGAATGCTTTTTATTGAAAGTATCCGGTGTTAAACAATACCATTTTCGTATACATTAAGCGCATCGCTTCCCAAAAAACCGGATGTAAATGTTAAAATTTAATGAGTTAGAAAAAGGCTGTTTAATTTTTTCCACAATCACTAGAACTTTGTTAATATGTCACATAAGTTTTTGGAAAACTTTTGAATGAACGCTAATGTGGTTTAAGCAAAGTATATTGAACTTGCTTATTACTACAACAAAAATAATAATAATAATAATAATAATTAATAAAGCTTAGTGTTAGTGTCCCATTTTCTTCTTTTCGACGAAATTTAGCTTTACTTGCCCTATGAGTCTTTAGCAAGATACAATAGCTATTTGTGTATTAAGAGCGCAAAATGGGACATTGTCGATTGAGAGGTTGTTGCCGCGCGACGCAGGAGCGAGGCATTCTCTCGAAATCGACAATGTCCATTTGCGCTCGAAACACACACAAGATTTTTTCTACAGTCGCCACAATGGGGTCCTCCACCATAACAAAAATTTATTTTTTATTTATTTTTACTTATCGGTATTTTCCATTCTTCTTGAGCTATTGCTTCAATCTACTCTAAGCATTTTATACTTTCGTTTTTGTAAATGAATACCCTATTTTATTTTCACAGCAGTGCGGCATTTTGTTTGGTTATGTAAGTGGGTAATGTGTAACTACAGTGTCATTAATTCCTGACTAAACGTTTCCATTAAGAATGTAGCCAAGTAACATTTCTCAACATTGTATAGTTAGAAATTTGAGGAGCGAGCGTTTTTCTACTTTGTCGCTCTAGAGCGGCAAAGTGACATTTTGCGTTGACAAAAGAGAGCGCAAATGGCTACTTTGTATATAGACTGCAGAAAAAGTTTATTTCACGTATCTTTTGAAAAATACTGTGCCTTATTACCTCCCGTCATACCGTAGGTTGTAAGAGAGGTAATGTTATCGGTCCAAAAATTCGATGGTGAGTTTTCAGTAATAAGCACGAATTAGGGTCCCCACAACACGTTTTTACTATTTTTACGATGATGTCTGTGTGTGTGCCGATTTTTTCGTCTACAATAACTATTTTCCGTATTTAAGGTTTTTACATTCATATAAAGAGTTGATTAAATTTTGGGTAAAATTGGACAACCGGAAGTGATACTTTACTGGAAGCCCATAACAGTTTTTAATGAGAAATTATATTAAAATATAATCCAAAACTTTTCAACTTTGGTATTTAAGATTTTCATACCAAGGAGAATAACATATTAGATTTTGGCTAAAATTGATAAACCGGAAGTGATATTTTACTTGAAGCTCGGAACAAATTTTCGTAAAAAAATATATTATGATATGATATATTCCAATACTTGTCAAATTTGGTATTTAAGACTTTTATATGAAGGGAAGCAACATATTAGATTTTGGATAAAATTTATAAACCGGAAGTGATATTTTACTTGAAGCTCTGAACAGACTTTCGTGGAAAATGTATTATAATATGTTCCAAAATTTGTCAAATTTGGTATTTAAGACTTCTATATAAATGGGAGCAACGTATTAGATTTTGGCTAAAATTGATAAACCGGAAGTGATACTTTATTTGAAGTTCTGAACATATTTTCGTGAAAAATATATTGATACAATCCAAACTTTGCAAATTTGGTATTTAATACTTTTTATATTAATGAGTACGACATACTAGATTTTTTTCTAAATTTGATAAACCGAAAGTAGTACTTTACAGAAAGCTATAAACAGATTTTTTCGAAAAAATATTATAACACATGATCCAAAACTTATCAAATTTGGTATTTAAAACTTAATCTTGACTATATTTATATGATAAATCCGAAGTGGTACTTAATTTGGAGCTCTTAACAGATTTTCGAGGAAAAACATAATAAAATATAATTCAAAATTTGGTATTACAGACTTTTCTATTTACTGGAACGAGAAATTAGATTTTGTTTATAAACGATCAATCGGAAGTGATACTTAAAGCTCATTGCTGTTTTAAACATAGAATTGACGGGAGGTTATGTGCTGGCCACATCAGATTTTTATTTAAGTAATGTTTCAATAGGTCTTGTCAATAGTATAGTAGTAGTAAAAACATGTTGTGGGGGGCCCTAATTCGTGCTTATTTACTGAAAACTCACCATCGAATTTTTGGACCAATAACATTACCTCCCTTACCTACGGTATGACGGGATATAATAATAGTATTTTTTTTGCAAACTGGGTTTATTTGTAAAGGATTATAATCCTACCAAACCGATATTTATTTTTCTATCTTGGGTATATTGAAATAATAATTGTGAATGTGTTGATTACAACAAAGAATATTTTGATTATAGTTCAAGAATATTGATTACAAGAATGAATCCAACAATGAATTTAGTAGAAAAAAGTAAAATAAATATCCTGCTAAACGGATAATTTTCGGGCATTGTTATGTTGCAAACTAAAACTGTAAAATTGTTGATTACAACAAACGATATGACGCTCAAAAACATTAAATTCATATATGAATCAATAATACTGATTTAATTAGTTTTAAAAATATATGTAAGTATCTAAATATTACTTATAACACAATAACTCCTCAATATAATGTAAAATAATTTGTAATTTCCTATACAGGTGTCTCACAACTCGCGCCCCAGAGCGAATGAGGAAACATGAGACTGCACTCGGATGTGTAATTTCGAAGAAAAAAAAATCTAGCTTAAGGGGATCGTCTTCGCTTTCCCAAATGAACGAAAAGAGGCTCTACAGTAATGCTTATTATGCAAAATCTGTTACGAATTTGTAACTTATTTTTATCATATTTATTAAAGAAAACTTGATATTATGTCTGTAACGTTTTAGTTTTGCAATATCATTGTTCTTATATTTGTAGCAAAGCTCTAAAATTGTTGATTTTTGGTTAATTTTAAAATGAATTTTTCGTGATAAAGAATACATATTTTAAAATTTTAAACCGTTACGTACCTAATTTCATGTTTTCTGAGAGCGAGGATTTAAATTTTATTACAAATTAATGACAAATATAGCCATAATTAGTAAAGAACTGAGACGTGTTTTGCGTATTTTCAACGCTACAGAATTCTCGTGCCCTAGTACAGGTGCGGGTAGGCACGCGGCGGGAGGGTATTTTGTCAGCCAATAGAATTCATATTGTATTCTGGCGGTCGGTAGCTAGAGTTTTGAAGCTAACTATTACATTATTTCATTAAGAATTTATGTTTTAAATATGATCGCTCACAGAACAGAATCAAACATTTTGTATTATAAATTTTAAATTTTCTTTGAAGTATAATTAAATTAACCTACGATACAAAAGTCGTTGACCCTGCAAGAAAATTTTACCGAGAACTCTTAGCAAATTCTATAGAGGTATGGATGATTAAAAATTAGGTAAGTATGAAAAGATTAAAGAAATTTCCGAACGATTTTAAATTCCTATAATTGAAATAAATGAGATTATCGTAAGTTTAGGATTTTACCAATTCCCAAAACTTGGAAATGGATAATTAGCTCGCAAAGCCACATATTTAACTTTTAGAGAGGATGTAAAGGGTATATAAGAAAAAAGTTTGAATTTTTTCTTATTATATTGTTAAGTGTATACTTACAATTTACATTTGTTAGCGATTGTTGTGTTCACTTCAGTTCTTATTAGGTGTAAATATAAAATATAAGTGAATACTTACAAGTAACATTTGTTAGTGATTGTCGTGTTCTGTGATTAATTTGATCCAGTATATTTTTATCACCAGGTAAGAAAGTTTTTTATAATTTAGTATAAAATTTTGAAGATAAGATTTTGCATGTTGCCTTCTTTAATTTGAATATGTTTCTAACAACTTAATAATTTTTTACTCTAGTCTCTTTATGTTTCAAGAAAAATTGTAAATGTTTTATATTTTCAATCAATTCTTACGCATATATAAGGCACGGAAAATAATTACTGTCCGTTTGGTGTATTTACACGAATACTCATATGAATTATTTTGTCTAATAAAGCAAAACGAAAATTTGCTAGTTTCAATTCTTTACTTAACTTTTCTGATTGAAAAATTTATATTTTTTAATAATTATGTTTATAGATAAAAATGATTCACCTGATATGCAACGACTGGAATTTTTACTTTTTCCAAAAATGTCAGTTATTTCTCAGACATATTTAACGGTGTAAAAATGATAACAATTTCATAAAAAAATTGAATAAAGAAGAAAGGACAGCATTAGACATAAATACAAAAGAACAATCAAAATGCAGAATATCAAATTAAATTTTTATGTGTTTTTCTTTGTACATAACTTCGTAGATTTATTTTTAATCGTAGAAATGGGCTATAGGATCCAGGAGAAATTTATTTAAACGAAGAAAGAATTGTGAAAAATCCTTGGACCTCGCTCGGATTCGAACCCAGAGCCTTCCAATCGCTAGTTGGGCGCTCTACCAATTGCGCCAAGAGTTATCGTTCCCAGCGAGGTCCATGAATTTTTCACAATTTTTTCTTCGTTTAAATAAATTTCTCCTGGATCCTATAGCCCGTTTCTACGATTTAAACATTTAACATTATTCGTTATATTATATATTTAGTATGTCTCATTATTATTTTTCCTTTGCTATTTTATTTCAAAGAACTAATAATTTATATGTGTGCAAGTAGGTTGGTATATGTGTCATGATAAGTTAACAGAAATAAAAAATCTTTGTGAAAATACTAAAATTCACACAATTACCTTCCTACAGGTGTCTTGCCCTGATCTTCCATAAATGGAACAACCAGTAACTATTTATTATTTATTTAACTTATTTATTGATTTAACGATTTGCGTCGCTGAAAATAGTATTTGTTACTCATATTTCAATATTTTTAAATTTTCTTATTAGGTAGAGTAAATCATTATGTTCTGATCCTTGTGTATACCGACGAGAGAAATAAAATATTTTTATTTAGCATTCTATGGGCAAGCTCTATAATCGTACAGTTATTTAAAAGAAACAAAATAACCATTTGAGTACATGTATTTCACTGGCCAATTGCAGTAGGTACAAAAGGGATAGAGATACTGCAGTAAACTAGTAAGAAAGAGAAAGTAGATTTGAACATTCCCCTTACACCAACCTCACTTCATGTTAACAGATCTAGGGAAAGAAGTTCAATGCTGCACGGACGATCCCCTTAAAAGATATTCGATAAAAGACGTCTTAAAATTGACCAATCAGAGACCTGCACCTTTAACGTGTGTTGGCCGTAATTTTACGTTACTATGGTTTTATACAAATCAAATCTTCTTTAAAATGTGTGGGCGACTGTAGTTTTCGAAAAATGTCAATGTCAAATTAAATTTGACAAGATGAATAAAAAAAGGTAAATTCTACCATGTATGACAATATTTTCGTTTAACACATTTTACACAGCTGCTACAACACGTTGCACTGTACGATATAAATTATGATCTCGGTTGACACCTTCGCTAACCTAAATTTGTTGACAGTGAAAAGTCAACTGTAAAGTGTCAAAATTACAGTAAGTCAAACAAATTTTGTAACTCACTAGTAATATTTTTAAAGCCTAGCAACCAGTTTTATTTTGTAATAATATCATCACACCTCAAGGGGCTGTCCTTAAATTACGTAACGCAAAATTAGGAAATTTTTGATACCCCCTCCCTCCTTTGTAACGCACCCGTAACGCAAACATGAACCCTTCCCCATATATTACGTAACGCAGTACATGACCCCCCCCCCCAATTTTTTACTGGATATAAAAGTATATTAATTAATATTCAGTTAAAATTTGAAACAAAAACTATTTAAATTAATGTATATAAAGATGAAAAATAACAGAACAGAACAGAAACTATTTAAATTAATGTACATCAAGATGAAAAATAATGTACTACTCTTGCCCTACGGCTTGTCACCCCAATTTTTTTACAGTGTATAAAAGTATATGGCCTCCTTAATATTTCCATATGCTTTTAACAAACTATTGAAAAGTTTTTCCTTATCAATACTACTTGAATTCATGTTTTAATATGAATTGCATTGCCCGAATGAAAGACTACTGGCCAGAATTTGAACTGTGCCCGACATATGTTGACTGTTATTGAAAACAAACGACTGCCTGCATATACGAATTAATTAATTTGAAAGTTTCAAAACTATTAAAGCAAGTTTAGCAATATTTTTTAATATTTTATCGTTACGTAACGCACACATTAACCCTCCCCCACCCCATCGTAACGCTGCGTAATGCTACTCTTGACCCCCACCCCACCCTTGAAGCGTTACGTAATTTAAGGACAGCCCCCAAGATATCCTTCCGGGATTGGTGGATTAAAAAGTCTTGTAACTCCGTTATGCAAGCAGCCGCAAATTATTTTCTTCTATTTGTTGGCAACTTATTGTCGTCGACAAGTGTCAGTTTCGTCTGGGGCGCGAGTTGTGAGACACCCTGTATAATTGTATACGTTGTGTGTTAAACGCGGCCTACCTATATCTATCTCTCTCTTCACTCGCCTGTTACAATAAGGGTGACGTTTTGTTTATTATCCAAAAATAAACAGTATCATAAATTAAAATTTTCCGAAAACTTTTGTGACGCCTGCTATTTTGGAAAACACTTACCAAGGTTCTACCGACGAGGACTGCGTCCATTTGTCACCACAGGAGCACCCGAAGGCCCCTGATACATGCCTCGAGGTACCTCGCTTCTTTCGATTTCATCTCCGCTCAGGTCTAAATCTTGAACCATTTGCATAATTTCTCTTTCTTTTTTCAAGTCTTCGCGGCTGTCTTCCACCTGTAAATTATAAAAATAAAAAATATATCATCACGGTATATTACCCATTGCTGAGTGTGCCAATCTGCTTT
The DNA here is from genome assembly GCA_963082715.1 of Harpalus rubripes. Lineage (NCBI taxonomy): Eukaryota > Metazoa > Arthropoda > Insecta > Coleoptera > Carabidae > Harpalus > Harpalus rubripes. Next base: position 7,427,110 of record OY720463.1, read on the forward strand.
GTACACAGAATTCGGTAATGATGACATATTTGTACCGTGCAGGCGTTTACCAGGCGTCACCTCACGGGCACTCATTGCTGGCGTGGAGAGTGCACTACAGGGGTCAATTTTGTGCCATTTAAAATTTGAAATATTTGGCGTCGATCAGGATCGAACCCGGTTCCTCAGGATTGCGACCAGACATTCAGGCACGCGGCCACGAAACCCCATAAATTATGATGTATGTTTATAGAAAAAATCTGATGTGGCCAGCACATTACCTACCGGTGAACCACGGATCACCTCAACTACAGATAGGACAGCTAATGTATTTTTCGAGATACAAAATAGTGACATCTACAGATTGCTTCCATGAACTAACGCACACTGTGATGGCTTAATCGGCTTGGTAGTTTGTGACATAGGAGACATGTCATGTACAGATAAATTGAAATTTTGAGTTTTTAAAATAAAAATCATAATAAGAAAATTGAATATAAGTACATACATATATTTTAAATAATCACAATACAATAACTATAAATTCATTTCTAAATAAATTTAAAATTACTTGTCAGATAGACATACACTTCTATTTTAATTTTTGTTTATAGGGCGCGAGCAGACACATGACTCGAGCGTCCTTGACGTGAATGGAATCAGCTGATTTGTGTGCGCTTGTCATTTTGATAAGAACAATGTCACTTTGACAAGACCAATGTTTTGACTTATTCAAATTTTGAACTGTTGAGAAGTTATTATTTATAATTTCATGTGTTTTACTGCCTGAAAATTGTATGATACTAACATTTTAGCAGTTCAAAATCAAAATAAGTCAGAACATTCGTCTTGTCAAAGTGGCATTGTTATTGTCAAAATGACGTGCGCACACAAATCAGCTGATTCCATGCACGTCAAGGACGCTCGAGTCACGTGTCTGCTCGCGCCCTATATGTAAGATAAAAGGATATTGAAAATGGTACGACATTTCATCATTAAATATAAAAGTAAACGTCTATTTGCTTCTTTGCACTGTAATTTATATCAAATAGCACAACGAATGTTCATCAGCTTATTGAATTTCAATTCCATATTACGTCAAAAAATAAACACAGGTAATACACTTTAAAACTGAAGAAATCACGAAATAAATCACTACTGGCACTATAACTAAATCTATAAACTATAACTAAATCTATAAACTATTACAAATTGGATGACCAAATAATTAAAGATGTTAAAGCGTACGTTCAATGACATGTGTGATGACTATGTGACTTTACAATTCAAAATATTGCAAAATGTTTTGAACTCTAAGGTGACTTAATCCATTTTCTTAAAATTTAAGCACTGTCGCGCTTCTACAGTTTGCTTCCTGGAACTATGACAGTGTTTTGGCACATTCATTTAGCTGTCCGTGGCTGTCCGGTGCCTGCGGTGAACTGTTAAACCGGTAAACAGCTTTTTATCAGGTTATAGCTACCGGAATCGATATTTTAATAACGCAAGTGGTAAACAGGGTTGATCCATAACCTATGAAAAAATTTGAAAATTTAAAACAGGTTAGAAATTTGACGTAGTTAACAAACAGCAGAGTCCTACTTTGAACACATTTCCATTTCTAACGCGCGCGCTTCGCTTTGCATCACTACCTTTTTTGGGATTAAATTCTTTATGAATCTGGTAGATGGATCTGGTAGATATTGAACAATTTTCGAACACGGTAACTTTTACCACTCGTGTTTTCGAACATAGTCGGTAGATGCGGTATCTACCGGTAGAATTTTCGTAAATGCGTATTTTCTATAAAATCCACACAGAAATTTTCTTGCAAAAGATTCTAAATTTCTTGTATGTACATTACCTTTCGACAATTGTATGTACTTTATACAAATTCCATACAGAAAGTTTCGAGCAAAAATATCCTATATTTCGAGTAAAATTATAACACAAATTTACTACGAATATGTCAATTGCACTTGACACTGACATCTTTCAATCAGAATTTTCTTAATATAGTAGCTGTTTCTAGCATAGCTAGCTAATTTATGAAATTTAATTTCTTTATAATTTTATAACTCTATATCCATTTAATATTATGTATAAAATGCAGTCAAATCGTATAGAGAATACAAAGTTCTGTAATATTTATAATAACATCAAATGTGAAAAAATGATATTTAACATCGTTTTTTCAAGAAAAACTGTTAAAATATTCAAATGAGGGTACTTCCGGTTAACCAATTATAACCAAAATCTAATCAGCTCTTCCTATGGATGCAACGAAGAGGAATACGAAAGAATTATAATTTTTGTAATTGTAGTATTAGAGTTATCGTAGACGAAAATTTTGTTACACACACACACACATACACGCACACACATCATCGAAAAAATAGTAAAATCGTATTCTAGGGACCTTAAAACGTGCTTATTCATTAAAAACTCACCACCGAATTTTTTAACCAAAGACAATACCTTCCTTACCTAAAGGTGACGGAAGGTAAAAAATATTAAAAATATATGGTTTTTGATCCAATTTTTACTTCCTTGTACGCAGTAAAGGAAGTATTGTAATCGCGAAAAATTTCGGTTTTCAGATTTCAAAGGAAATATCCATTTTGACCATCCCTGAACCATTCTGACTAATTTCGTCGTGACGTCTGTACGTACGTACGTATAACTCAAAAACGGTAAGTCGTAGAAAGTTGAAATTTTGTATTTAGGCCTTTTATAACATCTAGTTGTGCACCTCTCTTTTTGGTCATTACATAATTTCTAAAAATGATACTTTATTTGAAGCCTATAATAGATTTTAATGAAAAACTATATTAAAATATATTTCAAAACGTTTCAAATTTGGTATATAAGACTTTTATATCAATTGGAATAACATAGCAGATTTTGGTTAAAACAGGCTAACCGGAAGTGATATATTACCTGAAGTTGTTAACAGTTTTTCTTGAATAAAATGGTTTGATTTTTATTTTAGAAATAAATGCTTCAAATAAGAGTTTTAGAGAATTAAATTCTGCGTCTAGCACATCAAGTATTATTCAATTAGCCCGTTGTATAAGCGAGATATGTAAATTTAAAACTTATGTACTTTTTGGTTTTTGTAATAAAGCTTGCTATGGATTAGGGCAAAAAATAACAAAAAAATAAAAAAATAGATGTTAATGTCAAATTACGTCAAACACGTGCAATTTTATAATTGGGTCTATACCACAGACCGTCTATACTTCATCTTCATATTGGTCTTGCGTACAAGGAAGTCGTGTGGTGTCCACATCAGATTTTTTTATTATTTAAGACTGACAATGTTACTTTTGTTATAGAATTTTTCTCAATTTTATGTTAATATTTTATTTAAATGAATTATTTATGTAACTGTTTTCTTACAATAAAATAAATTATTAGTTTTTGACTTTTAACCGGTTTTATTTTTTAAAAATTTGTTAAATTTGTTTTATTGTAAAGAACTCTATATTATCTTACTTTGCATTAAAACACGTTTGACCTTGAAATTTTTTAAAAAATAGCATGCGGCGCATTTTTTTTTTCTCGCAACTTTTAAATTCATCGATATGTCCCGTATTGTGATATTATAAATCTGGCCTCACCTCACTCTAAATTCACGCACCGCCTCTGCAATATAACGATATTGGTTTTGCAGAATACGCTTTTTAAAAATTATCATTATTTAACAACTTTTTCATCATAACGATACGTTATGGTATAACGACATTCTTACAGAATAAGCCAGTTAGTGGTATTTAAAAAATACTTACTCCATCGACTCCATTCGGTATGCTGCTGGCAAACTTCAAATTCGCCAGACTTCCATAGCTCCTACTTCTGTGCTCTTGTCGAATGGAATAACTGAAAGCCCTTTCATTGAGATGACCCTTTTTTCTGTAAATCCCTGTATTAAACGGACTCTCTTCTAAATTAGGGTCATCCAAACCGTTCATGGATTGCGCTAATTTCTTTGACAGCTTTTTTTCTTTATCTTTCTTTTTCTTTGTTGATTCCATTGTCGCATATTGTTGCATTAGATATGCTTCGTGAGGAAAACTGACGGGTTGATACGACATTGGTGATAGTGGGCGCCCGGACGGCACGTAGATTGGTTCTTCTAGCACTGGAGGTTTCTTTTTCTTCTTAAGAGACGAGGGGATGATAATTGGTGATATAGGGACGAATGGCGGAGGAATAGGCCTGAAAAAATAAATATATTTTTAATCTTCAGCAGGTTTAAGTTGAGAAATTTTTTAGATGTTTTGTATTTATACCAAATAACGTTTAATCAAATTGTCGATGGAAACAAAATACCACAATTAACTTGTTTTCATTTTGACAGTTTAGTTTTTACCTTCCGTCACCTTTAGGTAAGGAAGGTATTGTCTTTGGTCAAAAATTTCGGAGGGGGGTTTTTAATGAATAAGCACGTTTTAAGGTCCCTAGAATACGATTTTACTATTTTTACGATGATGTCTGTGTGTGTGTGTGTGTGTGTGTGTGTGTGTGTGTGTGTGTGTGCGCGTGCATGTGTGTGTGTGTGTGTGTGTGTGTGTGTGTGTGTGTGTGTGTGTGTGTGTGTGTGTGTGTGTGTCTGTATGTGTGTGTGTGTGTGTGCGTGCATGTGTGTGTGTGTGTGTGTGTGTGTGTGTGTGTGTGTGTATGTAACAAAATTTTCGTCTCTAATACTACAATTCCAAAAATTATAATTCTTTCGTATTCCTCTTCGTTGCAAGATGATTGTTTAAAATTAGTGGATTTTGTCGCCCAGTATAAAAATATAATAGAGAATAAAAAAACTGATGCGATCACAACACAAGATAAGGTAAATAAAT